>CM076578.1:1763448441-1763839995 GCA_034641835.2 Pinus albicaulis
CAAAAATGATACATAGTGGAGTCCTAACACTCATGCATTTAGATAAGGGTCCAGAATTTTATTGAGAACATTTGCAAAGAATGCTTAATTGTAAGTAAGTTTGTGAATGCCTTGATAAAGTAATGGAACATGACCTTTTTAGTTATATATATCATTTTTTTTATCAATGTTGATGAAATTTTGTATTCTTTGAAAGACTTATTGGTAGAAGAGTTGAATGTGGCCTATTATCACTGGTCAGACGAACAAAGAAGTACACATCTGGTACTATTATCATGTATGCTAAATCTATTTTTGAATATTAGTGATGAATTCAAATTTCATGAATTATATATGAAATATATTGTTTTTTTATCTGAAATATCAATTGCATGTGTATGATATAAAGGTAGAAATTGATATGTTTTATATATGATCATCGGATATATGCAATATATTTCTCATTTTCTTTTGATTAACTATTTTTTCAAGAGAATCATCTTACAAAGTAATAATTCTATTAAATATGTGATGATATTCATCATCATAGGTTGAATAGATATAATTTTAGATCACATCAAACTAGTATTATCCCGGGTTAGATTAAATTAGGCTTAAATTTAAAGTTTTGCATTTTAGAATAAATTTGTTTTAGTTTTTAGTAATTCTTCATGCAAAATATTTTGAGAGAAACCCAACATTCAAACAAAAAACCCAAATTTGGGAAACTGGTCCTACTATATCCAGTCAGAGCCACTATTCTAAATGGAAAAGGAGTTGTCTTAAGGTCCGTGCCAGGTGGTTATCACCCTTGTTGTTGCCACATATTTCTGAGGCCTCAACATTTTTGGCGCTAGAAGGAGGGCAACTATGAATAGCATATAAGTCTAAACCTTAAACTAGAAGCCCTCATAAGAGTCAATCTCCCCAAAATCATTCTACAATTTCCCGATGACACTCTAGATCACCAACTCAGAAATCAGAAATAGTAGAAACCTTTCCATCATCTCCTGAAGTATCTCAATAGTCATCTGTTTTAGAATTCACTCCCGAGTCTCTCGAGGTTCAGTCTTTAATTCATAAATTAGAAGGAATATCTATTTCTGTTGAAAAGCATGTTAACCCAGAAGCTTTTGAGGAAAGTGTTACTTCTTTATTTAGAGAAACTGGTATATTAACTAGGTCTAGGAATGAGAAACTTGGGATTCCACCTTTTGAATTTCCAATTGAATCATTTCGCAAAAAAGTTCCTATATCCAGATCTAAGTTAGACACAAGTGAAGTTACATCAAATTTCCCTTCAGTTTCTTCTTCACATCCTCTTATTCAATCTCCATCTTCTCAGTTTTTCATTTCTTCTACTCAAACAATTAGTGTTGTTCCAAGTAGTACTGTTCCAAGTAGTATTGTTCCAGTTGTAAGTTCTTCATTCATTCCCCCTAATTTTGGATCTACTTCTATATCTTTACAAAGTTCAAATCTAATTATGGCTAATCGAACTTGGACAAATCTTGGTGTTGTATTAATAGAAAATCCAAATCCTCTTCCGGATCATCCAAAAAAATGGTTACCTAAATATAATCCAGATGATGGTCTTCCTATCGCTACAGGATCATATTATTTTTCACTTCCAGAGGATCTATTGCCGATTGGGAAAATTTTGAACAAGTTTTCCTTGAAAATTTTGGAAATGATAGAACTGTTGCATCCCTAATCAATGCTCTTTCCAATATTAAAACAAATTCAGGGGAAAGGATCAAAGATTTCAACTCCGGATTTAACAAGTTATTAAACAAAATTCCAACGACTTCCAAACCTGTTGTTGATGTACAAATAGAATGGTATATCTCTTCTTTGCCTTCTAATATAGCTATTTTTGTAGATAGAGTTGGTAAAGCCACCCTTTTAGAAAACATGAAAGAAGCTCTTGCTGTAGAGAAAAGAATTTTAGCATTAGAAAAACGTTCAAAAATAGAAGACAGGAAATCCAAGAAGGTGGCATTCAGTCAAGATTCAAAAGAGAAGGTCTCGAAAGATCCATTTGATCTTGAAGGTCTTCAAAAAGTACTAAAGACTATGTCAAATGATATGATTGAAATAAAGAAACAGGTCGCTGAAACCTCAACCCCTAAAAAATCATTTCTCCCATTTAAGAGAAATCCTTCTTTAACATCTCAACCTCCAAACATAATTTCGAATGCTGAATCTGATCAAGATATTGAAGTTCCCTCACCATCTAAAGAAGAGTTAGAATCTGAGGAAGAAGTTGAATTAAATGTTTTATGGGATTTCATTCTTCCCACAGAGGAAGAAAGTGAAGCTATGCATGTCTCTACAAGAAGTAAATCTTCTTATGATTCAACTGTATCACATCAGAAGCGAAAATATCTCCCCACCAAGGAGAAAACAACAGTTAGAAAATCTAAAACTGTTCAGACATATCCTATTCTACCAGATCCCAATACAACTTCCAAAACTTTGATAGTTTCAGATACAGTGGAATATAATATAATTGAAGATATGAAAAAGACTAAAGAAAATATTTCATTACATGAAAGGACCAAACTCAAGCAACAACAAAAACGTTTGCTTAGAGAACTCAAGGAAATCCCCGTAGAACCTATACAACCACCAATTATAGCACAAGATTCTAAAGATACAGGGAAACCTCCATCATCTGCAAACAAGGTAAATCCCAATGATATGGTTTTAATTGGTGATAGATCTATTTCACATACTCCTCCTTTACTTTTGACTTATGAAATTTTTGACAAAAATGTTCATAACTATCTTATTGATTTAGGAGCTTCTTCAAACATTATGCCAAGAATGATATGTATAAAATTGAATATTATTCCTCAAAATTTAGCTATACATATAGTTCATTTGGATAGAACAAGAGTTGAAGTTATTGGAGAAACGTTATCAGTATTAATTAGGTTATCATCTAATCCAAAGTTACTACAAGTAATTGATATCTTGTTCGCTGATATCCCTAAATTTTATTGTCTTATTTTAAGCAGAGATTGGTCTGAAAAGTTACATGGATATTTTGCTACTGATTGGTCACACATGTGGTTACCATACAATGGAAAACCAAATCAAATTAGAATTTAACGTGAAAATTTCACGAAACATACATTTACTGAATTAGAAGAAGCAAATGAACCTGTAGCCTTCACCAATAATATCATAGGAAATTATTCGGCTGAATCATTTCTTGGATCATTTAATGCTCAGGTTTCACCTTTTTCAATAAACACTGCTATTTCTCAAATTGAAAACTTTTATCAAATAGATGCCTCTAGATGTGTCAATCTTACTAATCAAATTCAAAAGCAATACTTATTTCGGACTCTGTACTTCGATGGTTCAAAATTAGAAGATGGTGTAGGAGCAGGTTGCGTTTTAATTGATCCACAAGGAGAGAAGAAAATGCTAGCTTGTAGACTCGAGCTTCAGTGTACAAATAATATTGTTGAATATTAAGCATTGATACAAGGTTTATATAAAGCTATAGAATTGAATGTTAAATATTTGCAAGTATATGGAGATTCTGAAATAATTATTAAACAAGTCAGAAATATGATTCATTGTATTTTGGGACATTTAAAACATTATCAAACCTTAGCTCAGAATCTTACTTCCCATTTTACTACATTTAATATCTGTACAGTTCCTAGATTACAAAATGCAAGTGTTCATTTACTTGCTAATGTTGCATCTAGACTCATACCAGTTGAAGAATTTAGCCCAGATAGATTTTCAATTGAGTTAATTTTTAAGCCTTCCATTCCTGACAATGTAACAAATTGGAGAGTATTTAATAATGATGCAGATATAATAGACTTCCTTACATCTGAAAAAGCTTATGAAGGTCAGATCATAGATGAACATGAACATAATTTACAAATTGAAGATAAATCAAATACTAATTCAATTCCCAAATATGTCGTCAAAATGGAAGATCTCTATGATCTAAAATATAGGTTTAACAAGGTAACCAATTCAAAAAATCAAAGTTCTACTTTAAAGTTTGAATTGATTAATCTTGGTACAGCAGAAAAACCTTAAAATATCAACTTAGGTCTTGGTTTAAAGCCTGAAGAAAGGATGTCATTCATTAAATTGTTGAAAACATATAAAGATATCTTTGCATGGGATTATTCAAATCTTAAGACTTATGATACTTCCATAATTCAACATACCATACCTATGATCTTAGATGATAAGCCTGTTCAACAAAAAATGAGAAAAATTCATCCCAATTTAGAAAGTTAAATTAAATCTGAATTAAACAAAATGCTCAAAGCCAAAGTCATTTTTCCTGTTATACATTTGAAATGGATGTCAAACCTGGTTCCGATTAGAAAAAATAATGGAGACATTAGGATTTTCATAGACTTTAGAAACTTAAATAAAGCTTATCAAAAAGATAATTTTCGCTTACCCACAATGGAACAGATATTACAATCAGTTGCGGGATCCGAGTTGATGTATTTTCTTGACGGATTTTCAGGATACAATCAAATCATGGTACACCCAGATGATAGATTAAAGACAACATTCATAACAAAGTGGGGAACATACGCATATCAAAAAATGCCTTTTGGACTGATTAATGTTGGTGCTACATTTCAACGTGCTATGGATATAGCTTTCAGAGGATTAATTAATAGCTCAGTTGTTATATACTTAGATGACATTACTGTTTATTCTAAGCATAGAAATAATCACATTAATCACCTAAAAATCATTTTTGAAAGATGTAGAAAATACGGTATTTCCTTGAATCCAAAGAAATGTTATTTCGCCTTATCAAAAGGTAAATTATTGGGATTCATCCTTTCTAAATAAGGAATCCATATTGATCCTGATAAGATTCAAGAAATTGAAAATATTCCTCTACCACACAATAAAAAAATGATTCAATCATTTTTAGCACAAATTAATTTTGTAAAGAGGTTTGTTCCAGAATTTTCCCAGATCATCTTACCCCTACAATCAATGATCAAGAAAATTCAATTTTTAAATGGGGAAAAGAAGAAAGAAATTCCTTTGAGTTGATTAAAAAAGCCATCATTGAAGCTCCCTTCTTGACCACTCCTGATTTCTTAAATCATTTGTATTATATACATTTTCTTTTGATACATCATACGCAGCAATTTTGACATAGTTAAATAATAAAAACAATGAAGCATTGATTGTGTTTTTTAGTTCAACCTTCAAGGTGCTGAGTTAAATTATTCAGCTATGGAAACACAAGCTTATGCTGTATTTAAAGATTTGAAAAATTTCAGACCTTTTCTCCTAAAAACACATACTAAAATAATAGTACCTTACTCAGTAGTAAGGCAATTATTAGTTCAACGAGAAGTAGGAGAAAAGAGAGCAAATTGGGTTACAACACTTCAAGAATATGATGTAGAGATACATCCAGCTAAAATTGTTAAAGGACAAGGTCTTTGTAGGATGTTAACCGGAGCCTCTCATCGTCCAACAGCAGAAGATAAATCGAATGAAATACAACTATCCGAGGTAAGCCTAAACGATTCACAATCACAATATGTTGATTTGAAATTTTTCTTGAAAAATGGATATGCTCCATTATATCTCAACTATACAGCAAAGCGTGCTCTAAGACTTAAAGAAAATCAATATAAACTCATAGATGATGTGTTATTTAGGAGAAATTATGATTCTGTATTATTGAGATGTTTAGAAAAAACTAAAGCTGAAAAAGTAATGCAAGAATTACATGATGGACCAGCTGGAGGTCATTTCGGAGGAAATACTGCATGCTGGTTATTATTGGCCAACTCTGTTTAAATATGAACATGAATATGCGAGAAAATGCAAAGCATGTCAAACTGCAGCAGGAAGAGAAAGGAAAGCAGCATTTCCATTATAGCCAATAAATATCCAACAACCATTTGAAAAATGGGGGTTACATATTATAAGTGAAATAACTCCTAGCTCTTCAAAACAACACAAATATGTTATAACTGCAACTGATTACTTCACAAAATGGGTAGAATCTATCCCATTAAAGGTGGTTAATACACAAAGTATTACAGATTTTATTGATCAATTTATAATCACCAGGTTTGGTCTCCCATCAGCTTTAATATTTGATAATGCATCTTACTTTTCTAGAAATTACATGATATAATATGCTTTGAAAAGAGGTTTTAAACTAAAATACTCAAATAAATATTACCTGCAAGGTAATGGATTAGCTGAATCTATAAATAAAAACTTTATCAGAATCATTAAATGAACCGTAGGACAAAATCATAAAAATTGGAATAAAGCACTACTATTTTCTCTTTGGGAAAATAGAATCACTCACAAAGCTTCAATAGGTACTTCTCCATTTGTGTTAGTTTATGGGAAAGAAGAAATTTTACCCACAAACATAACAATACCATCATTTTCTTTAGTACAATTTATTGAAGAGAATCCTTCCTCTTCCCTTCAACTTAGACAAGATCAAATTCTTAAATTGGAAGAAGAAAGAGAAAAAGCCAAACAACTCATATACATCATCAACAAATAATAAAAGCTTCATTTGATTCAACTTCTATCCATCCAAAGAATTTCCAAATTGGTGATTTAGTATTAAAGTGGGACAAAATGCATGAGGAAAAGGGTAAACACACAAAGTTTCAAAAACTTTGGCTCGGTTCATTTCAAATAATTGAAAAAATAGGCCCATCAACATTTCTGTTGCAAGATTTAGCAGGCAAAAAGGATTCTTTTCTTCTTAATGGGAAAATTTTGAAAAAATGTTTCTCGTAGGAGGTAAACCCTTCTATCTTTGTATATTAAAATATTTTGTTTTTCTTGAAAAAATAAAATCTTGATTAGTATTGATAGTTGGCCTTTCAAAACAAGCCTCAGATAACTTTCTTTTTATTTTTCTTTTTACTTATAAAAAATAAAAATGTTAAATAAGGAAAATCGAAAGATTTAGAGCGACAGATTGATTCTATCTTTCTAAAAAATGGAATTTCAATAAAACACTTATTTGTTTTGATGAACTCTCATTTTTATATAGCGTGAATATTCTTTTATCAGTCTAGAAAAGAAACTTTAATATAGTAAAAAACCTTCTTGCAGAAAGGCAATTTAAAACTCAACATTATCATCCAGTATCTTAAAAGGACCTATGATTCATCCCATCCGAAAAATCTTATAATTTTTCAAAATTAATTCAAAAGAAAATAAAAATAGATGATTTGAAGAAAATCTTAAAAGATAATAAGTCTCATGACGAGCTTGTTTACCATGTTCATAAAGAAATAGTTAAACTGATATTACTAATACTGTCTACCAAAACAGTGTAATGACTTGAGATTATATCATATGGACAAGGGGTCTCATCAAGAGCCAAATTGATCAGTTTAATTACTATTCGTGAATGGGATTGTCATCATTTGGTTACTAAGCAATGACAATGGCTTTTAAGCAAATAAAAATATATAAGAAAAAAGTTTTCATAAATTAGAATTTACTTATGAAAATTATAAGAAATACTGGATGGAAAGATGGATCATAGCTGGGTAAAAATATGGATCATAGTTGGGTAAAAGGTAACCCTACCAAAAGCTTAAAATTTCCTATTGGAACAGAGGCTCTATCTGTGATAAAAAGAGTAAATTTATATAAAGTTGATTTGCAAAGGTTATTTACTTTATCCCTTTTAAACTAAGTAAGGATTGATATATATTTTCATACTTATATATTTATAGAGGAATTCTGGTGCAGGGGTAATCACTTTGGTGCAAGGGCAACCCCGCTTCACCCACATTCCCAGTAACTTCCAATATTTCACTTAGCTGTGTGCAAATGCATCCCAAACTTTCTTCTCCACCCGACAATCTCGCTTATTCCACGCTGGCAATCTCAACAACCAAGTCTGGTTTATTTTAATATCTAAATTCAAAGGATTTAGATATTAATTCCATCGTCCTTTATAATTATCCATACAGTCCATTGCATATACCTATGCGCCAACCTCGCATTCAACCTTCATACGCAACCTTATTTGAACCATATACATTTACCCTCGGCATATACATATATAAATCCACGTAATATATCATGGTATCTCCATATATATTCCATTATGCCCTTATAATGCGTCGGCTAACCAACTCTTTACACATAGCTCCGTCAGACCTTATAATACATTTATAATACGTCGAATAACCTTAATACAATGACTCTAATACATTCTGGCCCATCTACGTATATTTGAGCATTATCCGCAACATTACACTTTGGTTATTTAAACCATATGTAATATCGCGCCACAACCATTACATATATCCCCGACTTATATATATTATGTCTGGACCTTATATTAAGACCATAAAACATCGAAAACCATAATTAAACCAATTCATTATATATATGACTTCGTCGGCCCATAATTCAATCAACCGAACACATATACCGTACCTCTCCTAAACTCCACGCACCTCTGTTATACTCCGCGCATCTTCGTTCAATGATCTTCGTCCGATTTTCCTCTGCCAGATCGATGGTTCTCGTATATTCCTCTCGGCGTCCTGGTTCGAGGGTTAACTCGCGAAATCTTAGTTTAAGCGGTGGCTTCCAATACCGCCTATGCCACGTGTCAACAATCCTATGGGATCGCTGCTCATCGGGGGAATACCACTTAGCCCCGAAAGGTGGTGCGGAATTGTCCCGAAACCACTCGTGGTTTCACTACAGTGCTACCCAAGGTTTATGTGTCGGGTTGCATATTCTTCTTTATATTCACGTTTATTAACCCCGGGTTAAATCTCCGGTTAGGTTCCGCCTCTCTAGATTCCACTTATATCACGCAAGGTTCCATCAAGCACAGTTCCACTCTGTTTCCACTCCTTTTGCTCGGTTCCGTCAGGGTTAACACAGGTTCTATTATTCATTCGATTATAACCTTCTCACGTCGCTGCTCGACGATACACAGTCCACTGTCGTGGTACTTAACACAGGGATTTGCCACACATTCTCGTTACTAATTGCATAGGCAAATTCTTAAATAACCCACAGGGTCTTAATTATCATAGGTTCAGATTATTCTTCGCCGGAATTCATTCATTATGCACAGAACTTATTTAAGTGAAACAGATATACATTCACACATAAACTAAGTCCACAAGACACAGATATACTGAAACATTTCTTACTTTCACAATGAATTGACATACAATTACAAACTGGCTGAATCTTCAATCTGATGGCCTTCTTCCTTTCCTATGTAGCTCTCTGCAAGTACAGGTGCAGGCCTGTGTAGCCCTTCCTGTGCAGGTCTCTCTCAACTCTATCACAGAGGTTTATATTTATACATATTACAAGGAATCGATTAAGCTCCTGAATGACTCTTAGACTCCTAAATTAGCCTAACTTATGAGTGCCCCTCAATCATTCGGGCAGTTACAATATTTTCCTTTCTAATCAATTAAAATACTCAACTATGGATATTTACTTGGGGAAAATAAACATAAGACTCCTTTTTACATTTATTTATGTACAAAAGTTGCCTTGGGCCTAATGCTCCTACTTCAGACTCCCCAGGTTCAAATGATTCATGATCTCCTGATCATGTGCTCTATCTTTATCTTCCTGGATCCCATACTCTGCTCTGCAACTGGTTATTTGTTGCAGCCTTCTTCTTTCTCCTTCTTCCTGGATTCCATACCTTGTGATGTAGCTTTCCACTTGCTATGCCCTCACAGTCAGTGACTGTCTCTTTCTTGCTGCTGCTAATTCCCTGCTTCTTTGCTGTTGTCCTCCTCTGAGGCATCCTCTGCATCAGCTTCCTCATCCATTCAATTTCTCTGTCTAATATTTCCTCTAACTATAGGATGCTTGCTTCTGTTTGCTGTATTCTCATCCCTTCAGTATTTACTGCTGCCCTAGCTCCTATGCTTACTGCCACCCAATCATCCATGTCCTCTCTGCAACAGTAAAAATTATGCTCCTCTGTTGGCAACACTTCAACTTGTTGCTTCAGCACTCTCTCCAGCAACACTCCAAGCTGTTGTTCTGGCATTTCAACTCCTTTTCTGAATATCTTCAACAAACATTCTTTCCATCTCCTTTGGCCAAACAAATCTTCTCCATGCTGCAAGTCAGGTTCAGCATCTTTTTCTGTCTTGGCAATCTTCAACAATTGCCTTCCTTCTTCTTGATTGATTCTAGTAGTCAAATCAGGTTCTCTAGCCACTGTATCTTCATCTCCTTTCAGAGTGAAACTCTGATTCCCCATTGCTGTAGTAGCTCCAATAGTCCACCATACAGTCTTCTCTTCAATCTTCTCTTGGCTATTCGAACAAGCCAATTCATCTCTGCTACCAACAACAACAATATTTTCCTGCATTTGAGACATGGTTGTCTCACCTTCATTCAGCTTCTCATCCTCACTCCACAACAGCTCTTCTTCTTCTAAGACAACTCCAAGTGATGGATTGTCTTCTACTTTTCCTGTCAACACAACCACTTCATCAGTTCCAAAACCCCAAGACCCAATGGTCCCTACTGATGATTCAATCAACAATTATTTTCTATCTTCATCCCATTGTGTCTTCACATTCTACAGCCCCCAATTATGAAATTGAGGTCTTCTCTCTTGTAAGGAATCCCGTTGATTCAGCGTACTCTCCAGTAGCTTAATTTCCCCATTCCATGGTTTAAAGTCTTCCACAAAATTCTCCTTCTCTTCCAATTGACTGCCCCATGTTATCAATTCTCCTTCAGCATCAACAGGATCTGCACTCATCAAAAATTTGTTAAAACAAAGTTCACAAGGCCTCAAAGCCTTTCCTTCTACTGCCAGCATCTCAGTATGCTGTCCCAACCTCCTTTTCTCTTCCATCAGCACATCAGAATGCTGAGCCCAAATCTTCAACCATTTCTCGAGACTATCAGCCAATCTCTCTTCTGCACCATCCTCTTCAAGGATGTCTTTCTGTTCCAGCTCATAAAAATGAACTCTCTCATCTTCAATCATTTTTGTCCTTACCATCTGAACACCTTCCCTCTGTGGTCCTATCCTCTACTCTTGCCACAATCTTGGCATCTCCTCCAAGAGAACATCCTCAACATCTTCATTGTCTTCTGCTGTCACTATCTCCTCAGTCTTCATCAGAATAAAATCCCGATCTCCCATCTCTGCAAGGACTCCAGCTACCTTCCCATTATGGCCATTTAACAAAAACAGCCTGTCATTATCAGCGTTAATGACAATTTCATCATCATCAACTCCATCGAAACAATCTCTTCTACCAAATAAGGAATTAATGAATTCCTTCTGCTGCAGTAGTTCCATCTGTTCTTCATCTGAAAGATACTCATCATATCTTGCTTGGCAACAATCAACTTCATCTGTCACATTCTCACCATGTGAGCTGCCTTCATTAACACCTGCATTCACACACAACTTGTTAGTTGTAAAAACATAAGACCCCATGGTCTCAATTGGTGATCTGGTCACCAAATATTTTTACTGTTCCAAGTCTTCTATCTTTCCCAGAGATTCTTCAATGGTTCCTTCTTCAGAGTCCTCAAGCTGTTCAACCTCTAGCTTCTGGCCAATATCACAAACTACATCTCTTCTACTTCCAATATGTTGGAAATCAAAATCTTTCTCCAAATGTACATGGACATCCCCAAAACATGTATCTGCTCCATTTTCTTCCTCAGTGACAACATCAGCAGTCTGTTCACCTGCTATTCCTAAAAACACACAAAATATGTCAGATGTAAGGCTCTTGGACCCCTTGGCCCCACTTGAAGCTTTAGTCTCCAAGTCTTTCTCCAGACACTCAATCTCTCTGAGTATTTATTTCTTCTTCTGAGCATTCATCATCTTCTCCTTCTTCCTTTCTAGCCTTTGCCATTTTATCTTCTTCTTCATGAGCCAACCAATTCTCTAGCTTTCTTCTATCCTTCTCTTCAATTCATTAATCTCTTCCTTGATCTCAGCTATTTCTCTTTGCAATTATTCATCTGTGGATTTCTTCTTCCTCATGCCATTTGCTTTGGCATCTTCACACATTCTTCTACTGTGGTTTCTCTCAGAACCTCTGCAATCTCTGCAGTCTCTGCTATGGCCCTCAGTAGCCATTCTATTCTCTAGGAGTTCTTCACTCACAAGCTGCACTAAGCCTCTGCAACAGAAAGCTCTCTTGCTGCAACTTACGTCACCGAGCTTCTCTCCTGAGCTCCGGCTTTTGGCAAGTACTGGTCCCCTCTCTTTGGAACCTTCTGAGCACTCTCTCTACTCTCTAGGCTTCACTCTGCAACTTTCTCAAGAACACCCTTTTCTTCTTTCATCCAACCTCTGTTGGGAATTATTTCAGGTTCTGCCACACTCTTTATGCACTCAGAATCCCTTGTTGGACTCTTCTATCACTGCTCTCAAGGCTTGTGATCTACTTCTGCTGAGATGTCTTCAATTGTCTGCACTCTGTATTCTGCAAACAAATCCTTCCAACCAGAGTTTAAATAAGGCTCATCTTCTCTCGAGAACACTGAAAATGTCCTCCTTATCCAACCTCTAGCTGAATACCAGGCTCACTCTCTTACCTCTCAAGATCCCTGACTGATCTTGCTTCTTTTCTCTTCTTTTCACCTGCACTGCATCTACCTGCTGCAATATTCTGTCTTCAAATCCAGATTCTTCTCATCTGGAGACCTTCACTGCATGTCAAATCAAATCTGAAATTTCCTCTATTAAACAGATCCAAACATCAACTATTCTTTCCTGTTCAGTACATGTGCATTTCCAAAACAAACTTTTCAACGAGCTAATCAAATTCTAGCTCTGATACCACTTTGGTGCAAGGGCAACCCCGCTTCACCCACATTCCCAGTAACTTCCAATATTTCACTTAGCTGTGTGCAAATGCATCCCAAACTTTCTTCTCCACCCGGCAATCTCGCTTATTCCACGCTGGCAATCTCAACAACTAAGTCTGGTTTATTTTAATATCTAAATTCAAAGGATTTAGATATTAATTCCATGCTCCTTTATAATTATCCAGACAGTCCATTGCATATACCTATGCGCCAACCTCACATTCAACCTTCATACGCAACCTTAGTTGAACCATATACATTTACCCTCGGCATATACATATATAAATCCACGTAATATATCGTGGTATCTCCATATATATTCCATTATGCCCTTATAATGCGTCGGATAACCAACTCTTTACACATAGCTCCGTCAGACCTTATAATACGTTTATAATACGTCGAATAACCTTAATACAATGACTCTAATACATTCTGGCCCATCTACGTATATTCAAGCATTATCCGCAACATTACACTTTGGTTATTTAAACCATATGTAATATCGCGCCACAACCATTATATATATCCCCGAATTATATATATTATGTCTAGAACTTATATTAAGACCATAAAACATCGAAAACCATAATTAAACCAATTCATTATATATATGACTCCGCTGGCCCATAATTCAATCAACCAAACACATATACCGTACCTCTCCTAAACTCTGCGCACCTCTGTTAAACTCCGCGCATCTTCGTTCAATGATCTCTGTCCGATGTTCCTCCGCCAGATCGACGGTTCTCGTATATTCCGCTCGGCATCCTGGTTCGAGGGTTAACTCGCGAAATCTTAGTTTAAGCGGTGGCTTCCAATACCGCCTATGCCACGTGTCAACAATCTTATGGGATTGCTGCTCATCGGGGGAATACCACTTAGCCCCGAAAGGTGGTGCGGAATGGTCCCGAAACCACTCGTGGTTTTGCTAAAGTGCTACCCAAGGTTTATGTGTCGGGTTGCATATTCTTCTGTATATTCACATTTATTAACCCCGGGTTAAATCTCCGGTTAGGTTCCGCCTCTCCAAATTCCACTTATATCACGTAAGGTTCCGTCAAGCACAGTTCCACTCTGTTTCCACTCCTTTTGCTCGGTTCCGTCAGGGTTAACACAGGTTCTATTATTCGCTCGATTATAACCTTCTCACGTCGCTACTCGATGATACATAGTCCACTGTCATGGTACTTAACACAGGGATTTTCCACACATTCTCGTTACTAATTGCATAGGCATATTCTTAAATAACCCACAGGGTCTTAATTATCACAGGTTCAGATTATTCTCCGCCGGAATGCATGCATTATGCACAGAACTTCTTTAAGCGACACAGATATACATTCACACATAAACTAAGTCCACAAGACACAGATATACTGAAACATTTCTTACTTGCACAATGAATTGACATACAATTACAGACTGGCCGAATCTTCAATCTGATGGCCTTCTTCCTTTCCTATGCAGCTCTCTGCAAGTACAGGTGCAGCCCTGTGTAGCCCTTCCTGTGCAGGTCTCTCTCAACTCTATCACAGAGGTTTATATTTATACATATTACAAGGAATCGATTCAGCTCTTGAATGACTCTTGGACTCCTAAATTAGCCTAACTTCTGAGTGCCCCTCAATCATTCGGGCAGTTACAATATTTTCCTTTCTAATCAATTAAAATACTCAACTATGGATATTTACATGGGGAAAATAAACATAAGACCCCTTTTTACATTTATTTATGTACAAAATTTTCCTTGGGCCTAATGCTCCTACATCAAATTCTCATGAATAGTGAATAAAAGAAATTTTCGTTATTTGGCAAAGATATTATTTATTTGAAATTTCCTTCCTTTAACTATTTTGTTTTAAAAAAGGTTCAAAATTTTCAAAAATTTTATCAGAGACATCTAGTTCATCCAAGTGAATCGCCACAACCCTCCCATTTAGTTTTATAAATAGGGACCCTTTAAAAATAAAATAGGAAATTCTTTTTATCTCCTAAAAATAAAAAAATAAAAAAACTTAGAAAACAAAATTTCTATTTTTTCTTTAAAAAGCACACCGCATTTTACATATCTTATTTCAAAATAAGAATCGTAAAACATAAGATATTTGAACTACGAAGTGCGCTTGAAGCCTTTCTAAATTAAATAATTTAAAAAACCTTGTAAAAATTCAAAATTACCTTTTCATCATTCCTTTTTCGCATCAAATTTTAATTAATCAACAATGCCATAAGAAGCAAATGATATAAGTTGTAATACCCGCAAACCCGACATACATATAAACTAGATAATATAAAACCTTTCACAAATGCATCCACTTTAAGTTTTTCACATTTCACATTGTGCACAACTTATAATATACATCCAAAACTTTATCATATAAAATTTGCGATCTACGATTTGCGCAAATCACATTTCGCAACCTTTAAAGATTAGGTATCATGAAATATTATAAGAAATAATTGTGAAATACGTATTAAATGAATTCAGTGTGTGAAAACAACTTATGTCATATAAAATGAAATTTAAGATCTTAAGGTCTTTAAAATTATTGATAGATCTTATGTGCGAGAACATGTGATATATTAAATTAGGAATTATGAAAGGCGATTGATAGATTGACATCTTCTTGCATGCATTAGAAATAAATGATTGATTTACTCTTATGAGACTCCTTATATGCTAAATTTGTTCTGCTCTCAGGAAATCAATTATTTGGTTGAAGAAGTTCAAAATGAGCAAAGGAGGCAAGGAAATTTCTCAAACATCTTCCACAGAAGATGCAGATATGTCTTCATTATTCTTAGACACCGTCTGCAACAAAGAATTTGGTAATTCGTCGTGGGAGGAAATGTACAAAATCTTCGAAGATGAAGGACCAAGGGTGATAGACAAAGTTTCTACTATAGGCACTGATTTGACCTCTGATGCAACCCTTTTCGATGTTGCATGCTTGCACATTCACAGTATAGCAACGAGACCAAATATTCTTCCTTATACAGACATGGTTAAGTGGGAAATTGACCACTTAAACATTGAAGATAGAATTTTCAAGAATTCAAGAAGAGAGATTATGGGTTCTTTCAAAGCATAGGATTTAGCAGCAATGTATCGTCTACCAACCCTGTAGCAGAGATACGACAATAAGTATGTGTATAATTTCAAAGAAAAACATCCAGATCTTATCAAAGTCATCCATGAATGGAAGGACAATGAAGGGAAATTGAAAAAAGACAAGTTTGGTACATACCCAATTACACAAATTCCCAATCCTTATTGTTATGCCACTGGTATGTTGTGTAGAATATTTTCCAAACCTGATAGTACTATATTTTCAAGAGATTGGGTTCCCTTAATTGACGCAATCGTCAATTACTCTATCCTAAATTGGGTAGACATTTTATCCAATTTTCTAGCCAAGCATATCACTGAATATAGGAATAAAATAAGTGTTTTGCTTAGAGAAATACCTCCGTTTTATATTTCTGCTTATGTCATGGATGCCATTTTTTTACTTCTAATTTTCCTACCATTGGTTGGAAATGGACCACCAAAAACACTACCCTGATTAATATCTACCATAGAGAACTCTGGGATTCTGAATTCCACTTACACTTCTATAAATCACATTTATCAGAAAACTATGCATCAAATGATTTTCCTATCATTAAAGATGGTAAAAAGGCTATTTGGCCTACTTTCCCTCTACAGTGTGACACCTTTTCTCTAGCTAATATTGGCCATACATACAAATAAGTTCCTAAGATTCAGTTGTTGAGATTGGCATTTATGTCAGGAAGATTATATGGTCCCAATGATGTGATTAAAAATTACATCACAGAGCTAAAAATGAAGCCTTTTCTAAAGGAAGACGATAAATTTGATGATTTATTCTAAGGCATGGAAAATTTCTCTGATGTTATCAAATATGTTTCCAGTCAACTAATTCAAGAAGATGCTAAATCTTTTCAAACATATAGAAACGACAGACTAGGAAAGGTTCCTTTGAATATGTTAACTATTGGGGATGAAAAACACACTCTGAGTGTTAGTATAGATGATGAAATGAAAGAGGTATCTGAAAATGAATCAGGTCAATCACATCAACGGTTTGATAATTCGGTTCAATATGAGGAATCTGAATCTAAAAAAGAAAATTCAGAAATTGACCAAATTCTTCAAGAGCTAGAAGTGCTAGAGAAAACAAACAACAATGGGACAAAATCAAATTTGGAAACAATTCAACCTACTCATAACATGTTGGATCAATCCAAGCCCTCTCAAGTGAGAGACCTAGTGAATGAATGGGAAGAATTTTCTCAAGCAATAAAGACTTCAAACGAAAATCCCAAGATTGATCAAACATCAAGTTTTCAAACACCAAAACCTTCACAAAAATTAGTTGAAATTGTTAATCCGTTACAAATATTTCCAGCAGTGCATGAAAAAGAAATCATACCGGCCTATCCTACAGATTAGATAGTTTTTTCAGATTGAAGATTAGTCCTAGCTACAAAGTTGCGGCTAAAAGGAATAAGAGAAGAAGGATTGATGAAACAACTCCAAAACCAATAGATGAATCAGTTGATGTACGTTGGAAGGATTCCTCAGATGATCCCACTGAACATCTAACCAAGTTATCACAATATGCAGGGGAATATTCCACCGCTATTGTTGATAAAGCTACTGAGGTTAGAATATTGTTGAAACAAAAAGAAGCCAAAGTACAAGAATTAGAACAGTTGCTAAACGAAGAGAAATCCAAGTCCATTGAGGAGATCAAAATAATCACAACTCAATTCCATGAAGATATTCAAAACCTCAAATTGAAGTTTCACACAGAGCTTAATGAAAAGCAAGCACATCTGGAAAAATCAATGGCTGAATTACAGAGTCAACCACAGTTAGAACAATTCATCAAAGAAGCACTTGATGTAAATACTATGTTAAATAAAGAACAAGAAATGTTTTTTCACCAAGATTCCAAGATTGATTCTTATTGTGATTCCAATAAAATAATGATTCAGCAAATAGAAATTCAGAAATTGGAATGTGAAAGACTTGAAAAGAAAATCGAAGAATAGATTCAGTGGAAAATTTCAGACACATGAAAACAAGCTAATCTACCACAAATAGATAAGCTACAGAAAGAAATGTTATTCACAGAATGGAGAACACAAATTAATCAAGAAGAGAAAGCAGCAACCAAGACATCCAAGAAATCAAATGAGATTATTCAGTCTCTATGTGATCAATTATTTAAAACAGAACTTCTTAAATAAAACATGTCTGATGTGTTTTCAGGAACAAAGGAAGTAGAATTAATGTGGAGACAGAGAGCAGATACACAAAATTAATTAATCAAAAACGTTGATAAGTTTCATCAGGCTAGAATTTTCTGATCAAGCCTTACCATCAAAATCAAACTCTTCAGTCTCTTACAGATTCAGAAAAAAGATCTTAGTCAGTAATTTCAAATGCTATTTTCAAGGGACATATTCGGTCACGAATATCACGGCCATCTCAGCTTAAAGAAATGCTAGATATTTGTCAACTTCGTGATCACACTCAGAAGGAAAGGTAGTATTCACAAATTTAGGATTGTTAGTTCAAATTTCCTACATTATTGTTTAAGTTAAGTTTTTAGAGGAAGGTTGTTTGAAACCTCCTCTACATTTTTGTAATAATTTAATTTTAGTTTGTAGCTAGTTTAGTATTTAAACCCTTCTCATGCATTTAGAGAAGGGTCCGGAATTTTATTGAGAACATTTGCGAAGAATGCTTAATTGTAATTAATTCTGTGAATGCCTTGATAAAGTAATGGAACACAGCCTTTTCAGTTATATATATCATTTTGTTAATCAATTTTGATGCACTTTTGTATTCTTTGAAAGAGTTATTGGTAGAAGAGTTGAATGCGGCCTATAATCACTAGTCAGATGAACATAGTAGTACACATCTGGTACTATTATCATGTATGCTAAATCTGTTTTTTAATATTAGTGATGAATTCAACTTTCATGAATTAGATATGAAATTTATTGTTTTTTAATATGAAATATCAGTTGCATGATTGTATGATATAAAGTTAGAAATTGATATTTTTTATATATGATCATCAAATATATGCATTTTATTTCTCATTTTCTTTTGATTAACTATTTTTCCAAGAGAATCATCTTACAAAGTAATAATTCTATTTAATATGTGATGATCTTCATCATCACAGATTGAATAGATATAATTTTAGATCGCATCAAACTAGTGCTATCCCTGGTTAGATTAAATTAGGCTTAAATTTAAACTTTTTCATTTTAGAATAAATTTGTTTTATTTTTTAGTAATTCTTCATGCAAAATCTTTTGAGAGAAACCCAACAATCAAACCAAAAACCCAAATCTAGGAAACTGGTCCCATTATATCATGTTGGAGCCACTATTCCAAATGGAAAAGGAGTTGTCTTAAGGTCCCAGGGCTAGGGTGGTTATTTCCCTTGTTGTTACCTGATTTACAGGCCTCAATAGATCCTCTGCATCAAAATATCCCCCTTGTTGTTGCCATGGTGATTGAAATTTCACAGGTCCTCCAACAACCACAAAAAAAAATATGAAGTTTTCCACTCATCTGAATGCACACCATGTGTATTAGTTACAAAATGGGTATAAGGCTCCTTTGTTGGAGCAATGTAGGGTTCACTTCATATCAAAAGTTAAAATTACCCGGTGTTGTGCGATGTGTTTTCGAGTGATTCTTGTCATATTTTGTGAGATAGAGGCATTGCATATGATGGTCGAAAGAACACTTATATGTGATTGAGGAAGATTGTTGGTGCAGGAGAAAGGAAGAGCCCTGGGCTATAACAGAGGAAAATTGCTAGGGAAAGGGGGTGATTCGAAGGTGGTAGAGGTCGATGGTAGAGAGGAGTGAATATATGGGCTGCAATTGAGAGGTATCATTGGCGGGGAAGGGTGAACTCTTGGGCTATTGAGCAATTGAAGAATCGATGGGCATTAATTTGTTGATTAGAAGAGAATCACATTTCTTGTGAGCGATCAGATTCCCTTGTAGAAGATGGTAGAGGAGGATTGAGTTGGACAAAGTCTTCGCACAATAAGGAGGAGCACCACTCATCATTCAAGGCGAAGACAAGACCCTGGCGAAGGAAACACGACTCTTCAAGCTGACAATGAGTTACCCACTATAAATTCACCGTGTTAGTCGTGACCTCACAACATACGTTGATGTATTGAGACTGGAGGTTGTAATTCAAAATTCATTGATCCTGGAGGTTGTAATTCGAAATCCAGATGAGGTTGACTTATTAACACAACTAAGACATTGGGATTATCGAGAAGTCAGGTTGTTGTTTACACCTTTTGGCCAAAGCATAAATAAACCTCTTTTATATTTAATTCCATTAGGGATATATTGGCATAATTTCAATGGAGTTTAGTGATACACCACATACGTACATTCTATCAGGAGGGTTTTAATGTTACTTTAATTATAGTAGCGTTGACCGACGTATCCTTTATGTATTGGTTGCATTCAGGAGTTTAGGTTTAAATAGTTTTGGGAGATATAAGGAGTTTGATTTTGTATTCGCAAGACATAAGGTTTTAAAAAGGGGGTTTTAATTTCCTTTTTTTGGTGATTGGTATAGAAGGATTGGGAATAGTTGCAAATCTTTTGGTGTATTCCTACGTATCTTCTTTCTTTGGTATGGGAGAAGATGGGTTGTCTTGAAGAGACCTTGTAAAACAACCAAAAGTTCTTGATGAACTAGTAAGAATATATGGTCCTTTAGGCAAAAATACCTCCATAGACAAAAATGATGGTCAAAGCAACATACCATTCTGACAAAGGGTCCATGTCATTCTGCAGCAAAAGCAATAATGGGAAGTGAATGAAGGGAAAGGAAGAGGAGCTAATCTCTTCACACTTGGGTCTAAATTGCAATGAACAAAGTCAATCATAGACCTTCATAGATTGGAGGAATTAGACACATGTCTCTCGGAGGTAGGGAAACCAGAATGGAAGAAACTTAGTTGGGATCTCAAGCCATCTATGTTTGCATTAATACAACCCAAACTTTGGGAACATTCTTGTGAAGAGGTCAGGCTCATAGTTACTTCTTGTCTCAGCAGGGTCATAACTCTAATGTTGCCATTATTGCCTTACAATAATGATATCATGAGATATATATTGCAACTAATAATAGAAGTACTTTAGGGGTTGAATAACATCATGCTTCCCACCTTTTAGAAGCAGTGCATGATTTTAAAGCTCATGGTAGATTTCAGCTTTGGCACCTTTATGCTAAATTTGGAATCCGATGACTTAATCTTTCAGTTACTACAAACATTTTACATCAATATTACATTAGTGCATCCAGACTGTGTTAAAACAAGCATGAAAAATATTGTGTCTCTATTCTTATAAGGATATGTTGACATATGTAAGGTACTAAAATCCAAATTGTTGACCATTTGAAGGAAGGAACCACAAGGATCACCAGCTGCATATGATTTCATTGAGAAGTTGGCCAGGAAAAACATAAAATTTCTCAAAAGGGTGCTCACTAGGAAGGATTTGAGAAGGATTGATGGAGGAAGCAAGAACAAAATCTACAACAAGAATGAACTAAGGAGGATAGGACTATTCTTTATCTTCAAGGGACCTTGGGCCCTTAACCATTCATGTCCAGGTGATAAGGAGGCAACAAGGGAAGAACAATTAGAGACTTATCCAGATCATTCATACATAGTTGGGTTCACCGGTTTTCAGGAGAGAACCTATGAAGGATCTGTGCAGTCAAGCACAAATGGTGAGAAACAACAACATGTTTTTCAAAGAAGCTTGCAGGACAAGCCGATGATAATCACTCAGCTTGAAAAAGTACATGGGGAAAAGAAGGAGGTAATTCCTCCTGATGATGTGGTAGTTGAGTCCATAGATATCCAGGAGAACATCTATAAAGAGTATGGGAAATCATGTGTAGATAACAATGCACCAATACATCCATTTTTGACAACCAGAAACGGTGGACAGATTATCCCCACATGGGGAGAAGGCTAGGAAGAAAACAATCAAGGAAAATCAAATGAGGAGCCGGTAGTAATAAATCGACATGATGAGAATGATCATGTGGGGAATCATGACAAATATAGTATGCAGGATGAGCCATTTCTGGAGGGTCAGTCAAAGGTTCAAGTTGAAGTTGTGGTCGAGGGGCATTTGGTGCAGACAGATACAAAGACATTCAACAAGGAACTAGAATTTTCCGTAGAGGACTTTCAGGAAAGGATCATGCATTTCAAGACAAATATTATGATGTTGAAGCAGAGAATTTGGACAGTCCGAGACACTTTCTTACAGGAGAACAAAATAATTGAGGAGCTCATAGGGGTATGTGCCGAATCAAGGACCAAGCTGTCTAATGTTGAGGAATGACTCAAGTCCCTCGCAAGGCAACAAGAGGAGTACAATTGGGAGTTCCAGAGAAGCCATCTACAGGAGTACATAGACAAGGCTTGCAACACTACCAACCCACCTTTCTACATTGGGAAGAGCAGGGCAGTTTTCTCCAAATGGATCATGTTGGGTGACCGAGTGGAACATAGTGAATTGAGCATCGAGCAACATCAACATAGTAGATTTGCAGGTATTCATCCTTCCCAAGGCATGAATTGGCGAGAGGTTATGAGTTGTAACTCTATCAATGGGCTGATTCCTAGGAGGATACTCGCAACCAAGGGAATATTGTAGCTTGAGCCGATGGGCATGAGCAATGATGGAGGGCTCAGATGGTACCATAACCCACAGGTTCAAAGACTTAGGTGGCATTGGGATCTAGGATAATCCATTGGGGGCAGGATTGGCTGGAGGATTGTTTGGGATCCAGGTATCGAAGGATCCATTCAAGATCATTTAGAATGGAGGTATGGAATAACACACTGGGTTGCATGGGATCTTGGTATCAATGCTTCTATTGTGGATAGGAGTGAAGTGAATTGCTTGAGGCAAACAATCTTTGGGTGGGAGGATTTGTAATATTCCCTTTCTTGATATGGTGGTATTAGACAGGATCTACCCATGGTATTTTCCTTAGGTTTTCGAGGGAAAATAATAAAATAAGGTTCTAGAGTGATCTAAGGCTCAGTTTTTAGCTCAAAAATAAAAGTTCTCAGAAATGCTTCAAACCTGAACGTCTGGATAGATCTTGTCTCCAAGATTCCAATGCAACTTGTTTCATCAAAATCCGAGTTCGTATGAGTGAATTATGTTTTGTTGTTCGTTTTCCAAAACATGTAAAAAAGGAGCATAACAGGTACAGGGATGATGTGGCAAGTACAGTCAGCTTCTCGAAGAATATTCTCCAGATTCAACCAATGATAATGTGCCAAGTGTTCCACTTGGATTCGCCGATGATGACTATGAAGAGAAATTTTTTTATCCTAAGTCTAAGGGTGAATTCTATTATTATTAATGGTGTCGGATTATTTTTTTTAATTGGGGAATTTTGGACCAATGGGGATAGGGCACGTGGCGCAGCCAGGGGCTTCCACGTGCACCCACTGCATGGCCTTAGAGGTCGGAAAATTCGAATGTTTTTTTGGTGGATATATTATATATGGTGTTAAATTTTATTATAACCTAAGTTGAAAACCATATTATATGTCGGATCGAGCCAAACTTAGAGGAGGTACCAACTAAATCGGCGGAGGCTCTAATTTAGGGACCGGCTCTAAAGTTGGCTGTAAGAATCATTATAAGTTTTTATAAAACTTTATGGTCGGATCAGGGGTCAAACACCTGACCTACTCCACACAACGTCAACACCTTACCATCTCCCTTACCACAGTGGTTCTTAACCACTACAGTTTCCGCCAAATCTTAAAGTTCATCGCTCCAACAGTTGGGGGTCTAGAGGGGGCCAGCCCCCTCCCATGCATCCATACGCCGAGAACCAAGTGCCATGACAATCAAACCAGCGGAAAATTAAACCCGCTTAATTAACGTTGAAACGTGGTTAAGCCACAATTAATCCTCCATTAGCGCTAAGAGCACCTAACAATAAAACAATGCTTACCTTATTTTTTAATCGCGCTTATCCTCTAATTAATACGCATTTAATCTGGCGGACTTTTAGGGGAGCACGCCAAAACTGGCTCCTTTGCTATTTTTGGAAACTTAACTGGCAGTCTCCCCAAAATTAGTGGAGAAATTGGGGGAAATACAGTTTTTGCCATCACTGAGGAAATTTTCGCCCAAACAGAGCTCAGAAAGAGGCATTCTTGGCTAATTGACATGCTAGGAACTCATTGAAGTAGATTACAGAGATAGAAGAGGTCATGTACAAGTGTTTTTGTGCATTTGAATATTTTTGAAGGCCAGTCCCACCAGGTGTTGGAGGCATTGCCAGAGCATCCATAATCCAAATTGTGAAAAAAAACATTCATTTATGGTATATTTTTATGTTTTAAACTCATTGGAATAGGTTCTAATAACATTTGAATCATGTAACAACAACTTGAGCACACTTGAAG
The DNA here is from genome assembly GCA_034641835.2 of Pinus albicaulis. NCBI lineage: Eukaryota > Viridiplantae > Streptophyta > Pinopsida > Pinales > Pinaceae > Pinus > Pinus albicaulis. The sequence goes on from CM076578.1 coordinate 1,763,472,844, forward strand.
CTAATACAAAGGCTCACACTATGAAGCTGGACCAAGGAGATGTAGCCCAGGAGGGGTGAACTCCTTCAACAAAATTCTGTGTATTGAGCTCTATTATGTGTGTTTGTTGGGTTTATATCTGCTGATGTTCATTCATTTAAAATTATGCTTTTAAGTTTATGAAAAACACCAAATTTCACCAAGTAAATTGAATTGACAATCACATGCTCATGGAAAAACTCTTGATGAATAAGCAAACCAAAGAAAAGAGAATTTTATATCTAGAAATGATACTAACACAACAATAACTAGCAATCATTTCGGATCAAGTTGGTATCAGAGCACAAGGTTTATTGCTTGTTTTTCTTGAATGGTTTTAATAGTTGCAATTTTTGTGATGCTTACAAGGTTGAGATTGTAGAGAGGAGAAGGGAAGCTATTGGTATCTAGTCCTAATATTAGGACAAGAATGAAGAGAGCTGAGAAAGCATCATCCTCACCCAAAGGACCACTCAAGACAACACTTGAAGCACCTCAAATTTCATCTCCGTCAGTTGAGATAGAAGAAGTGCAATTTGTACAAGAGGCTGAAATGATGGAAGAGGTACAAGCTACAGAGATTGAGCTTGAACCCAAAGCCAAAATGTCAGGCTATGAAGAGACTCATGAACATTCTGAAGAAGAGTATGTTAAGAGATACTTCAAAGAGATGCAAAGAATGGTGAAAGCTATGTATGAAGCTTTCATGGCAAAGGAAGTTGGAGAAGGTTCAAAGCATCCACATGGAGACGGATCTTCAAACAATAAGAATGATGAAGAGAAGAGCTCAAAAGGTAGTGGAAGAAAGACAACTCCATCTCCACCATCCTCATCTTCCTCATCATCATCAACATCGTCATCTTCCACATCCACCACAAAAACTCATTCCAATATCCCAAAAGGAAAGACTCCATTACTCAAGTTGGACATCAAGTTTGAACTTCCCATATACAATGGCGAAGTTAATGCTAAGAAGCTAAACAATTGGATTCTTCAATTGGAAGTATACTGTAGAATTCAAAATCTACGAGAGGACGATATCAAGATCCAGTTGGCTTCATTAAGACTAGAAGGAGCAACACTAGTTTGGTGGGAGGCAAAGACACAAGAGGAAATGTGAATGCATGGTAAGATTTCCATTTCTTGGGTTGAATTCATTTCTTCCATTAAAATACAGTTTTATCCATTAGACTATATGCAAAAAGCAGTTATGAGTCGGCAAAACTTTAGGCAGCTTAAAGGCCAAATTGTTCAAGAGTACACACAGGAGTTTAGAAAGAGAGCTTTGTTGTTAGGAGTAAACTTGAATTCTCAAGATACACTCTTGAAATACATAGGAGGTTTACATTCATATTTGAAGCATACTATCCTTATGTTTAAACTAAGCAATTTAGATGAAGTTTGTGTACAAGCCACACACTTGGAGCAAGGGGAAAACAAAACATAAAGGAGAAAGGTGAAAGTGAGGATAAGGGAAAAGAGAAGGGAGGAAAATGGAAGGGAAAGAAGAATGCAAGTATCAAGAAAGAGAAGGAAAAACTCACATGCAAAAATTGTTCAAAGACTGACCATGATGAAGACCACTGTTGGCAACTTCATCCAGAATTGAAACTAGATAGATTCAAAGCCAAAGAGAAAGGCAAAACTATTGCTATAGCTCAAAAAGACTTAGGATCAGATTCAGGAGATGAGACAAAAATCACTGCTATGGGTTTGAAAGGGAAACCTGTTGAAAGTACTAGTTTCTCAAATAGTCACATCAACACTTCAAATGAAGACATAAGAGAAGAATTGTTCCATGTTAGAGTGATTTCTAATCATACAAATATTGATGCATTATTTTTTACGGGATCACAAGAAAATTTTATTTCAGAAGATTTAGTCAAAAATCTCAACCTTGAAACTGTGGCACATCATAAACCATACCCTTTGGGATGGATAGTTTAGAATGCTAATTTATAGGTTACAAGGAAATGCATTTTTAGATTTTATATTACTGCAAACTTTGTTGATGAAGTCGAGTTAGATGTAATTCCACTTGACATTTCCGGGATTATCTGGGGAAGTCCATATTTGTATGACAAGAAAGTGGTGTTTTATCGCCATGAGAACAAATATCGTTTGCTTAAGGATGAAGTGGAGTATATTGTGAGAGCTCATCGCAAAAAACTGAATACTTTTTTAGTTAATGGAGGGAAAATGAAGAGGCTAGTCAATGCAAGCCAAAACTTGACATTAATGATGATAAAAAAAGAGATGTTTTACATCATACTTTTCAAACAAATGCTGATATCTATAATGAATTGTTTCAAATTGATAACAGGTTGTCTTTGAAAGAAGGTGAAAAACATTTGCAATAGTCAACATTGGAGTTGAGCGGTGTTGAAAACAATGTGTCGGTGCAAGAGGTTGCAAAGTTCGAAGAAAGGACAAAGTAGCTTGGCAAAGAAGGAATAGGTTTCACAAATGTTCATTGCTGGTTTCTAAAAGGCACATTACAATGGCGAAGATACTTGGTCAAGAGTCGACATAAGTTCAAGGAAAAAGCAGCTAAAAATCGCCATAGTGACAGAGTGCAAGGTGATAAAGATTCTAAGTTTTCTTTGATTTTTGACCAAGGTAGAAACAAGATGTTTTCTGCAAATTTATATTGTTGTTCTGCAAATTCAAAAATATTGCAGCATGACGGTGTCAAAGACAACAATATATGGTGGCAAGAATCAAGGAGAAAATTGACTTTTTATGACAAGGTCCAAATGATGAAATAAGGAAATTTTGAATGGATAAATACTGGAAGAGTGAGGGAACAATCCCCTCATCTTCATAATTAGTAATCAAGAGAGCTTTTGGGGTCCAAAAGGCTTCTAGTGGGGAGGAATGATCTAAGGGTCAGTTTTTAGCTCAAAATTGAAAGTGCTCAGAAATGCTTCGAACCTGAATGCCTGGATAAAACTCATCTCTAGGATTCCAACGCAACTCGTTTCATCAAAATCCGAGTTTGTATGAGTGAGTTATGGTCTCCTATTCTTTTTCCAAAATAGGTAAAAAAGGAGCAGAACAGGTACATGGATGATGTGGTAAGTACATTAAGCTTCTTAGAGAATATTCTCTAGATTCAGCCAATGACAATGTGCCAAGTGTTCCAGTCGGATTCGCCGATGATTACTAGGAAGTGAAATTTTTTATCCTAAGTTTAAGGGTGATTTCTATTATTATTAATGGTGCAAGATTATTGATTTTAAATGGGGAATTTTTGACCAATGGGGATAGGCCATGTGGCGCATTCAGGGGCTTCCACGTGCCCCCACCCCATGGCCTTAGAGGTTGGAAAGTTCAAATGTTTTTTTGGTGGATATATTATATATGGTGTGAAATTTTATTATAACCTAAGTTGAAAACCATATTATATGTCGGATCGAGCCAAACTTAGAGGAGCTACCAACTAAATCGGTGGAGACTCTAATTTAGGGACCGACTCTAAGTTTGGCAGTAGGAATCATTATAAGTTTTTACAAAAATTTATGGTTGGATCGGAGGTCGAACACCTGACCTACTCCACACTATGCCAGTGCCTTACCATCTCCCTTGCCACGGTGGTTCTTAACCTCTACAGTTTCTGCCAAATATTAAATTTCATCGCTTCGACGGTTGAGGGTCTGAGGGGGCCAGCCCTACGGGACAACCCCCTCCCATGTGTCCATACGCCGAGAACTAGGTGCCACAACAATAAAACCTGCGAAAAATTAAACCTACTTAATTAACGTTGAAACGTGGTTAAGCCACGATTAATCCTCAATTAGCGCTAAGAGCGCTTAACGATAAAACAAGGCTTATCTTATTTTTTAATCATGCTTATCCTCTAATTAATACACATTTAATCTGCCGGAATTTTAGGGGAGCGTGCCAAAACTGACCGCTTTTCTATTTTTGGAAACTTAACTGGCAGTCTCCCCAAAATTAGTGGAGAAATTGGGGGAAATACAATTTTTGCCATAATTGAGGCAATTTTCATCCAAACAGAGCTCAAAAAGAGGCATTCTTGGCTAATTGACATGCTAGAAACTCATTGAAGCAGGTTGCAGAGGCATAAGAGGTCATCTACAAGTGTTTTTGTGCATTTGAATATTTTTGAAGGCTAGGGCCACCTGGTGTTGAAGACATTGCCAGAGCATCCATAATCCAAATTGAGCAAAAAAACAATCATTTATAGTAGATTTTGATGTTTTAAACTCATTGGAATAGGTTTCAATAGCATTTGAAGCTTGTAATAGTTGTTTGAGCACACTTGAAGCTAATACAAAGGCCCACACTATGAAGTTAGACCAAGGAGATGTAGCCTAGGAGGGGTGAACTCCTTCAACAAAATGTTGTGTATTGAGCTCTATTATGTGTGTTTGTCGCTACATTTTTCATTACGTTTTGTCATTTAAAATTATGCTTTACCTATGATTAAACAAATTCACCAAGTAAATTGAATTGACAATCACATGCTCATGGCCAAACTCTTGATGAATAAGAAAACCAAAGCAAAGAGAATTTTATATATGGAAATGATACTAGCACAACAATAGCTAACAATCATTTCAGATCATAAAGATTCGATCAAGCCTTTAAAAGGGGACATAAGCTAGGAATTTGGATGATTCAGGTTTATCTATCTTATTATTTTTTTCTTGAGAACTTGGCATGTCTAGTTCCAGTTTGATCCCAGGGATGAAAACCCCGTGGGTATTATTTTGTCTAGTGGATCCATCTTGGGTACACGATTGTGTTCATTTTTTGTTTTCTACTTTTAATGAGTAGTCAGACATGCCACTGCAAGGGATTAAATATTTTTGTATGGGGATATGCTCGTTTTTAGTTAATAATGTAATAAAGGTTTCATTTCTAAATCCCGTTGTGTTCAGTGTTTTGATTACAATTATTTTTAACTAGAACACCTAAACATGTCAAATTGATTATTTCGTTGTTCAGGTTATTACATTGTCACTATCTCCCTGTCTCTCCCCTTCTTGCTCTCCCCCTCTCTCTCCCTCCATATATATGTATCCCTATCTCTCTCTTCCCCTTCTTTTCCTATATATACCCTCTCCTTTTCTCTCACTTCCCTCGTCTCCTCTCTCCCTCATTTCATCTTCATTTCTCCCTTATCGCTCTCCGTCTCTCTCCACCCCTGTCTCTCAATGTATCTGTTCTTCCCTCCCTCTCTTCCTTCCTCCAAATACATCTCTCTCTCCCTCCCTCCTTCTCCTTCCCCTTCCCTACTCTCTCTTCCTTCCTTTTCACTCCCTATCTCTCCCACTTATGTCTCTCTTCTTCCCTTCACTCCTATCTCTCTCACTTATAAATCTCTTCTCCCCCACCTCTATCTCTCCACCTCACCTTGCTCCCAAATATGATCCCTTATAAAAAAAAAAAAAAAAAATTGGTTGTAAAATCTTTAAACCTATATTTTGGATCAATCATGTCAAAGAAAATACAATAATAGAAAACAAAGAATCAAATAACCTTTTTATTTATATTTATTTAAAAAAATGTTATAAAATTAAATTAAAATAAAGTATTTGTAAAATATTTTGATTTTGAAATAAGTTATCGTTTTTGGACATGTGGTGGACATGTGCTATTTATAAGCCATGGTATTGTAACAAAATAATTAGAAGCCTAGATCCATAACATAATAATCAATAGCATAGTAATCAAGAGCATAGATGGCACATAGTACATTTGATAAACAATATTATTAACATGGTATTAATAATCATATCATGATTTTCTTCCCTCCTCTCCATCTCTCCTCCCTCTCTTTCTTTCTCTTCCCGGGTATTATTATATGAGTATTGTAAAAAAAACCTATTTAGAAGTTAATAATATCCATGGTAAATATTCATGATTAAAAATCTTGTTATATTGTAAATATTAAATTTTATCAGCTTATTAATTAAATTTAAAGATGGTTATGCCATCATTATTTTAATTTATATGGTAAAATGGATGTTAATTTATAAGTACTATTTATATGTTATATATTTTTATGTGATATGTATATTATACTTTCTTTTATCTAAAAAAATGTTCATAATTTTATTAATAAAAAACAAAGTTACAATATAAAAAATTGAATTTAAAATACATCTCACATGAGAGTGTAGACTTACGTGATCCATATCTATTACATCAAGAAATGCTGAGAAAAAATCCATTTATGCATTCAAGAGCTTCATAGATGAAAATTATAATCATGATTTTTACGGAAGATTTTTGATGCAATATCACATACCCATCCACCTAAACAGGGTTGTGGCTGGTTGACCCAATATGTAAAACAATTTTTTTATATAAAAAGAAAGTATAATATATATATTGTTAGGGTCCTATAATAATAGGGTTCATAATATTTGAATTGACTTTCATAGTCTTGTAAATATGTACATACCTTGCTTTTTGAAAGTTGTTTTCCCATATTTGAAAATAATAATAAAAAATGAAAAGAGGGTAAAAGTCCTAAAAGAAATATCAAAGGACTTAGAAAAAGAAAAGATCAAAAAAGAATAAAATATAGACCCCAAAAAGAGATAAAATAAGACATGAAAATGAGCAAGTCAAAATGCCACTACTATTTACTTTTACTATGAGAATAATGATTATGTGCAGATTTTCAATAAATGCCATAATCCATGATCAGTTAAACAGTTTAATCTTAAATTTTCATGCTTTGAACTATAAGTTTTAGATAGAGAATAAATATATGTAAAATAGTATAAACTTGACAAAATCAGTAGATATTTAGAGAATAAATGAGGAGCTCAACAGTTTAATTTGAGCCCTCAGATGAAATAAGGTTAGACTTAGATAGCTTTTTATGCTTTGAAAGAAAAATGGATTTAGGGTTGCAAGCTTAAATGCACCCATGAAAATGAAGTAAAAAAATGTTAGAAATAATGATGGGTAGGTAGAAAGCAGTTGTGCAAGACATGTAATAAAGCATCATCGGGAAAAAAATACTAATTTCCCCTCCCCCACCATGATCCAGTATTCTAAACCTTCAGTTAAAGAGGCTCAGAGCATTTCTCTGAATTCTATTGGGACCGGACACAAGGCTTGATAATTGATTGGTTAAAAATATTGGATTCCCTACATAAAACCCATTTCATCAATATATTCACCCTTTTCCAAAACTATGATCCATTTTCCTAAGTAAAACACCTTCTTTTATTAGTGAAAGTAAAAACCCTACTTAATTAATTCCATTTTCATTCAAAAACCACTCAAAAAACCTATAAGATACATTTTATCCTAAGTTTATGTGTAAAAAATAAAAATGGGACAAATTGTGTTAAATGACCTATTTACACTTTACTTAGTTTAAATCTATGTATTTTTATTCATCTCATTTGTTACCTTTTCCATTTCATATTAATTCCTAACCTAAAGTATTAAAACCTTATAAAACAACCCTTCCTATATATATTAATTTCTTTATATATTAATACCCCCAAACACACTTATTTTAAGTTTAAACCTATGTATATTTATCCCACATGTTAAATAAACCCGCCCTTTTTCACATAAGTTTAAACATATCTATATTATAATCCCTCACCCTATGGTTTTAAAACACGTAAAAAACATTTTATTAACCATATAATATATATTACCAATCAAAATAAAGCGATGATTTTACGTTATGAATACCCATTTGTAACATTATTACCATTCCCGTGCCAATGTTATTAAAAAATTCGTTAATGTTTTAATTTAAAACATATAACATTACCCCCACCCCCTCGCCAATCATATAAATAAGGTTTTTAACAATATAAATATATATATTTATAAAGTTTGAATCTATCTCGCCGAATATCAAACCCTGGGCCCCATGCCCTAATGTCGTGCAACTCCACCAACAAATCACAACCGTTCGCATCTCGATCATTCAATCCGACAATCAAAAGATGATATCGCATTTTTAGTTGTGCGAACATAACACTTTCCTAGCTACGCGAAATAGGTGGTTTCACCTTTTCCTCTCTCCTCCATGTGGTCGAGCTCTATTGGATCACCTCTAATCCAACTAATACCACTTACCACCTATTTCCTGCACGATAACCACTTGTGGTTTTTTGCCTTTCAAGCCCAAAACCACCAATTTGTCTGATGTGACCACCATTTATTTCAGGTTATTGTAGACCTAAAATTCCTAATAAACTCCTAAATGCACCATTAAGCCATTTTTTCTAAACTATCCGAATATATTCATCCTCCCAACAGCAGAACTAAGCATGTGCTTTGTTTTCAAGCCCAGAACCAGCAAAAAAATGCCACACAGTTGATGTCAAGACTGCAGGAAGATCCCAGATTTTTGCTAAAGACCTTAAAAGCTTCTAGAAACCTGTCAAACACCCAAATAACAGTTACAAAGACCCATACCTTCGCAAACAGGTATTTTCTGAGAAAAACAAACCTGTATCATTCTAAAAAAAAAATACATTGCTAAAGAAATTGAATACAATAAAAGCTTATTTACTCAAAGCAAGCTTCTAGTTCCCTGAAAAGAACTAAAACCCTGTCAAAATTTTGATAAAACCTTGTTTTAATAATGCATTCAGTTTTAAATGAAAACATCGAATTTATTTAGTTTTTGCAGACTTATAAAACTCCAATCAAACCCAGAAATTCTCTACAGGTAACCCTGACCCTCTGCGCCTTATTTTGATTAATTTTTATCCCAATATCCACTAAAAAAAGCGTAAGAAACCCCTGTTTCTTATTTTATAAACCAGTGAGAGTCTGTATTACAGTTTGAAGTTGAAATTAAAGGTTGAAACCTAAGGAAAGATTAATTTGTACCCATTTTCATCTAAGAACCTCTGTCAAAATCAATAAATGCTTTTGTAAACCATTTAATCTTACAGAAGAATCTAGAAGGCCTAAAAAATAGAGTTTCAGTAATCCTGAAAGCTTAAAATGCCAAAGTCTAATCCAGCTATGTCCTCCAAAACTGCAATCACTGTGAACCCTCTACAACCTCCTGTTGTAGACATTGAACACACACCTTTAGCAGATGTGGACTATAAAATAGCAGATCCAATAGTAGAATTCAATATATTAGACCTCCACTGCTGGAGCTTTGAAAAGTCTTTAGATTAGGTAGAAGAAATCAAAATTTGGGAATCAAACCTACCCAAATATGTTGTTCCAGTCACTCATCCATGCCCAAATGTTATTAGGTTATTTCAGAACTATTATTTACATGAACAAAGAGCAATAGTAAATGCAAACAAAGAAGTATTGTTTAAGACCAGATGTTACAACTCAAATATGATCCTAAAGCAGCTCCTTTGTCAGTAGAAGCACTTACAAAGTTGTACATTGGTCTTTATTTTCCCGAAAGGTTTCAGATTTTTCAAGTATTCATGCCCTTACATGTTGAAATTCCACAAATCAACCCTCCATATTCCACTTCAAAATTTCCATAAGGGTCTACGCATGTCATTTCCATATTGTCATTCATCCTAGGATACTTTACAGATGAGCATACAAATGAATCAATCCTAGGTTTCCTATCTAATTTTGCACTAGGACAACCTCCTTCTGTCATATTCAATTATGATGAGTGCATTGATGATAATAACCATGATCAACTTGTTAAATTTCCAACTGAGGGAGTGTTTAGATATACATCCTTTCTCTTCCATATGTTCTTATATTTTCAAGAAGACAAGTTTCCTATAACCCTCCAGAAGCTTGATATAGAAGAAAAACCACTTATAGTCATCTTTTAGACATCTTTGATAAAAAAAGAGTCTACAGAGTTTAGTTTTGCAGAGTTTTCAGACTTCTTTGTTTACCCAGTGATAAACATGTTGACAAATCAGGAACAGCCAAGTCAGTGATGAAATGAAGAAAGTTCTACAGTTATAAGAGCAGACTAGAACTGGAGATTGGTATTTATATGAAAAACACACAGAAATTAGAGTTTTTGAGTATAATCTTCTACCCTAAAAACTAACTAAATATGTCCCAATGAGGGTTTTTGCCTTGGAATACATCAGGCATATCTTAAATTCTGATTCTATCAACTTCCTAGCAGCTAAGAAGAAAACACAATTTAAGTTGAAGAATCAGGTGGGACCCTTTATTTGTAATCACAGAGATGCAGAGACATAAGCAGCCAAATAGTTACTTGAATATAGATTTGAAGAAATCTTCTCATGGAACTATGATCCACAAGGAATATTAATGAAAATGAGGGTTAAGTGAAAACTAACACCTTACATTCATGAGAAAAAACCAGAGATTGAAAAGTATGTCAATCAAACTGAATGGGTAGAAAACACTTTGGTAGATGCAGTTAAACAGGGTGATACTAGTCACACCTTACAAACTGCAAATCAAGGAGAAAAAACTACCAAAAGAGTCAGAGAAGAAGGTACTTACATTAGTGAGACAACAACTGAGACTAGGTTTAAATTAAGACACAATAAAAAGCCTAAGATAAATCTAGTTGATAAAGAGAAAGTGACTATTAAGGTAGAAGACACAGATGTCCCAGTGAAAAATACATATGCTTCTACAATCATTATAAATGAGCCAGTTACAGAGAATTTGAATGAAGGAAATACTGATAATTCAAATACACAAGTGGTAGAGAAATAGTAGAATATAGAGGCATCCTCCTCACAGACAATAGAAGAAAAAGATCTTGATATCAAAGAAAAATATAAGCATATTAAGACAAAGAATGAAGAAATAAAAAATGAGATTTATTCTCAATATTTGAAACAAACACCAGGTGTCCAGAACATACTTTTATCAGCATTTGACTATTCAAATAAAAAGTTGATTATGTCAGTGCTCCAACCAATAGTTAAGACTCCAAAGACAGTTGCAAACTACAAGAAAGTTGATCTAGAAGTACCAACAGAAAATATTCATGCACTAGATCAGATTGAATTTCATAGGCAAAGTTTAGAGATGTTGTATTCTACCATAACTACCAAGGCTATGAGTTTTCAAAAACTTCAGAATACAATCATAAACATGAGAGATCAAATGAAGGTGGAAAAAGCTTCCTCATATGCTAAAGATCTTAAGATTAAGTCCTTAGAAGAGTTGGTCATTCAAGTTGGATATGATCCTACAAATGTCAAAGCTGCAGAGGAGTTAGTGAAGAAAAAGAATGTTGATATTGCAGCATTAAGGAAACAACTAAAGCTTCCACCAACTAAACATCCTCAAGCCAAAGAAATTGTACAAGAACAGACTTAGAAGGATGACATGATGAACTTAATTTTTCAGTTAACAGGACAGATCAAAGAAATGGAAATTCAAATGAACAAGCTTGTCCATGAAAGGGAAACTACAAAAGCTCAGGAAACTCCTACAGTAATTCCCATGGTTACTATAGCTATGCCTTCAACTCTAGCAGAAGAGTTGGCACCCAAAGTTCCACTGGCTACTGCAGTGCCAGTGACATCATCCACAATTTCAGCTACAGAATCATCTACTATAGGAGCTCAACATTCAGATGAGGCTAGTAAACTAGTAAAATCCATGGAAGAAATGTCACTTCAAACAAATGATATTAACAGATTGAAGAAAGTGATAGAAAATCTTGAAGATACAAAGAAGTTAGCCCAAATCAATGCCAAAACTCATGAGTAAAGGGCTAATAGGTTAAATACTAAACTGAAGAATCTACAAAAGGATTTAAACTTGAAGGAGCCAATGTCATATGTGAAAAATCAGCTATGGAACAAAATCATTGAAGCCATCAATGATGTGTGGCCCTCAATCCAAGTAATCTATGAACAAAAAGATTTACTGAAGGTAGCACAAGCAAAGATTTAGAAAACCAAAGATGAGCTAGGTGCCAAACCTGAGCAGGCCCTAGAATTGATTAAGTTTCTCAATAGCAAGAAAAAACAAGAGTTATAAGAAATTGAGATCATTGATAGGACAGAGACAATCCTTGAAATAAGGAAATCATCACAAGGATGAATTTGATGAAATAACTTGAAGAGAAATGTGAAAATATGAACATAGCCATAACTAAGTTTATGGTTAAATTTGAAAATTTGAGGCAAAGAGGTTTGCCTAATATTCTGGTCATAAATGATAAGCTCATGCCATAGGAGGAATATAATAAGAAAATCAGAGATTATGCAAAGGAACAAGTGAACAAGACAGAAGGACAAGGAATTCCCACACGGAAAGTTTTACACAAAAGTTTTGAAGATTTGTTTTATCTACAACATGAGATAAAACACTTGTTTGTCATAAAACCAACATTTGTTGGATATATTGAGGCATATGAGAATTTTAGAAAAATGAAAAAGATAAAAATTCCTGATGAGGAATCTTGGGAATCACTCATTGATTTATTGTAAAAATCAAAAGGCAGAAAAAAGGATAAAAAACAGTTTGCTGATTTTTTACAGTTGGGAACAGAGAATTACAGCAGTAAGATAGTTTTGGTAGAGTTTAAAGAGTATCAGAGGTAAAGTGTATCAGATGAAAGAGTATAATATTAGAAGATAATATTTCAAAACACATTTTAAATATCTTTTCCAACAAAGAGAACACCAAGGCAGCTAGCTGCACCTAATCCACAAACAACTTTCTATTTTATTTGGATAAATAAGACAATTTTTTGATTTGTTAAGCAACTGTCACTATTTTGTTGTAAAGATATTTTATTTTTCCTTAGATAATTCCTAGAAGCATTCTAGGATAATTTTTAAACATTTGTGTATATATACTCCATCTTTTGAAGTATTATTGTTGAATAAATTGCTGAAGATTTCTATAGTCAAATTTTTGTACTTGAAGGCTTTTGTGTTGCAAGTTTGAGTAGCAGACTGGATCGAATCAATTAGCATCATATTTTAGGATTCATGTGATAAGCCATTGAAGTGAAGTACTTTCTACTCGTCATTGTTTCATGCATCCATATATGTGTTCCAAATTTGAATGATAATTCAGGAGTATTATTTCAGGATTTGTTAAAAGCACCCTGTCTTTATTGTTTATCATTTCTATGTTTTCTGCTAATTTCCAGAGTAGGGAACTCTTATTTGCTCCCTCTTTCGAATGACCTATGTCCACTCCTTCCCTATCCGGATCAAAGAATCCTTCATTGCTCTTTATATCGATCAAACCACTTCACCAAACAACCTTCCAAGATCTTCAAAGACTTATCTATCTTGCCCTGAAAACATTTGACTTTTTCACCTTGATTCTAGTCCTATCTACTTCACTTTTGACTCCATAGCCCAATGGAAAAACATATCTATCACTATCCATCTTACTAAGTGATTTTTTCTCACCAAATCAAATCAAACAAAAACCAATTTGCACAATTATAACTAGCCTAATATTTTATAAATCAAAACAAAGTTAAATCTTAAAGAGAGAGCCCTATCTAAACCCTAGGAAGGCTAGATCGTAGAGTTTAAAAGTTGGTCTGTGGTTACCTCTAGTGTTATTTGAACTTTAAATCAAAATCTCACAACTTAGAGAATTACTAGAGTGATAACATATATCACATTAAAATATATAACATATAAATAGTACTTATAAATTAACATCCATTTTACCATATAAAGTAAAATAGTGATTCCATAACCATATTTAAATTTAATTAATAAGCGGATACAAATTTAATATTTACAATATAACAATATTTTTATCATGAATATTTACCATGGATATTATTAACTTCTAAATAGGTTTTCTTACAATACCATGGGCCACTGGCCAGAAGAGAAAGATAGAGAGGGAGAGGGAGAGCAGGAGAGGAGGGAAGAAAATCATAATACCACGAGGCTAATGACAATATTTATTAATACCATTGGTCATTATGCTTTTGATTATTATGTTATGGATCTAAGTTTTAATTATTGTGTTACAATACCATGGCTTATCAATACCACATGCCCAAAAACCATAACTTATTTCAAAATAAAAATAACCTATATTTTAATTAAATCTATAAGCAAAAAAGTTATAATTACTTTTTGAGGTATATCTAAACCATACATCCTCATGAGTAATAAAAATATCACGTAGAGATTAAATCGAGGTTTTAATAATAAATAAAAATGAAAAAACTTGTATGTATACATATGTGAAATTTATATAATATAAATAACATTATAAAGAACTAGGATAGATGCATTTTAACCAAGGATCCAAGAAAAGAGAGAAAAAAATTTGACTAACAATGATAAGGGAAAGATACTGCATGATTCTTTTAAGTTTTTTATTATTGTGTTTTATTTGATGTGATTGATATAAAATATGGGTTTAATATTTTACAACCAATTATGTTTTTATTTATTTATTTTAATTTTAGATACTTTCTTAAATACAATACAATGGGATCATATTTAAGAGACAAAGTGAGATGGATGGGGAATATAGTGGGGGAGAGGAAGGAAGAGAGAGAGGAGGGGGGAGAGAGGAGGAGAGAGGGAGGGAGAGAGAGATGAGTTTGGAGGGGGAAAGAGAGGGAGGGAAGAACAAAGACATTGAGAGATAGAGGTGGTGACAATGAGGGAGTGATAAGGGAGAGAGAAGATGAGGGAAGGGAGAGAAAATGAGAGGATAAATATAGGGAAAGAAGGGGAAGAGAGAGATAGGAAGACATAGATATGGAGGGGAGAGAGAGAGGAAGATAGTGACAAAGTTGGAGGGTGGAGAGAGAGTCTGTGTGTGTTGGGGGGAGAGACAGAGGGAGGCGGGAGAGAAAGGGAGAGAGAGGAAGGAAGAGAGAGGGGACTTGAGAGAGAGGAGAGAGAGGGATGGAGTTGGAAGGGGGAAAGAGAGAGGGAAGAACAAATACATTGAGAGATAGAGGTGGAGAGAGAGAGGGAGTGATAAGGGAGAGATGAAGATGGGATGAGGGAGAGAGGAGACAAGGGAAGTGAGAGAAAAGGAGAGGATAGAGATAGGGAAAGGAGGGGAGGAGAGAGACAGGGAGACAAAGATATGAAGGGGGGAGAGAGAGGGAGACATTGACAGAGTTGAAGGGTGGAGAGAGAGAGTGTGTGTGATGGGGGGGAGAGACATAGGGATGTGGAAGAGAAAGGGAGAGAGAGGAAGGAAGACAGAGAGATGGAGTTGGAAGGGGAAGATATACATAAAGAAAGAAAGGTGGAGAGGGAGAGAGAGAGATGAGAGAGAGAGAGAGAAGAGGGGAAGAGAGAGAAGGAGAAGAATAGGGAGGGAGAGAGAGATAGATAGATATGGAGAGAGGGTGTGTATGTTTTGGGCGTGAGAAGGAGAGACAAGGGAAAATATAGATATAGATGGAGGGGGGAGAGAGGGAGGAAGAGAGATTGATATGGAGAGAGAGAGAGAGAGAGGGGGGGGGGGGAAGAGATAGAGAGGGAGAGGAAGAGGGAGAGATAGATATATATAGAGAGAGAGAGTGTGTATGCAGGCTGATATAGAGAGATAAAGAAGGAGAGACAGGGGGAGATAAACACAAAATTGAAGGTGGAGAGAGAGGGAAGAAGAAAGATACACGCAAAGACAAATACATACATAGAAGTTAGATCTAGAAAGTCACGAATATTTTGGTTTTTCACTAAAATAGATGTATTGATTTTAATGTAGTTGTTGATTTCTAATCCTATTTGATTGCTTGCACTACATGCATTTATTTTAGTGTAGGTGTCATTTCCAATCCTATTTAATACCTTACACTAGATGTTTTTTGTTTTTTTGCAAGATTGGTAGGTCCTTTATTTTTCATTAATTTATAAAAGCAAAGTTACATCCACATGCAAGTATTTAGGTGGCCTCAACTTACCCAGAGGGAAACCAAGTATGTTGGCCACCTTACAACGTGATAAGCCATCCAGTAAAAAAAAATAATGAGTCTATCCAACCAAGTCATATATTTCTTATTTTATTTAAACTTCCTATACCCTAGATACCTGAAAACATAATGATCAACATATTTAAATTTAAAGTTTTCTTGCATACAGAAAATGAAAAACTGAGGACACAACTATCGAACTAGTCATCATTATCAGTAGATTCCACCGGAGTCGGGTCCTTAGCAGTGGAACTCAGAAGCTTTGTCTGTGGAATACAAGGGAGATGCTCTTAAATGTGACGTAGTCTGCCATCTTGCATTTGCAGTTGGAACTAGAGCTTTTAAAACTGCTTTTTATAATCAGGAAATTCGTTCATTGTTGCTACCATAACCACGGAAATTTTCTCCAAGGATTTCGCCATAATAATTTTCATTGACCAATACAATAACAAATTTTTCTTAAACTGTGTGGTTTAGCCACAAGTGTGCCTTGAATCCAGCACCAGAACCCACCAATCCTCCACGTCTATGTCCACCATGTCTTCCTGTTTGTTCAAGTCCTCTTCCCATTCTTCCATTAACTATTGAATTTATTCCAAATTTACCTCATGATATTTCATGGCTGCATCATTTACGATGATTGATACCTTCTTGCGGCCCTGAGTTTGGCCCCCAGAGGATCTGGGTTGATAAGGTGTTGGAGACCCCATGATCCTTTTGTTGCGCCCCCTTGAGCTTGGGCCTATTTTCCCCTTCACAATATTTGAATGAGCCATCTTCCTGTACTTTCACTTTTTGGGATAAACTAAAACTAAACTTATATTCGACACAGGTGGTAGCCCGAGCCCAGAAGCACTCAACTTCTAGGAAGCACTACCAAACCACACACCTTCGAAACAAGATAAGTGAAACCGCCAAAATGAAACCCAAGGAATTGTCCCATGCCTTATCCATTGTTGACTTCCATTACAGACATACATTATTATCGACTAACGCAACCTCTTGGTTAAACCTCAAGGGTATGATAATTGGTCCACAAACTCTCAGAAACACCAGCAGAGCCCAAGGTAGGGGCATAGAGAAACCACAAAGGCATAACCCAGTCACATACTCCCAACAAAATAACCCCATTCAGGAAAAAGGTTAGGGTAGAGAAAAACCATAAAGACATAACCGAGTAACAAACTCCCAACAGAATAACCCCATTTAGGAAAGAAACATTCCATAAATTATTGACATGGAGAAACCAAAATTCCTCGAGACATGCTTTGAATCCCATATTGACACATGAAAATGCATAGAACCCAACCTCCTCTAAGACCTTGATTATTCAAAACCATACACACCAAAGGCTAGCAAACGATACGAGTGATGCATGGGGGACTCTAAAAAGAGAAGACCACATACCCGTTTAACAGTGCGAGGAGAAGCTGAGACTGGAGCCACTTCCTAAGCCTATTTGCAAGCTGCACCTGCGCCAACCCACGAATCCGAGCACCAAAACACCATGACAGACAACTCTCGTTAACGAGAAGACTGCCAAACTCACACCCGCATATTCTCAAAAACTTCCATACATGACCGCCTTTTCCACCTTTGATAATAATATTTATTTCTCGCATGCATGTAGCCACCAATCCATATTCCTCGAGCATGTGGAGCGTGGTGGGGAGGTGACTCGAAAAGACCCCCATTAATCACCCATTATGATATTTCCATCCATACCACACCTCGATTGGGGGGCACCTTACACTAGATGCATTGATTTCAGTGTAGATGTTGATTTCTACTCCTATTTGATTTCTTGCACTTGATGCATTGGTTTCAATGTAGATATTGATTTCTAATCGTAATTGATCACTTGCACTAGATGCATTGATTTAGTGTAAACGCCAGTTTCTAATCCTATTTAATATCTTATACTAGATGCATTGATTTCAGTGTAGATGTTTATTTCTACTCCTATTTGACTGCTTGCATTGGATGCATTGGTTTTAGTGTAGATATTGATTTATAATCCTATATGATCGCTTGCAATAGATGCATTGTTTTCAATGTAGATGTAAATTTCTAATCCTATTTAATAACTTACACTAAATGCATTGATTTTAGTGTAGATGTGGATTTCTACTCCTGTTTGATTGCTTGCATTGGATGCATTGGTTTCAGTGTAGATATTGATTTCTCATCCTATTTGATTGTTTGCACTAGATGCATTGATTTTAGTGTATATGTTGATTTCTAATCATATTTGATTGTTTGCACTAGATACATTGATTTCATTATAGATGTTTATTTCTGAATTGATGCAACTAGATGTATGATGTACATTAATTTCAAAGTAATTAGATTAATAATGTGCATTGATTTCAGTGTAAGCACATCTCTGCCCCCTCCATCCATGGAAAATTTTAGGGGCTAATATTCGCAAGTGGGCTAATTTTCCATGTTCTTTCAAAAAAAAAGATTCTCTAATTTCCATTTTTCCTGAAAACGATTCGCCCAAATTTTATAGTATAAAACTATTTTAATTTAAAATCGCCAAAATTTTATATAGATGCTATATAAAATTATTACACATTTGAATATTTTTATAAAATTATCATCAAACATTGTACATATTTCATATTATGGACTGGTGATATTTGCCAAGTTTTCTAAACATTAAGATAAATTTCAATCATTAAAATTTTTCGTGCCTCCATCTATATCTCTATATCCCACTGTCTCTCCTTCTTTATCTCTCTATCTCACCCCCAATCATAGACACTCTTTCTCCATATCTCTCTCTCTCTCCCTTTTCCACTCCCTCTCTCCCTCTTCACCTTCTCTCTCCATATCTATATCTCTTCCTCGCTCCATGTATTTTCCTCTCTCTTCTTCCCTCTCCCCCCCCTCCATCTATATCTCTATCTCACCCCCAAAACATACAAACTCTATATCATTGTACACACATAAACGTTATTTATGACGTGAATTGACATCTTTGTTACAATAATTCAACCATAAATACAATACTTGAATTTTCATCCTAAATAAAATGTTCACTTATCGAAATGTCTTCTTAAAAATGTAAAATATTTGTAATTGAATGCATTCTTATTATTCCCATTTTCCATCATTCAACATTGTTAATCACTTTGCATTCAAACTTGGTAATAGAAAATAACTAATAGGTGTGACAATAAGAATAGTAGAAGAAATAGTTTCACATTGATGTCAATAAAGATTGTTTGTAATTCATTATATTCTTATTATTCACATTTTCTACCATTCAACATTGTTACATTGTCACTTGCTCTTAAAATTTTTATTTCATCATTTTTCAACATTCAAGTTACTATCAATCTCTCTCATCTCAACAAACTAAGGTAAATAAGCAAAGTTAAAGTTAAATTGACCAAATTAATCTTAGACATATTTAGCATATTTAAAATGATCAAAATAATTATATGTTCAACAAATTGTCTATGACTCCACACTATTGAAACTACCCCAGATCCATCTTAACCCCGGATCTAATCAAATATCTCGATGTGCAAACCTTTCCTCAAGTTTTGCACTCAAAAAAGAGATTTTCACCTGGAGAGATTTGATAGATCGGGGGTTAAGATGGATCTAGACCTATTATTATTAAGAAAGAGCTATGTTTAAATTTGAAATAAAATAAGTTTATAAATTTGAAATATAAAATATGTGACTAAATATTTTTAAAAAGATGTATTTAAAAAAAATGTTAATAATTATTAAATAATAACATATTAATTTTAAGGTTTATTAGTATGTGAGATTTTTTTATTTATGAAATTTCTAGCGATTTAATTGTAAAAGTGTATATACCTACCCACTTTAGATTTAAATTTGTCATCTAAAATTATTTTCTTAACCATTAAACTAACCAAAAATTATATATATATAAAATAAATTATAAACATTATATTATTCTTTATAAAAAAATATTAATAAAAAATAACTTTTAAATTACATATTATTCATAAAATTAATGATTTTTCGGAGTCATTTTTTTGAGATTAGGTAGTCCTAACTCATTAATTTCTCATGATTTTTGAATAGTCTACTTAGCACTCATTGCATAAAATCTTATAAAATTTATAAATATTATATTTTAAGCTATATATCAAATACTTAGCACTAATATTAGAATATCTACAACCAAAATGTGATTATTATGAAATTTTAATGTTTATAACTAACTATAAAGAGTAGTTGCAAAAATTAATTGTTTTCAATTTCCAAAGTTGTAGTTTAAAGAAGGCACAATTTTGCTTGGAAAACAATGAAAATTTTGATATTATTTTGATTTTTTTTGGGAAATCTAGGTTACAACTATCAAGCTTCGTTTTGTTGGATTTCATTGAGAATTTCACTTTCTTGGTGAAATTGTGGCCTCAATAGACAATAACGATTGATAGAATATTGCGATTTTGGACTAGATTGTGTTCCAAATACAAGTGAAGGGCCTCCTCTTCATAAGGGGTAACTAAATCAAATATGAATAAACAAGGATAACAATAAATAGCCCAATTGGTTAAAACCCCCTCGCAAGGCACACTTCAATTCTCTTTACTTACATCAAGGTCAAGTTAGGAGGTCTCCCATATCATTCTAAAGGGAAAAAATAGTAAATCAATGGAAATAGATGCACTTGGCTTGAAATTGCTTGGAGGGAAAAGAATAATACGTTAATAAAAACATTCCATATAGATGTATTATTTCATTGGATTAGTAAAACCTTTTAATATAATTATTTTTGTTTATTTTTATTTTTAAATTAATTTAATTTAATTATAAATTTTAGAAATTTTTATAAATTCCAAAATATCTTCAAAATATGTAATAATTACCTTTTCTTATTTGAATATGCCTCCTAGAGGGAGAACAATAATATGTTAATAAAAACATTCCATTATTTCATTGTGTTAGTCAACTATTTTAACATAATTATTTTTATTTATTTATTTTAAATATAAAATTTGAAAATATTTTAAAATTTGATAAATAAAAATAAAATAAAGTCAACTTCAAAATATGTATATTTTTTTCCTATTCCACATAAATGGATTATTTCATTGAGCTAGTGAATTAGTGTAACATAATTATTTTCATTTATTTTATTTAATTTTTATAATAATTAAAT
This sequence comes from Pinus albicaulis, assembly GCA_034641835.2. Lineage (NCBI taxonomy): Eukaryota > Viridiplantae > Streptophyta > Pinopsida > Pinales > Pinaceae > Pinus > Pinus albicaulis. The sequence goes on from CM076578.1 coordinate 1,763,493,849, forward strand.
TAGATAAATAAATTAACTTTTAACACTCAACCTACCATAAAACTTACCACTGTAAAAAAAAATTATCATTATCGAATGTTCTGTCAACAATTAAATAAATATATATATGTGATACGGCTTACATGTGTACATTGCTGGCATCATTCTTGGATTAATGAGTGGCATCATTCTTGGATTATCGTGTTTTCGGTACTACATAATGGAGTTTGCTGTACTATGGATTATATATAGATTTTTTCGTGGATTTTGTTTTCCATAATGGCTCGTATTATTAATAAATCTCAGAACTATTAAGTGCTGGTAATTATGTTTATCCATTCCGCATTTATAATTGTCAATTTGCAAACTTTGGAAATTGGGTTCGAATTTTATGTAGTCCGGCTGGCCTATCTGCCCAACACCTGGCCTGCCTTCCTCCGTCGATTTGGTAAGATCGCACGGCTCTTGTGCCTAGGGTTAGTAATGACCCCTTGGCGCTCTAACCGTTCCGGTCTCATTGTTACTCTTCGCGCTGAGAGTTCTGGAGGCGGTGTGGCTCTGCCAGGGTTTCTTCACGGGGTTTCTAGACCTTCTGAGGCGATGGTGGTAACGCGGCGGCCAGAGAGCTTGCCTCTCGACTCAGGTAAACATCTCCTGACTGTTCATAAATTTTTCTGCGGTTTTTTTTTTTTCGTGAAACGGGTTGAGTTCCTTGCGTGAATCAAATGGAGGAGTCTGGTTATCATTCTAACCCTGAAGCTTAAGTTTCTTTTCTGGCCGTTGCTCTCATATGTTCTTTCAAATCGCTAAATTCTTTTCGTTTTGGGGGTTTTGGATAGCGGAGGTCCGGTGCTTTAAAGAGAAACTCCCAGGTTCGAAAAACGACAGGTAATCTCTCTTTGAATAAAACAAACTTGCCTCCATTCCGGGGTGACCCTGTTCTTCAGCACTGTTAATAATTCTTTTGTTCCTTTTATAAAATTTTCCTCCCGCATGCCTAATGGAATCTCTCTTATGACAGGTATTGCCATACTTCCTACTCCAGCTCGGGTTCCTTGTCGTTTTCCATGCTTTCTCACGGAAAGAGGGTTAACCCCTGCATGCATTTCACAGGTACTCCGTTTTCGACAGGGACTGTACCCTTGGACTTCCTTTGGCGAAACGTTTAGATGATAATCCTGTCTAAGTCCAGTTCAGGGTTTAGCCTGATATGTTTTTAGTTTATGCCGTGTAGGATAGGCTCTTGTTCAGGTTTTCCTTGTTGTCATTTGCGGCCTCAAGCCGACAGTTGTATAATGTTTGACTACTCCTAAGTGGAGTTTACTTTGATATAAACTGTGAATATGTCATACGGTTATTTGCCAGACTGCTTCTCTATTTGAATTAAAACTTCTCGCACACAATGTATTTATGCTTCTTGTTATGATTATACCAGTTGCAGTGGTAGCGCGACATTCTCAATTGAGTTTCGTTAGTGTCTTTTATATACTGTGTGTATAACGCCGTGAGGCTATTTACTGTGTCTACAATCTTTTCCAATGGTATCTATAGTTTCTTTGCACCAAGTCATGGGTTCTTATGTATCACTGGAATTGTTGGTTCATCGTTCACTACTTCGATTCTAGAATTTTCCTGTATCTACTGATAAGAGTTTTATTATTTGTTGGAGGGTTAATATTTCTATGTTACTACTACCAGAACGTTCTGCATTTCTTACTGCTCCTGGTATTCCTTATTCTGTTTAATCTTTCCCTAAATAGTACAGGCATCCAGACCGCCATTCATGTCCGTGTTTCTTCAAAGGCGGAGAAAGACCAACCCTTTAGCACAGAATTCTGGCTTGAAGGGTTAACGGTTCTCCCGTTCCTCTGTCTGTGTTTATTTTCCACTATTTATATTCTACAGGACTATCTTAACTAGTGAGGGAGATATGGCCAGTAATTAAATTTCAGGCTCTGTTATTAAATACTTTTTCCACAGGAATTTAACCTACCTCTGTACATGATATAATAGTGTGAAGAAAAGAAAGAAAATACTGAGTAGACTATTGCTCTTTCTGGCTAATGTAAAATCTCATCTGTAGACTGTCTTTATAGAATATAATACTTATTTCCAACAAACCCTACTGTAATGGTAACAAAAAACAAGATTCATCCTTTCATGGTAATAAAGTTAAGTTTTCTAACTACAGCATTCTTCAGAAATTAAAATCAGAAGAAAAACAAACAAAACATTCTATTTATTCTTATTCTTTACTCATCTGGATCCTGAATCAACTGATGGTAATAATGTTCCTCCCTTCCATGAGCTGGCGAACAGTCACGCAGCTCTCCCCCGTGCATCAAGTCTGGGTCTCTGTAATTCTCAGAGCGCTGGACGGAAACTTAGGACAATCCGGTCCAGTCCTTCCATTCCAGGGAAAAACAGGAAATTCTGGGGAGATCACGGGACGAACCGGTCCAATCTCCAACCCAGAGCACCCTCTGTTCTGAAATACCTCTTCCAGGTTAACAGAGTTCCTCTTCGTTCCTCCACAGATCCAACCCCAAACTCTCCTCTGGATTTTCTATTTATTCCAGAGTTCTATGGGTAACTGTGGGAACTGTTTTTCCAACTAACACCAGATCTTGATTTACTTTTACTTTTGTTTTTACCATCATTGTTACTCATGAAACTAATTCACAGTAAATCTTTATCATTGTAAATTTTTACTTTTGTTTTTACCATCATTGTTACTCATGAAACTAATTCACAGTAAATCTTTATCAATGTAAATTTTAATTTTTTGTTCAATATTCTAATTGAAATAAACATCAGTCTTAATTAATAAAACAAAAAAGGTCTAACCATTCGTTCCACTAAAACGGTGGTTACAGTTTTCCCCCTCTGGACGAGAACACCGTCCTCGGTGTTATTATTCTAGTTCAGTAAAAAGCTCAGGATAAGCTTCACGAACAAAACTTTCGTCTTCCCAGGTAGCTTCCTCAGGTCCAAAGTGCTTCCATTGCACTTTAACCTGGGCGATGACTCGTTTCCGGAGCATGATTTCCCTCTGGTCGATTATACTGTGTGGCTTGACCAGAAATTCCCCGTCTGGTTCTACCTGCACAAAATAAACTTATGTTAATTAAATAAGTTTATAATATCGCATCATTATTTAGTGATCATACTCATTCACTACCTGTATGTTCTGCCAATGAATAATATGCCTTGTATCATGGACATATCGTTTCAATAACGATACATGGAAAACATTATGCACCCAAATATGACTAGGAAGAGCTAAACGATACGCCACCAGTCCCACTCTCTCCAGAATTTGGAAAGGGCCACAGAATTGGGGTGCAAATTTTGCACAAGACGCCCATATTAATGTGCTTTTCTTTGGTTTGATCCTGACATATACATGATCTCCAACTGCATATTCACGATAAGACATTTTCTTATCCGCATACACTTTCTGCCTGTCCCATGCTGCTTTCAAATTTTTCCTCACCTCAGCTTCCATTTCTGCTAGCATGTCTGGTCCTAGCATGAGTTTATTCTCTGGGCTGCTCCAGTTGATGGGAGTCCTGCACTGCCGACCATAAAGTGCTTCGAACGGACTCATCTTTAATGATTCTTGGTAACCGTTGTTGTAGGCGAACTCTATCAAGTGTAGATACTCTTCCCATTTAACCGGTTGTTGCATGACATACATTCTCAGCATGTCTTCTAGTACATGATTTACCCGCTCAGTCTGGCCGTCTGTTTGTGGGTGGTATGCAGTACTAAAATGTACTTGAGTTACTAACCCTGTAAAAAGTGTCTTCCAAAAGGCTGATGTGAATTTTACATCCCTGTCCGAGATGACGGTCTTAGGTATGCCATGGAGTCTGAAGATCTCACGCATAAATAAGTCTGCTATTTGTACTGTCTTATAGGTGGACTGGACAGGTATGAAATGTGCTGACTTACTTAGTCTATCCACAACTACCATTATGGAATCATTACCTCGCTTTTACTTTGGTAACCCGGTGATAAAGTCCAATGAAATCACCTCCCACTTCCACTCAGGAATGGGTATAGGTTGCATTAATCCAGCTGGATGCCGATGCTCCACTTTTACTTGCTGGCATTATAAACACTTGGTTAAATAGCTTGCTATTTCCTTCCTCATGCCTGGCCAACAGTAATCCTTTCTTATGGCTGTCAACATCTTTTGATATCCCGGATGACCAGCATAATTGCTTCTATGATATTCATCCAGTATCATAGTTTTTAATTCCACTCTATTCGGAATGACTATTTTCTTCTTAAAAACCAGCAACCCATCTTGGTTGATATCATATCCCCCTTGTTCCCCCTGTCCTTCAGATTCTTGGGTTTGCTGCCACAAATATTTATACTCTAGATCCTTGTCTGCTTGTTTTATGATTTGATCTAGAAATCTGGTTTCCACCTGATTAACGTATAACTCATAAATGCTATGCACTTTTCTGCTCAATGCATCCGCAACTTTTTTCTCCTTTGCCTTCACGTGCTGCAGATCAATTTAAAACTCGCTCAGAAAAGCATTCCACCTTGCTTTTCGGGAGTTTAAATCAGTTTGTTTAAAATAGCTGGTTAGGCTGCTATGATCCATCCTTAATACAAATTTCTTCCCAAGTAAATAATGTCTCCACACCCGGAGTGCGTGCACAACTGCGGTCAGATCTAAATCATAAGCTGAATACCGCTGCTCATGATCTTTTAACTTGCGGGATTCATACGCAACTACCTTTCCTTCTTGTGATAAAACAGCCCCAACACCTTCCTTGCATGCATCTGTACAAACCTCGAATTCTTTACTCAGATCTGCCACACTTAACACAGGTGTTGTTGTCAGCAACTGCTTCAATCTTTCAAAACTATCCTGTCATTCTTTTGTCCATTTAAAGATTTTCCCTTTCCTTTGCAAGGAGGTAATAGGAAAAGCTATTTTTGAGAATCCTTTTATAAATCGCCAGTAATAGCCAGCGAGACCCATAAAATATCGTATATCTGCCACATTCTGTGGCACCTTCGATTCCATAATAGTCTTGATTTTCTCCGGATCTACAGCTATGCCTTTTTCAGATATTACGTGTCCAAGATACTATATATTTTTTTTAAAGAAGTCACATTTGCTGAATTCCGCATACAGTTGGTGCTTCCTAAGCATTTCCAGCACCATTCGCAAGTGTGCCTTGTGTTCTTCCGCATCCTTAGAATAAATCAGTATGTCATCAATGAAAATTAACACAAAGTTGTCCAAATAAGGATAGAAAACACTATGCATCAGCCTCATAAAGGTGGCTGGTGCATTAGTTAACCCAAAAGGTAATACCACGAATTCGTAGTGGCCATACCTTGTACGAAAGGCAGTTTTGTAGATATCTTCATCTTTAATCCGGATCTGGTGATAACCAGATCGCAAATCGATCTTTGAGAACACCGTGGCCCCTCTTACCTGATCAAACAAGTCATCAATATGAGGTAGAGGATACCTGTTCTTAACATTTAGCTTATTTAACTGTTGGTAATCCATGCACATGCGCATGGTTCCATCCTTCTTTTTAACAAACAATACGGGTGCTCCCCAGGGTGATACACTGGGTCGAATATACCCCTTATCTAGCAATTCTTGAAGCTGCATCTTCAGTTCAGTCAGTTCTGGTACACTCATACGGTAAGGAGTCCGTGAAACTGGCGAGGCTCCTGGCAGCGGTTCTATTGTAAAATCAACCTCTCTTTTTGGTGGCAAACCTGGTATTTCTTCAGGAAATATATCCTTAAATTCCTGAACTACCGGTATATTTTCTAACGCAGCAGCTTTATTTTTAGACTCAGATAATCCAACTTGTATAGCATACAGTTGGCATCCCTTCCTTATACATTTCCCCATCTGGGAAGCTATAATTGGGCACAGATTTACAGGCTTCTTTATGCCTTGAATCCCTTGACGAATACCATTATGATCTCTGTAATAAACTATCTTTTCCTTACAGTCTATAAGATTCCAATGCTTCTCCAACCAATCCATACCCAATAATATATCATAGGATCCCAAAGGCAGAATATTTAAATCCACTACCAGCTGCTGTCCGCCAATTTGCAGTGCACATTCCGGTATTTTGGCACTAACCCTTCTTTTTGCTCCTGTGGCTAACTGGACCAACCAGGTCTTTTTGAACTTTTGACTTGGCAGTTTACAGACTTCCACTAGTTTAGGACTTATATAACTTAGACTTGCCCCCGGGTCTACTAAAACAGAAACAGTTTGGGATAGCAATTTACCTTCTAGTTCTATCATGGTAGGCTGAAAATCCGCTTGCTGGTCCTCCAATGCAGCATTAATTCTGGGTATACTCCGAGCAACATCTCCCACAGTAGAGGCTTCTTGCAGGTTATTTACTACCTCAGTTTTACCCCGCTATGGGCAATCTCGATAGTAGTGCGCTGCCCCGCAGCCCCAACACTGCAGAGGTGGCCTCTGATTTTGTGGTTTCTCAGGTTTACTTGAAGCTTCCACCGTTTTGTATTCTCCAGGCCATCTAACCCGCTGATGGTTCCTACCGAATTGTTTATTGATTGAGTTTCTGGCGGTATTTCGGAAATTACTGGTTTTCCCCCTTTTGGAACCAGCATTGTTTCTGTTATCCTTCCTTGTTTGCCATCCTTTTTCGGGATCTATCTTGTTTTTCTCTTGCTGATAGCACAGCCTTGCCTTTCTGATAGCGTCGTCCATTGTCTTAGGATTTTCAAATTCGATACGCTCCTTCATATGGACAGGTAAATTGCTCAGAAATCTTTGAACTTTGGCTTTTTCTTCTCTTAAGTATGGTACATAGCGCAGTAATGCAGTAAACTTGGTGATGAACTCGTCCATGGTCAGTTGTCCTAGCCTTAAATCATGAAATTCTTGGGCTTTTTCATCATAAAAACGCTCAGTCAGGTACTTATCCTTAAAGTACTGTTGAAACTTTTCCCATGTCACATCTTGATCCTCTAATCCCCGCACGTTCTTCACTTCTTCCCACCATAAGGTGGCTTTGTATTTTAACTGATAAATGGCCAGTCGTGCTTTAAGACCACTGTCGTAATCATACAGCTGGAAATATTTGTTCATGTTAATCAGCCAGGCTTATGCCACCTCCTCTTTTTCTCCATCGAACGTAGGTGGCTTTATCTTTCTGAATTCTCTGTGTAATTCCACCTTCTGCCTTTTACTGGCTTTCTGTTCGTTTTCATTTTCAGATTCAGCCTCATTAAAATTTCTATGAGGATTACTTCGCTGCGACATACTTCTTTCTCTTTGGTTCATATCTTGTTCACCTGTTTGCTGATCGTCCCTTTCCTGGAATTCTCTGCCAGCACTGGGATTCTCATTTCTCTGATTCTGTTTTTCGGAGAGGCTTTTTAAGATCCTCTCTTGCTCCTGCATCATTCTAGCATTTTCCTTCCGTACCCTCTTCATCTCTTCCTGCAACTGTTGTACTGTGTGTAATAAAATGCGAGTCTGATGTTGTTGTTCTTCCATCAATCTATTAGACCTCTGATGCTGCTCTATCCCCAACTGGACCCACATTTCAGGGTTTCCCTCTGGTGGAGGCTGCATTTCTCCGATATTTCGCTGTAGCAATTGTGATTGTGAAGGTGTCCGTCTCATCTGTCCTTCCAACTAATTATCTGACTGTGCATGGGTAACATACAATTTTTAACGGTTAGTTAGCCCAATAGGGCTCAAGAAGTTAATAACCATGCGATACCCTTGTAACACTCAACATTACCACATAAAACTTACCATTATAAAAAAAAAAAATTATCATCACCGAAATTCAACCAGCATTTAAATAGAATATTATATGATACGGAGTCTTACATGATTGCAGCGCTGGCATCATTCTTGGATTATTGTGCTAACGGTACTACATAATAAAATTTGCGTACTTTGGATTATGTAAAAAGATTGATAATGGATTTTGATTTGTCATGTATGTTGGTAATAAAACGGTAATTATGTTTATCATTCCGCATTTATAATTGTCCATTTGCAACTTTGGAAAATGGGGTCGATGTTGTAAGTACGGGCGGCCTATGCGGAACACATGGCATGCCTCTTCCGAGTCAATTTGATATGATCGCAGCTCCAGGGAGCCTAGGGTTAGTAATATTTTTGAGCGCTCTAATCGTTTCGGCCTCATTGTTTCTCTTCGGCCCGAAAGGGATTCTGGGCGGTGGCTCTGCCGGGATTCATCGGGTTTTCTAGACCTTCGGCGATGGTTGTAACGCGGCGGCCGGAAGGCTTGCCTCTCTGGACCCGAGTAACATCTCCGAATCAATCATAGTATTTATTTTGTGGTTTCTTTTCTTTTTGTGGATCAAGTTGGGTTTCTGTGTGAATCTAATGGGGAAGTTGGGTTAATATTTACAACACAGGGCTCACGAATTTCTTTTCCGGCCATTTTTCTCATGTCTTCTTCGAATTGCTATTTTCTTTCGCCGTTGCTTCCATGTGTTCTTTTTAATTTGCTAATTTCTTTTCGTTTTGGGGTTTATGGACAACGGAGGTCCGGTGCTTCAAAGGAATATCGAGTTTTCGGATACAACGATTATTTTCTCTCTTGGAAACAAAACAAACGTGCTTACGTTCCAGTTACCTTGCTCTGCTTAGATGTTAATAATTTTCTCATTCCCACTGTTAAGGAATTTTCTGCGCATGCCTAATGGTATCTCTCTTATGGCGAGTATTGCCATACTCTCTTGCTCGGCTCGGAGTTTTATTTGTTTCTCTAGCTCGCTCAAGGAGTAAGGGTTAACCTCCGCATGCATTTCACGGGTATTCCCGCCAACGGGGCTTGTACCCTTGGTCTTCCTTTGGCGACATGTTTAGATTATTTTGTCTAGGTCGAGGTCGGGGTTTATCATTATGTTTAATTACGCCGTGCGAGATAAATTCTTGTTGAGGTTTCTTGTTGACATTTGCGGCCTCAAGCCGGCGGTTATAATTTTTTACTACTCCTAAATGGACATTACCTTGTTATAAAGCATGAATATTTTACGATTACACAAATCGATCTCTGTTTCATCTATTTGATTGAACTTCTCGCCTACAGTGTAGTATACTCTTAATTGAATTATACCAATGAGATGTGATATTCTCGGGCGAACTTCGTTTTTTTTGTCTTTTGTATCTTTTTGTTATATAGCAGTGACATTACTTCATTTCTACAAGCTTTTCCAAAAGAATGTAACACATTTGCTTGCTCTAGCCATGGATGTTTGTGTATCTTTGGAATTTAAGTTCATCGTTCAACGCCGATTCTAGTTCCTTTGCTTTAATTCTAGAATTTTCTTTGTTATTCTTGTGTGATTTTTTTTTAATTATCTGTTGTAGATTAATAATTCTATGTTCTTTTCTATGTAGTTATGTGTTTCTTTACGTTACGATATTTCCACATGTCAGTTAATCTTTCCTAGATAGTACGGACGTCAGGACCACCAATGTGCTCAGGTACTATTCCAAGGCGGAGAACGACCAACCCTTTGGCCCGGAAGTTCGCTTGGAGGGTTAACGGTTCTTTCAGTTCCTCTTCATTTATGTTGTTTTCCCTTCATTTGTACTCTGAGTTAACTAGTGTAGTGGAAATGGGCAGTAACTAGATTTCGAGTTACGTCATTTAATACTTATTTCACGGAATTAACCTACCTGCGGCACATGATATAATAGTGTGGAAAAGAAAATAAATAATATGCGAAATAGACCATTTTTATTTCGCTCTTGTAAAATTTGTCATAGGCTGACACTGAAAAGTATTGCTTATTTCCAACAACCCTATATAATGGTAACGAGAACAAAGATTCATCTTTTCATGGTAACAAGTTAAGTTTCTAACTACATTTCTCTGAAATTAAATTGATAAAACAAACAAACATTCTACTTCTTCTTATTCTTCTTGTCTGGATCCACAGAATTCAGCGTGGGCGACGTACTCACTTCCATGGCGACTCCGTACGATCACGGCTCCCTGCGTGCATCGAGTACGAGTCTCTGTAATTTTGAGCTGCGGCCATGGAAACTTAGGACAATCCGGTCCGGTCCTTCCAATCCCGAGGAAAAACGAGGAAGTTCGGGGAGATCATGGGGCAAAGCCGGTCCAATCTCCAACCCGGTGCACCTCTGTCACAGAGAAATACCTCTTCCGGAGTTAACGAGTTCCTCTTCCCTTCCTCCACGGATCAACCCCAAACTCTCCTCTGGATTTTCTATTTTATTCGAGGGATTACGTAGGCCTTTGTGGGAAGCATTTTTCCAATAACACCGAGATCTTGATTTACTTTTACTTGTGTTTTTTTACCATCATTGTTACTCATGAAACTAATTCTGATAAATCTTCATCAATGTAAATTTTAATTTTTGTTCAATATTCTCATTCAAATAACATCGATCTTAATTAAAATAAACAAAAAGTCAACCATTCGTTCCACTAAGACGATGGTTACACATGTATCATTTTGAGTAATACATATAGTAATAAATGTATTCATTTATATGTTAGATATCAACTCCGTGTTGACTATGGAAGGTGAGTATCTCCTTCATTTCTAGCAATGCAACATAAAATTTTTAAAGAATGCAACTTTTAGTGGGATTGTATTTCTTCATTATCTAAGTGCATTTTATTTAGAATGTGTAAATGGATTCAGCACATTTATGAAAATCTTATGGCAATTAAATTTATGTCATTTTAACATTTTTTCACTAAATTTAAGATAAAAATGACAAAAAAAAATATAAAGGGGAAAAACTTATTTTATATATATTAATAGAAATATTTTTATTTATATTTTACGTTTCTTTATATATAATAGTAAAATATTTACTTAACCATACATATCAAGATATTTTATGGTTTCATATATATATATATATATATATATATATATATATATATATATATATATATATATATATGGTTTTATATATATATACACATATATTAAGTTGATATTAAAATATATTAGTCAACATACATATTTATATATTTTATCAAAATATTACATTGAAACTTCTTATGTTCTTGTTTAATTCTTGAGGTAGATTTTTACTTGCTTTCTTTCCCGCCTTCAAATTGGGACTTGCATTTTGGCAAGCATCATTGTATTTTAGTGGAGATCAGCTCCATGTTTGAGGTTCCATAATTTCAATTCTATATTTGATTGATAGTAGAAAACCCGGTAATGAACCTCTGAGCTTATTTCTTTTCATCCTTGAGGATATGACACATATCTTAGAAATTCTAGGAACTTGGTGACTTCGCATACATACATCCAACATATGTCCCATTTTCAGCTCATAATTTTTATTGGCTTTTCTTTGTCATAATATTGACATGATAAATATTTATTTCTCGAGAGTCCTTCAAGTTCTCTCTAAGTCAACCTCTTCTTCTCTTATTCCATTGACATTCTTCAAATATTCCCACCATAAATACGCATCTCAATTTCAAAGCTGTGCGTGGCTATCCTTCATGTTCTCAAAATAGCTATGGATTCTAAAGAACTTATTTATTCTAGGAAACAAAGCTTCTACATCTTTATACTTTCTTCATTTCTCAGTCAAAGCAATGGTGGTTTGACCTTATTAGTATCTAACATAATCTAGTATTTTCTAGACACTTCTTAGAGTTAGGAAAAATAAACACATATAATTTTAATAATGTTCTTAGATGTCCCTTTTTATATTTGAGTTAATAACCACCAAACTCTCCTTATTTTTCACCTTAGAGGCACTCTATATCCAATTATAAGGAAGATGTTGTCATGTAACCTTACATTTCAAAATAATGAAATAAAATTTAAGTTAAGATTTTTTAGGAATTAGCAATAAGGAAATTGAGAAATTGAGAAATAGAAAAGTATAAGGATGAGTGTTGTTACATAACATTACATTTAAAAATAATAATATAATATTTACATTAAAAATTTGAGAAATAGAAATAACAAAAAAACCAATGTCAACCATAAATAAAATTTTTAGATTTCCACCTTAGCCGAGGATAAAAATAATTGAAAGTAACAAAAACTAATTTAATTTTTAGTATAAAACACTTATGTAATTTCATTTTCTATTTAACAAAGTTTAATTCATTCTATGTTGACAGGTAATACTTAAAACAAAAAAAATATTTTATTACAAGGTAGGAAATAAAAATATTTCAATATTAATATTAATTTTATATTAACACTGTCGGAGCAAAAATACGTCATTATAATAAAATATGAAAATTACATCTGGTATGGTTCATATGGCCTCATAAAAAAACTAAATAGTATCCAATTGAATAAGTGCTATCAACCTGGCATATACTTAAAAAAATAAATATACATGATGTCACCAGAGTCTTGTGAGGTATGATCCAGTATATGGATATTGATATGATAACAAAGAAGATCAAATTGCATCCAAAAGTAGTCCATAAGTGTCTTGTGAAGCAGAATCTTCGTGAATAGTATTGGTATTGTGCATTGTTGTTGATATTTATCACGTTCCATGTGCGTGCGTCTGTTGCGTGGCTTCTTTGGAAAGATGGCCTGCAGAGTGGTTCAGCTCATGACAAAGGGGAAGTAAGACACATGTCTTCAGGAGCATTACTTCATCCAAGACTCTTTTGATAGTGTGTGTTAGGTGGATTTTGATGAGACCCAATCGATGACCAGTTTGAGTTACCAAAAAGTTTGAAGGGTTGTGCATTGCTTCTCAAAAGAAAAGAGAGGAGTAAGAGCTCGAGACTGTAATTATGCGTAATTTTTGGTGCCTTGACCCAAACCAGATGTCATCTGACTAATGTTGTTCAGAGAAAGATATAAAACAAGCACACCACCATAATTTTTCCTGATGTGAGGATCCGTTGAAATGGAAATTGACGACTCTTACAGCTAAATTTTTCTGTTAAAAAAAACCTATATACATATCTTTAATTACGTAATTTGCAACTGAACACTCTTACGATGTAATCACTGATACGAAATAAAACAAAACCGTCGGCGGTGTGAATCCCAATGGTATTACAATACCTGATGCTCTGCATGTCATTGTGTGTTCTACTAAGTCTACAGTTAACGAAGCTACTTAATTATTTTGTTAAGAAAGAAGCTACTTAAGTACATACTGTAATCTACACGATGATATTTCACACATAAGTGGGATAATAGGTACCGGAAATAATCTTCTGAAAATAATAGCTTGTATGATAGAAAGGGGAAAATAATTTATATATATAAAGGTGTTTAAATTTGATTTATATTTGATTCTTTGTTGTTTTAGGGTTTTTTTAATATATATATATATATATATATATATATATATATATATATATATATATATATATATATAGAGGGGTTGTATTAATTTTTATATATAATGGTGTTTAATTTTGTTTTGTGAAATTTGATTTAAATTTAAATGTTTGTTGTTTTAAAATTGGGATATATATATATATGAGTATTTTGAATGGGTATTTCCAATTGTGGACAATTCACAATTCAACAAATTATTGTTTTTGATTTTGAATAAACTAAATAGGAAAAAGGAAACTCTCAAAATATATAATAAATAGATTAAGCTATAAATATATTTAATATTTACGAGATACCAAGAATATGTACTTACCAAAATTCATATTTATAAATTTCAATACATCTTTATCAAATTTTAAAAATAATTTGTTTAAAAGATTACTTCAAGACACTAAAACTTGAAATAATTATACCAAATAATTTTAAAATTTTTATAATATAAGCATGATTAATTTTATGAGGGTGGAACACTTTCAACCACTTAAAGGGATGAAATCTTTTGAAGTGGAGGCCTTTTCAAAATGCAAAATTTGATTAACTCTTTTGACATGGTAGGCTCTGTAAAATGCAAAAAATGAAAAAAGTTTCTTCTGAGATCAATAGATTTGATAAGTGTTCATGTTTGATATCTTTAGGATTAAGATGAATCTATGATGTTTATCTATCTATCTATCACATGCATCTGTCTATCTATCTATACTATCTATCTATCTATCTATACATCTATATATATATATATATATATATATATATATAATACACATAGTCCATTTTTGGAAGTAGCTTTACATATAAAAATAAATGTATTCATTTATGTGCTGTGTTCGATATCAACTTCCATGTTGACTATGGAAGGAATTGAGATATCTCTTTCATTTCTAGCAATGCAACTTAAAATTTTTGAAGAATGCTAACTTTTAGTGGGACTATATTTTTTCATTGTCTAAATTGCATTTTATTCACAATGTGTAAATAGGATTCAGCAAATTTGAAAATCCTATGCCAATTAAATTTATGTAATTTTAACATTTTTTCACCTACATTTAAGATAAAAATGACCGAAAGCTTTTATATATATATATATATATATATATATATATATATATACACCACGGTGAAATATTTTATTTATATTCTACGTTTCTTTTATATATAATAAATAAAATATTTGCTAACCATATATATTAAAATATTTTAATTTATGGTTTTACAATAAATATATATATATATATATATATATATATATATATATATATAAGTTTATATTAAAATATATTAGTTAACATACATATTTATATATTTTATTAAAAATATTACATTGAAACTTCTTATTTTTTTGTTTAATTCTCGATTTAGATTTTTCTTTCTTTCCTGCCTTCAAATCGGACATGAAAGTTATGACTTGCATTTTGACCGCTCGTAATCGTATTTTAGTTTCTTGATGGAACCGCTGAATGTTTGAGGTTCAATAATTTCAATCCTATATTTGATTGATAGTAACAACTCCTTAATGAACCTCTCGAGCTTATTTCTTTTCATCCTTGAGATATGGCACATATCTTAGAAATTCTAGGAACTTGGTCATATACTCATCATCCAACATATGTCTCCTTTTTAGCTCATAATTTTTTTTGATTTATTGTCATAATATTGGCTTGATAAATATTTATTTATGAAGATTCCTTAAAATTTCTCTAAGTCAACTCCTCTTCTTTTATTCCATTGACATTCTTCAAATATTCCCACCATAAATCTGCTCTCAGCTTTGTAGGTGGCTATTTTTTTCCTTCATGTTCTCAAAATAGCTATGGATTGTAAAGAACGTCGTATTCTAAGCAACATTTACCTTTTGCATATTTATATTTCTTTCATTTCTCGGCCAAACAAAGGTGGTTTGACCTTGTAATTTTATCTAACATATAATCCCTTTCTCTCTTTTACGTGATGATGATGAGTGTGGTGATGATACTACTAGTAGCAGATATCGAATTTCTACGAGTCCAACACCCATGCGTGTTGGTTTCTCTTTACGGGGTGTTCATTTACGCATTTCCCCTCTCACTATGTCCTAAATTTCTCTCCTATGCCTCTTCCTAGAACTACTATCATTTTTCCCCCATTTTTTTCTCTCTTAACTTCAAAACTCTCTTATTGTCTCTATGACTAACCCCTGAATCATTTTTCCTTTGTCTTTTTTGATCGAGGTGGATCCAAGATGCACATAGGGAAAAAGAGGGCTGTGGAGGCTCAAAACTCAAAGTGTTTGGATGGTTTTGAGGAGGACGAGCTAGATCATTTTTCCTTTTATCTTTGTAGGTATGAGAGGCTTTCCAATATGACTACATTCAACGAACTTGCCTCTCTTGAGCCTTTATCAAAATTTAGTTATCTTTTTTACAACTTATAATCTCAACCTTTAGGCTTGTGAAGGTGTCCACTAAATCAAGAGATTCTTACCTTCCCACTTGGTCAAATGATCCTTTTACTTTAGTTGTCCTGCTCCTTCATATCCATTTTGTTACTAGTGGAGCTATGTTCCACCATCCTATTCTCATCCTTTGTTCTAATTGCCTGGTTTGTCTTGATATGTTGTCATTCACACAAAATTGTTAGATGCCTTATGACATAAATAAATAAACATAATCATGACCATGAACTTTCCTTTTTGTGGGTTTCTAGTGTGGCTATAAAAAGAGAAACTACATTAGGACATCAATATCTATGAAACATCAATTCATTTGTATTATTGTGTATACATTACTATTCATCAAAACATATATTGATTAACACAAAAATGTTATATTACATAATTGACAATAAAAAAATCATATCAATTTTTTAGATAATGATGCATAATAAAATCACAATGGAAACATAATCAGCATGCATGAAATCAATAAAAATAGGTTTAATTTTAACACCTAAATATTTATTTTTAATAATTTTCTACAAATAATTATGATACCCCTTGGAGGAAATATTCTATTATTTACTCATGATAGAGCCCATAAAATCCAAGTGTTAAACTTGCATACTATGATACCACTTGTAAACACCCCACCTTATCCTGCGTGAAGTGTTTAATAGCTCATGAAATATCCTTTGTGCAGTTAGAGAAACGATATATATATATATATATATATATATATATATAGTTCTCAAAGCTCATAATAAACTCGTAATAGCTACATATCTCGTATTCAACTCAAATCGCATACTTTGTGAAGGTATGGCCTAAAGTTATGTTGCCTATTTAGATAGCATTTAAATGATGCTTAATTTATTTATTTCTATGTTTTTATAGTAAAAAATAAAAAAATAAATAAAAAAGTTACATACACGAAAAAGTGATAGAAAAAATCTCTTTTCATTTTTTATTTTATTCTATTCCATATAAATCTTGGTTACAAATTCAAAATGCTTTGATCCCTCGTAGAGGTAATAAAACTTAGCCACCTATGAAACAAAAATACCAGTCCTAGACACCATTTTGCACATAGCCTCAAATTTTTCTTGAAAGGTTCCAATGTGTCATCCCTATTACTTTTTCCAGATATTGAATAATTAGTTTCCATATCATGCGGTGCGTGAATGTCCATTACTAGTCGTGTCTCAGTACTAGCACCACATTGAGAATGAGCAGAATGCCACACCATGCTAGAAAATGAATATAAGACACTACCACACTGCTTACACCAATGTGTCTCCTACTAATACACTCAATCATAGACATAGAATATCTTGCAAAAAATAGTCATAGATTTGAACACCAATTCCAAGTGCACCACTGAAGACCAAATGATATTTTTCCACTTGCTTACCGTGAAGAATTAAACCACTCCGCCATCTGCAAATTAGATTGCTCAAAGAGAGCTCACTACCTCCAAAATGTAGCCATAGAACTTCCCAGAATGTTGAGAGCACCAATAAAAACAAAAATAAGAGGTACACCTACAAACCTTATAATTTAAACCACTCTGCCCACCCTGCAGATAAACTTTCCTAGAGAATAAATTTTCTGTGAAGATGAAATTAGGGAATAAATCTAGACAAAGAATCCAACCAAAGAGAATGTGAGATTAAAAAATAAAATGAGAGAGAGAGAGAGAGGCTGAAAACATGAAAGGATGATTTTTTGAAAATGAAGAGAAACAACCTCCCTAGAGAGAAAACTAGGAAAGAATGAGAATAGTCTGAAAAGTTGGGTCACATCACCAATAGAAAGAAGCCTTCCAAAAGTGTGATACTCAATAGAAGAAAGAGAATAGAAGGGATATGGGTTGTGAGAGGAGAAACAACAGAGAGAGCCTAGCGATGGAACCAAGATGAATATTCACGGTGAAAGTGAATTTCAAGAATAAAAGCCCTAATTACTCACAATTTATTTTTTTATTTATGAAGCTTTAGTTCTTCGTTGGCTTCCTAAACAAAATGCATTACATCCTTATTATTCTCGGGGAAGGACGACTCTTATTTTTAAAGAGAGATAATTCCTCTCTTACATATTTTAACGAAGTTGAGGGGAATCCTCTCAAACGTAGGAATTTGTCCAAACTACATTCTAAATAAATGCAATTAGTTTTTATTACACATGTTTTTCCCTAAGTTTACATAATCTAGTATTTTCTAGACACTTCCTAGAGTTAGGAAAAAATAAACACATATAATTTTAATAATGTTCTTGATATCCCTTTTATATTTGAGTTAATAACCATGCAAAATATCCTTCTTTTCACCTTAGAGGCACTCTATATCCAAGTATAAGGAAGATGTTGTCATGTAACCTGACATTTCAAAAATAATGAAATAAAATTTAAGTTAAATTTTTTAAAATTAGCAATAAAGGAAATTGAGAAATTAGATAGCAAAGTATAAGGGATGATACGGATCACATGACATTCCATTTAAAAATAATAAAATCATATTTACATTAAAAATTTGGGAAATAGAAATAACGAGAAAAGACCAATGTGGACCATAAATAAAATTTTCGATTTCCACCTTAGCAAGCATAAAATAATTGAAAGTAACAAAAGCTATGTTGAAATCTAATATTTACAAAAAAACATTTTATGCGAGCGAAATAAAATATTTCAATATTAATATTAATTTTATATTA
Source organism: Pinus albicaulis (assembly GCA_034641835.2). NCBI lineage: Eukaryota > Viridiplantae > Streptophyta > Pinopsida > Pinales > Pinaceae > Pinus > Pinus albicaulis. The sequence goes on from CM076578.1 coordinate 1,763,512,306, forward strand.
ACATATTTTTCACGGGAAAAATCATCATTATGATAAAATATGAAAATTACATACGGTATGGTTCATGTGACATCATAAAAAAACTAATTAGTATCAATTGAATAAGTACTATCAACCTAGCATATAAAACAATAAATATACATTATTTCACTAAGTCTTGTGAGTATGATCCGGTATATGGATATTGATATGATAACAAAAAAGAAGAAAATGGCATCAAAAGTAGTCCATAAGTGTCAAAATTTAAAAAGTTATGTTTGGTCTTGTGAAGAAGAATCTTCATGTTGTATCTTCGTGAATAGTCGATGATAGCATTGGTATTTTGCATTGTTGTTGATATTTATCACGTTCCATGTATTGTGCATATGTTGTGTGGCTTCTTTGGAAAGATGGTCTACGAGGTGGTTACGCTCCTTATAAATATGATGACAAGAGAAGAGGTAAAAACATGTCTTGAGGAGCATTACTTCATCCAAGAATCTTTTGAGAGTGTGTGTGTGGTAGGCGGATTTTGATGAGACCCATTCGATCACGGTTTCGAGTTACCAAAAAATTTGAAGGTTTGTGCATTGCTTCTCAAGAGAGAGAGTAAGAGCTTGAGAATGTGTAATTATGTGTAATTTTTTGTGCCTTGACCCAAACCCGGATGTTATGCGAAAATAATTTTTGTTTAGAAAGATATAGAACAAGCACACCACCATAATTTCCACGATGTGAGGATCTGTTGAAATATGCGAGGGGAATGATCAATCAATGTGTTCAATAGTTATGATGCGAGGGATAATGGCATTCTCATATTCAGGGACTAAGGATTATATGGATAAGAATAATGCAAATGTTCTCTTTGGGGAAAAAGGTTGGTCGTTAAATATTTTATGGTTGTGGAAAATCCATATACCCGCAACACACTATCTAGGGGATATTTTTATGCTTTTTGTCTTTTTGTTTCATTCTACCACTGAAAGCGAGAAGTGTGTGATATTGAGCTTCCTTTCCATTTATTCAATGTTAAATGATCATGATAAATGAATTTTCGTACTGTGGACACCACCTAACATGATAGAAATAAGTGCTCCATTGATTATTTAGATTGTCGATAATAATGAAACACCATGAGGGACAATGATGAGTGAGGCTTCGTTTAGATTTTCAGCTCCTTGAGCTTCCATAAGTGTTTCCACCATCATCTGGGCACTTCGGGTTCTCTTGTGCCAATGGTTATGGGGGTAACCATCCTTAGGAGTGTAAGCACCATGTTAAGTGAGGAACCAAAGTAGTTGATATTCCTGGTCGGGATAATCTAGTGTGTGATGTGGAAAAAAGATAAAAGATAATTTCTAAAAATATCATGCCATTATTCGGGGAGGCGTAACTCATCGATAATCGGCAAGTGTTGTCATGAGATGTCTAATTTAATTGGTTCACCAATCTAGTTTAAGAATTTTATACGATGATTAGGGAGGAACGTGATTAAATTGTGAGGGAGGATATGTCTATTATCGCAACATGACCATGGGTCAATACCATTATGCACACGATTTCCAAATCTAATGTGCCAAGCAAGTCCTACAACAATGAGAAGGAAGAATTTAGAGTAACTTTCCAAATGGTGGAGATGTTTGATTTCAACTTATTTGGGAGTTGAATCGACTCTTCAATATATATAGGGAGATATATTTTTCTCGAGGCCACTTCTATCCGGAAGCTTGTTTGTAATGATTAGTATCCATCCAAACTTGGCCTCTAGATCTTGATAAAAATAGTGTAGATTCTTTGAGACCCCATCCTCCCCATGCCTTTGGGAGGAAATTTTATTTTATCTCACCCGAGCAAAGGTGTGTCCCTCCTTTATCCCATGCTAGAGAAACCACAACATATCCTATGAATGATACATAGGATTCCCTTTGAGATACAAGATAGGGACATTGAGTAAGTGGTGAGGTTTCAATGACCCATTTAATGAGAAAAAATTCTTCCCCGCTCTAGAAATCCACTATGGCACTAAGTTTAATTTTTTTCTTAGTTTTGGGCACCACTAACCACATCAAATATTTATTCTAATACTCATTCGATTTGAGATGATATATATATATATATATATATATATATATATATATATATATATATATATATATATATATATATATGATATCGTCTTGAAGGTGTAGGTAAGTAAATGTATATATGTTGTGAGAATGAGTGAGTTCAATTTGGTGCATTCACGACATGTTAAGGTATATTTTTGTTGATTTGAAACATACGTGTAGCATTGCAAAAGGTGTCCAAGATATGTTTGAAAGAATTGAAATTGATGATATCGCCATTCAATAATATAAGAACATTATCAGTGAATATTAGATGCTGAGATTATCATATGTCCTCTATATGGTACGTTTTTAGACTGCTGCCTAATGGCTATGTGCATAGTCGATTAGTCCATGCATAATCAACATGAAAAGGCGAGTGATCGAAACCCCTGCCTAGATCCCATGCTCTATAATAAATTTGTTGCAACACCATTTATGATAATAGAGAAGGATGCGATGGAGATATAACACATGATCCATTTTATAAAATATATAAGGAACCCAAGTGTGTGGGAGAAATCTTATGTATAGCAGATGAATCTATCAAAAGAGGCATTTTGATAGTTCAACCTTGGTAGCATTCCTTTAAGTTTTTAGGGACTTAGGACCTTGAAGGATTTCTTGGGTGATTCCAATGGCTTCATGCATCTAATGGTATTCCTAAAAGAAAATTGTTCCTTTGATATGTGGCGTGAAAGAATTGGGGGTGTATTCTATTGGAAATTATCTTGTAGATAAAATAACATAGGGATATCACGTGATAGTCTTCAAATGTTGATGGGGAATCTGATATTTGGATAAAGGAAATAAAAGTAGGAGTTGAAGGCATCATAAATTTTTCGAGAGGTTTGAAATTCCTTGGCAATGACAAATAAATCTTGACCAATCTGTTCATAAAAACGAGAGGAAGAATTTCGATGGTCCATCCATTAGGGCCATGGTTCTTATCCTTTTTAAACCATCGAAGAACATATTCCGGTTCCATCGGGGTAGATTCCACAATTCTTAAGAATAATGTTTCAATGAAAAACTACGATGTTTTTGATGATGTGCATGATCTTTGGTAATAGGACTCATGTTGGTGGGATTTTTCATGTTGATTGGAAATTTTGTATCCCCATTTTGGACAAGTCCTTAAAATTTGAAGTTTTGTTCCAGGTATCATCTTGTAGGGACCATATAGTGTTGAAATACATCCTCACCTTTTCATATTGATGGAAGGAATTTTGTGTTGTCATCCCTTCTTGAAGCAAGATGGCACTTCTTTAGTCTCCACATGTTTTTCTTTGACTTCCATAATTTTTTCGTCCATTTCGGGATATATAAGATGGAATTTTGATTCTTGAGTGCGATAACTACAACCTATAGCTATTTCCAAAGCATTCGAGAGTGGCCTCGATTTTAGATAAAGCTTCCTCATCTTGGTGTGTGTTTCCTTTGAACCATCCTAGGTTTTCCTCTTGATATTATTTAGGTTATCATTGAATTAGGAGGCCATGAAATGACTATCCGATTGATCAAATCTCTTCCATTATTCTATCACTATATTCCTAAAATTCTCTTCCTTGAGCTGGGTGGAGTTGAATTTGAAGGGATCTCTAGGATTATCAAAATGACCAAGTATCCCGAAGATATATGGGGTGGTGGTCAGATTTCCTACCTTGAACCACCCATTGTTTATAACATGCTAGATGTTCCAGGGAAGTTCTCCTTAATCGATAAATGATCTAGTCTGCAAGTAATAACGTCATCCCCCACCCTCGAGTTTCTCCAAGTTTGGAGTTTTTCCATATCCATGTTAATGAGAGTGTGTGATTCCATCTGTTAGGAGAATAAATCAGACACGGTGTCCTCCAGAAGCCCTACTACCACAACACTCCAATCCTTCCAATGGAGAAACTTAAGTCACCCCCATTGACTAGATTATCACCAGTCCATGAAGTACATATTCATCAATGAATTCTAGGAAGCCACACGATTGTGATAGGGACCATATATTTTGACCAATCTGATAGAGGTGCGAGTTTTTTAGAGTGAATATTGACTACAACAAAGTTATGAGATCCCCAAAATGTTATGAACCAAGATAGATTTGGTGGTGTATCCGAAGAAAATCTCCCCAAATCTACCAGAAAGTGTGAAATCACATGAAATATACATCCTTTGAATATAGACGATAGAGTGTGTTCTACATCTAAGAGTGCCCCCAATATTTCTTGAAGTAGTGTAGATATCAAGGCGATCTAGACAAGACTAGAGGTTTTAGGGAAAGACTTTTTAGAGGGGCTTGCCAACCCTCAAGTGTTGAAATATAAAAAACTTCATTTGGGAATGGTATATGGGGCATGTATGGCACTAAGGACCCCTTCAAGTGATAGTTTCTTGCTAGCTTTGTTATGCTCTGGGTTTGTCCATATGTGCGATTTTCTTCCTCGACTAATCTTGGGGATCCTAGACGGGGAGAGATGTTCCAGAACTAGTCCTACGATATGAGAGATGCTAATAGATCCCTCAGAGAGAATGAGATGGTGAGTGAATGAAATATCTATGACTGAGGCCCATGCTAGATGAAGAATCATTGTGTGCATGAATGGAGGGTGGATGAGGGTAACACATAGGGAGGGATGAAACTGGGAAAGAAATAGGATAAAGATATTGTTAGGTATGGTGATAATCAACAAGAAAATTGATGAGATGACTATAATAAAAATCATAGATAGAGGACATGTGAAGTGAGATAAGGGGGTATAACTACTGTGAGGCTAAAGACAGGACGTGAGATGTCATCACTATCGATATATTTATTGTGCCCACTTGAAAGCAGAGGATTTTACCTCAGTGTCCCGGCGAAAGCACCCGGAAGATTACAGGCAGTGATACCATAATTCCATGGGAATAGCCTACGGTGGGATTTAGACCACATGATCCCTAGAACACTAGCTAGACCATGGTCCTAGATCTATTGTAGAAGAGGACAATATTTAAATACATGTCCCACCTAATGGGATCACCAACACACGAGATGGTACCCGTTCATAGTCCAAAATTAGATTTTGAATATTCCCTCTATAATGTATGAAGAGGTTCTCCACCAAATCCCTCACGCGTATCCATAGAGCTAATATCTTAGTGAAAGGTCATTTTTCGATCTCAAGATAGGATTTTTCATAATCTAGGAATTGATCCAAGTCATTTCTCTAATGAGTCAAAATATGTCTTGGGACAATATTTTCATCAAAAAATGCTCGAAGATGAGCCCACACTAGACCCAAAGACCCAAATACTCATGTTCAAAAGAGCGAATCAATATCAATGTTCGAGAACCATGTACGTACCCAGCTAGCGTGATATGCATGATAAAATGTGAGGGGAAAACCAACCTTTTTGTAGGATTCCAGATCACACAAAGGGTTTCCAAGGCTCTGTCTCCATATTTCTTGATCCCATTTGTGGAAGTCGAGGATAAAATAATTCACTTCACCAAATTATTTGAACCAAAAAACCTTGTCGCCATCTCCATAATATCATCAAGGTGGATATCTTCATCTACAATCGGTGCTTGATATTATTCTTTTACCTTTGGTAACATTTTTTTCTTCGATTCATGCTTTTGAATAACATCGAAAACACCTTTGTTGATGTGCATTCACATAATATCAACTCATTTGTACGATGTTGGGCATAGAGTTGGGAAGACCGGGTCACTGCCAACACCGCACCCTAGGTGTAGCCCTAGAAAACGTTTGGAGGAGGAGGCGGTCCATAGATGTTCGAGGAGGCTAAGGAGGACATCTTCGAGTATAGTGATCGGGAGGTGTTGCCTTAGGAATAGAGGGACGAGTGGGTGGTAGGGCTACACGGGTTAGGTAAGGTATTGAAGAAAGGAGGGTTTTATGGGAAGAAACTTCCAAGGGTAGAGTGGGTATGAGGCAAGGGACCAAGTAGTTTGAGGGATTTTATGTGAAAGGCAGAAAAAAGCCCTGAATAACTGCAACTAGATGAGAAAAAAGATGGATCATGGAGGCGAAGTGGAAAATGACATGGCTATCGTCAAGATGACGAGGGCGAGCAAATATTCTAGCGTGAGGGTCACCAAGGTTAAGGTAATTTCCATCCCAAGGGGTTGAGTGCGGAGGGCTAGACCTTATCAAAGACTACGTGATGGGATAATTCGAGTAATAAAAAATCTTCTCATTCATGCAAAAATCCATTGTCAAATTTAGAAAACCCTACCTCCCCATAACTAACGGTGATCGGTCACAACAAGCAAGTGATTCGGTGAGTCGATGTTAGACATTGATGTGAGGAAGATGAGAAAACGTGGAGGGCACTATTGATGGTGGTAGTTGGATAGGTGAGGGAAGGTGACTCGGAATGGGAGCAACGAGGCTAGCCATAGAAAATTCGTGTGTTGCGTAGAGTGCGAGAGAAGTGACCGGGTAGGACAATGATAAGGAAGCCCTAACCAAGTGCACTCAATGAAAACCTATTCACCTTCGACCAAGAAAAACAAACCACACTGTAGAGCCATTTTTCCCATGTCAACATCATTAGTGATTCCCATAGAGATTAAACCCTATATTAATATTATATATAGAGAAATAAAATAATTTAAATTAAAAAAATTTGCACATGTGTAATTTATTCCATTCTTAATATGAAAGTAATATATAACATTTAAAAAATATTAATAACAATTTTTTTTAATATATGTTATAAATCAAATATTTTAATATGCATATTGAGTAAAAGAGCGTAACATCGAGTTAGACAAAAAGAGTAAGAAATTTCTTATTATATTAATAAGTTCTTTCTTGTGTATGAGGAATACTTTCTAATTCCTTTAATGTTTAACATGAAATTGGCATGTAACATTTTAAAAGATTATTATTAATAAAATTAACATTATATATTTTAATGTTAAGTATGTATATGTCATATAAAAAGAAAGAAAATAAAAAAGGCTTCATGTGGTTAAAACATTTTATTAGTGTGTTTTTTCAAACCAACATAGATCAATCTTAGCCCCATATTTACCAATGATCAAGAAGAATCAAATATTTAGAGGTGAAAACCTTTTCTCGAGTTTTTCACTTAAAAAGAGATTTACATTTTGAGAGATTTTATTCCTCTAAAATCTTGATAGATGCAAAGTTAATATAAATCTATACTCATAAAAAACAACATATACAAACAAAAAATTTACATAAAGCAGCAAAATCAAAACAATGAAACAATACCCAACACAAAACCAATTATCACCACGAAAGATGTGAATTGAATATCGAGAAACTTTCCCAACTCTAAAATAATTCAATGATAAATCCACCACATACCCATGATCAATAACAATCCTTCCTTATTCAAGAAGAAAAGTACACACTTGTATGAACATTAAAAAAGAGATTGACACATAAGGCCCTCACACTAGCCAAAGTTCCCATTTCCCCACCCCATTTTTCATAATAATATTTATTTCCACCTATTGTAAATTAATTTTAATTATAATTTCAAAAAATTATTTAATTTCATATATATGATTTATTAAAGCAATTCATTTTATTTCAAATTTCATTTAATATATTATAATGCGCAAATTTTCTTAAACCCAAACTTCATTAGCATCAAACCAAAATTATTTTGTTACCTATCAAATGGGCTAAATTATAATTCTAGAATCAATTTTATTTTAATATGTTTTTTTCAATTTTATTTAAAAAAAATAAAATATATTTTTTTGTTTAAATATTATCATATATAATATAAAATGATATTATATAGTTATTCTTCATATATTAAAAAGAATTAACTTTATTTTTTTTAGTACTAGAGGCTAAAAATAAGATTGTAGGTATAAATAACTTTTATTTACCATAGATATAAATAATTTTTATTTAACATTATTCCATTCTATTTTATTTGATATCTCATCAATATTAATAATATATATAATGTAAATGATAAAATAAGTGATAATATATATATATATATTATAAAAATTAAATTAAATTAATACATTTTTTTTCTTTATCTTATTTTTTATTAAATATTAATTTTTATTTTTAAAATAATTTAATATGATGATGATGGTGGTTAAATTCCACTAAGACCAATATTTGGTCTATCGACCCTAAAGAAACCAAATTATTTAGTTTGATTTAAGATTTTATTTTTATGCTCAAAAAGCTTGGAGAGAAGCCTCGAGAGCTCAATATAATTTTGACATCTTAGAAAGAGCTAGGAAGGCTAGTATTGCAACAAAGATTATGAAATTGAGATCTAATGTGGTTGTGCGTGGGGCACCCTAAGATGATGTTATTTTCATCCTCGATGTTCATATTCTCACAAATATGGTAGATCCTTTCCATCCACGGTGTTTTAAGGCGTCGAATGACTGTTTCACTATGGAAATCATGAGAGTTCGATTTAATCTTGGCTACCTTATTTTTCTTCTTTGAGCTAGTTTAAACAAAGAGATACTTTTGATATTCTAAGGTGAACTTGATGACCTCCTTATAATATGTTAATTTCCTTTTAGTTACTAGATCTTTGTCACACCACATTTTTTTCTTTGAACTTAGAAGTAACAATTTTTTTAATGTTATTAATGTTTTGTAATGCAACATTCTCGTCGATCTCCCAATGGTCTAACAGAGACCCTATGTGTCTTTATACCAACCTCGTTTAAACCTTAGGTGATGTTATATATAATTATTATTCTGAAAAATAAATCATTATTTGAAATTTCTTTAATATTTTGTTTTATAGATAATAAAAAATAAAATAAAATTCTAAATATAGAAAATTTCTTCGATTCCGAAACAAAGAAAATTAATAAGATGATAAATATTTAAAAAAGTAACCTATAATAATAAATCTATTTTAATAATGTCATTATAAAGAGGATCGAGAGAGTACATATTTTATTTTATTTTTAATTTGATTTTTCAGGAAATACACATGTGGTTAAGCTTTGAATTTTTATTATATGTATTAAGATATTTGATGTTTATGTTTATTTATAAAAATTAGTATAGTTATCTAAATTAAATAATTAGTAAATGTGGGTAGGTATGAATTCAAAATAAATATTAAAATATTTATTTTACTATGCATGTCACATTGCTAATATTTACTTTATTTTAAATTATTATTATTGTTAATTATAAAAAAATATTATATAAGTTAAACACACATATAGTTTAAATAATATGGAATAAGATTCTCAACTATGGATATTTATTCCACTTTTCCATGGAGATACTTAATCTATGGAAAAGTTTTCTCTTGATACTATTGACCAACAGTGTAATTTATCAATATCAGATGCTAAAAAAACCATAACTCACTTTATATGACACTTGTTTTTTTGTAAGATTGGTAGGACTCCATCTTCTTCATGTCCAAAATTTCACCCCTATTAGAGCAGTGAATTGAGCAAGTGACTTCACATCAAGGAGTGCCTTAACACAAAACCTGATCACCATCTATCGGTGGAATTCTATATAATATTTTTTTAATTGATCCATTTAATTAAAAACAAAAATAGTCTAATCACTTTAGAGACAAATTTCAATATTTGATTAGTGTATATTATTATAAATATCGAAAATATTCATAAAAGTTAAATATCCACCATTCATTTCATAATTAGTGATAATAAATTAAAATTATATAAACATATTATGAAACAAACATGCATTAATTACTATAATCAGATATTCAAAACTAATACACCAAGTAACATCAATATATTTCAATGCCAAGTATGTATATATTATATAAAATAAGAGAAACAAATGTTGTGATTAAAACATTTTATTAGTATATTAGTAAAAAGAATATAGATCCATATTAACCTCATATTTACCAAGAGCCAAGAGCAATCAAACATTTCCTCAAAGTTTTCATTTAGAAAAAAAAATATATATTTTAATACATTTAATCTCTCTAAAATCTTGATAAATGAAAAAATTAAAATAAATCTAACACTAGTGAAAAATAACATAAATAAACCTAAAATTACCTCAAACACTAAAATTAAATAATTAACAATACCTAACTCAAAATATATTTATCATAAACCAACAAAAAAATCACCTCAATCACTAAAACCAAATAATTTAACAATACCCAACTCAAAATCCATTACCAATGTCAATGGAATATAAAGAAACTTTCCCGACTCCGGAAATAACCCAATCATCAATCCGCCACATACTTGAATACTTATGATCAAAATCCATTTTTGGGAAATCATTAATGAAGAAGAGAAGTACACACTTGTTTTAACATTCAAGGGAGATTGGCACGTCCTACCGAACGTGCCAATCTCCCAACCCGATTTTCATAATAATATTTCTCTCCCTCCCATTCGAAGTTTAAATTTGTTTAATTATGATTTCAAAAATTTTTATTTTATTTCATAGATATGATTCATAAAATTAATTAATTTTATTTCAAATTTTATTTAATATATTATAATGCCAAGCTTGTATAAATAACACTTCATTAGTAGCAAACCGAAAATTTCTTAAACTATAATTTGAAAATCAATTTTTTAAGTTTAATATTTTTTATTTATTTCATTTATTTTTTTATTTTTTTTAAATACAAGATATTTAATATTTAAATATTATTATATAATGTGAAATAATTATTTTCTGATATGAAAAAGAAATTAGCAGTTTTTTTTAGCATCAAAGTTAGATTAAAGTTGTGAGTATTGAGTTAATCTTTAAATATACCCAATAAAAAAATTTACAGAAATCTAAATCATTACAATAATATTTATCAAGACATTCTTAAAATTTTGAATCTAGATAATAAAGATAATAACTAATCTATTCAACAATCGAAAATAATATATATATATATATATATATATATATATATATATATATATATATATCACCAATACTAATAATAAATATAATGTAAATCATAAACTAAATAATAATATATCACAAAAATTTAATTCAAAAAATAATTTTTTTGTTTATTTTGTTGAAGATTATTTTTTATTATCTGAATTGAGGCTTTTTTATACATATTATTGAGAGTTTTTATGTAAAATTCACATTAGAAACATTGTTTTGGAAGCATTTCCAATATATAAAAGGATGAAAAACCATATATTGGCATAACTTAAATAGATGAAGAGATTTTTTTTAAATATAACACTTAGTTTGACTAAATAAATATTATTTATTAATATGTAATAATTTAATATAAAGAAATAATTGTTAGAATATAGCGAGTAATATCAAATTCAAAAAAATAATTGATTAAAAGTAAAAATCAATATCTAAAATAAAAATAATAGCTAGGCCAATACTAAATAAACAAAACAATAAAACGACTAATTAAAATAAATTAAAAAAATATATGGGTTAAACTTAAATAAACAAAACATTATAATAATTCATTTTAAGGATCTAATTCCTGCTAATTTTCCAACCATTGTCTCTATTCAAATTATTTGTCTTTCTTTCAATTTCCATTGCCTCCCTAAACTTACAGTCCTCAAAATGATCAATCCTTGCAACTACTGAAAATGATCAATCCTTGCAACAACATTGACCTCTTCAATGTAGATATGATGTTTTGTATTTTCCACATGTTTCTATAAAGTCAAGATTTATTCCTACCATGTTTGATGTCTATTGGGTGCTCATGAATCCTCTAATTTATCGAGGGTCCACTTTCACAAATGTATGTATTCCCAAAGGAACATGGGATGACCTAAACACCTTTCCTATTTTTGGGGTTCATAGGGTTCTTCACTCATCTTAGGGAGCCCCTAATTTTGTTTAGGGGCCTAAATGTTGATGGAACTTTATGCTTCTTAAATATCCTAGCAATCTTGTTAGTGTTGCCTTGGATAAAAAAACGATGCACCTCTGAAAACCTGTCCTCTAGTTCCTTTTTAATCTTAGGACCTTTTTTATCTTCAAGGAAATAAAAAAAATACTCGTGTTTACTATATTAAACTATATCAATTATTATTAAAAACATTAAGGAGAAGTGTTTTAGCCTCTTTGAGGTGGTTTTAATCAGAAACTCTTAAAGCCCTAGTGGCTAAGGCATTGAGAACACCTAGTTTTTTAGCAAAGAAATGATGCGATTTAGCATGAAGATATTGCTCACTATCAGTTTTCTTTCGAAAGACTTGGTTGGAGAAAAACTCATCATCCCTCTTTGAAATAAGAACTTCAAGTAAATGAATGCTACCAATGATTCCACATTACATAATAAACTTTATGGAACTAGATTGATGGTTAATATGCTAGAAAAAAGGTTCCAATTTTTCCTCACCATGAGACCAGATGATGCAAGTATCATCCACAAACCTTTTACAAAGCTTATGTTTGAATAGAGATGAGGCCAAGTCATTAGATTCAAAGTCTTCCATGAACGGATTAGCCACTATTGAGGAAAAGAGGAAGTCATGGCAAGTTGAAGAAATTAGAAGTAAGACTTCAACTTAAATAATTATTTAATTAAAAAAAAAATAACCTCAATATTTTGGTGATAAATTTCAATATTTTATTTGTGTATATTATTATAAATATTTAAAATATTCATACAAGCTAAATTTGAACCATCCACTTAATAATAATTAATATTAAAATTATAATTATATAAACCTATTCTAAAAAAAACCTATGTTGATTTAAAATCAATCAAAACTAATACACCAAGCAACATCTATCTATCTTTTTAAGTTATTCTGGTGGTGCCAGAAAGTGAATATGCTAAACATGCACTCTTACAAAAATTGGCAACTTCCCTCCTTTTGACCTATCATAAACTGAGGGAGGCTGGCAGGCTGGTTGAAGGATGATTCCTCTCCTCGTGCCATTAACAGTACAGTGCATTGATCATGATTCTTCCCCTGCTACTATTAATAGAAAAATCACATTTACTATGGTTTTGGAATCAACTAATATTTTAGGTCTCTGTGTGCATGAGGAGTAGTCTATTCGTCTCTGGATTCCCATTTTTACAGCCTGCCGAACAAGCTATGAAGGCGGAGATAATAACACATATACACTTATAGTCAATGTAATTCTTTTGACATGAAAACATTTTTAAAATGTAAAATTTGAAAAAAAAATTACAAATCAAGGTATTTGATCTCTCTCCATGTTTGACATATCTAGAATTATGATAGATCTATGATATATCTAAGATTAAGATGGATCTATAATGTTTATATATATATATATATATATATATATATATATATATATATATATATATATAAACTTCACTTTAAAAACGGAAAGAATTACACATGTCCATTTTGAGTAATACATCTATAAATAAATGTATTCATTTATATGTGTGCTATATATCAACTCCATGGAAGGAATTGAGTATCTCCTTCATTTCAAGAAATGAAATATTAAAATGTTTGAAAAATGCATTTTTTAGTGGGATTGTAATTTTTGATTGTCTAAATTGCATGTTTTAATCCATAAATGAATTTAGTTGTCTAAATTACATTTTATTTTGAATGTCCAAATGGATTCAACACTTCGAAAATACTCGCAATTAAACTTATGTACTTATAACAAATTTTCACTAAATTTAAGATAAAGATCACAAAAAAATATAAGAGCCAAAACTTATAATAATTATACTACAAGAATATATATATATATATATATATATATATATATATATATTGAAATATTTTATTGAGTATGAGCATTAAAATATTTTATTTATATTCCACATTTCTTTATATACAATAGTAAAATATTTAGTTTACCATACATATTGAGATATTTTAATTTATGGTTTACAATAATTTTTTTAATATATATATATATATATATATATATATATATATATATATGGGTGAAAATGTGAAGTTGGGTTACACTTTTTGCCCAAAAAACTTTCATTTTTTTTAGTTCCTCAACTTTTTGCAAGCTAAAACAATTTGTCTGTTTAGAATTTCATTTTGCGATAAAAATAAAAGTTGTCAGAAATTCTGTTAGATTTCTATTACTTATTTTTTGGATGCTCATTTCGATGTAGTGTGTGTTTTTTAATGATCAACAGATTCATAAGAAGTCATGTTAATACGAAATGTTGTATTCTTTGAAAATTTATTTTTTGGAGAAACAAAATGTGTTATAACAATCTAGACAGAGTCTACCTCAGTTTTTTCATATTTACAAAGCCAATGGATGCATATCATAATTCTAGAATTTTGTGAACTGGTCCAATATGAAAGACTGCATATTTTGAATATGTTTCGCGCCGCAAGAAATTTCTTAACATATAAGTTATAAACTAAAATTCTAATGGGTAAGTTACAAATTCTAAAATTCTTGATCTGATTTTGCAAAGAATTTTTTTGGGTTTAAGGACTTTTCTTTCAGACACATTATTTTCGTACATTTGATCTGATTTTGCAAGGAATTTTTTTGGGTTTAAAGAATTTTTTTGGAGGTACATTCAAAAGACATTTCTTGAAGGTATGTGATATAGTTTTTTGGGCTTCATTTTATTTTAATGTGTGAATTTGGACTTAATTTTGAAAAGACTTTTTTTGGTTTTGGTTTGAAGTAAATTTTTTATAATGATTTTTTAAAATGAGTTTTTGTGTAACTTTTTAAATGAAATTTTTTTGTAGGACTTGGAAGGAAATATTTTGAACTTCGTTTCATTTTTATAAGACATTTTCTTCGTGTATTTTTTAAAGTAAGTGTTTTGGATTAGAGTATGTATTTTTTTGCAAAAAAATTTAAAATGATTTTTTAAAATTAAATATTTTGTGATGTTTTTTTTAATTGAGTTTTTGTCTAAATTTTTGAAGGAAATTTTTTTGAAATTCATACTCTATTATCATGGGAAATCGAAGAAATTGTACGAGAAAATATGATCGAAAGAGAGACCTCGAGGAACGTAGAGAAGAGACGAGACAATCTCGCAAAAGAAAGATAGAAGCACTCTCAAATATTGAAGGGAAAAATGAACCTCAACTAGAAGTTGAAACAGGTATGTAAATATAAATATTATTATTTTGATATATTTAAAATTTCCCTAGTGTAAAATGTGAATCTTAATTTTTATTTGATGAACTAATTTGAAAAATACTTCGCAATGTAAAGAGAGAGAGATATTCCTCAAAACATTGATGATGAGATACAAAATTTTGAAAGAGAAAGTGAAAGAGATATTGAACTAATGATTGAAGATGGTGAAAATGATGAAAGAAATTCAAGTGAAGAAATTGAATCACAAGGTATATATATATATATATATATATATATATATATATACATACATACACGTATTATTGAAATTATACATATATTTATTAATTTAGTTATTTATTGAATATGTAAATTTATTATGTACACTATTCATTCAAATATGTACAGATGAAATCAATGTCAGTGACGAGATGTTAGAAAATGTTGACACTCACACATATGGAGATTAAAAAGCTTACTAATATATATGATATTTTGTTAACTGCATTTCTGAGAAGTATTTCATAAAGGAAAATGTGACAGTTCAAGCCAAATGTTGAAAGGTCTCCTATCATTAAGGAAATTAAAAGAAGCTACAACTTTATTTGGTATTTGAAAATCAACCAAAGATTAAAAAATAAGAAAAATGTGATATAAAATATAAATAGTGCTATAAATTCAATTAAAAGATCTAGACAGAAAAATGTTTTAGTTGTACGTAGAGCAATACATATGGCAGTGGTTTCATCAAGTACTAAAGATAATTGCTTGGTAAAATATATGGCACGAGCATTAGGAACCTTGCGAAAAACTTTGCACAAACATTAGAAATTTCGGTTGCAAATAGATGTAAATGATGAACTTGCTTGTTGGAGAGCTATCTGTAGGCAACCATAGAAAGATAAACTTGGAGAAACTGTTAAAAAAATAATATATGAATATTTGAAGAAAAATTCGCGTGTTTCGCCAACTTCAAGGCATGTGATGCGAAGAAGAATAGCACGAAATCAGTATGAAAAACAAGAAAATAATTTCTTGGAAACCACTCAGATAGAGTTGTTCAACAAATTCAAAGAAGAGCATCATGAAATTCATGTTTCAATCAGTGCTTTTTTTCAACAAAAACCATGTTATGTAAAACCTATCATCGTACGGGACACTTGTTGTTGTCATTATCATGTGGAATTTGAGTTATATTATGATACATTCCTTGATTTTGGTAGAACATTTTGGAAGGATTCAACTCCTCCTTCCACTATCCGTGATTTCATATCTCAAATTCTATGTGAAAGAGAAAGTGATGAACTATTTTACGAAAAGAAATGTGTTGGTGATAATAAATGCAATGATTGTGGAAATTTAACTAAATTTTCAAAACAAATATCATCTTGATAGAAATGATCAATCATTGTCCAACATGAAAGTCAAATGGAAGAGATATGAATATATCCATACATTGATTCAAGGTGCAAATAGTGTTAAAAGAATTTGAATTACGGGAAGAAGAAATTTTTGTGATAGACTTTTTGAGAAAGTTTGAGGCATAAATTTACAAATACACCAAGCATTCCCATAGAGCTTGATGGCAAGACTTGAAATTCAAAAAAATCCCATGAATTTTTTCCACCGGGGATCATTTTATCAATAATTGATTTTGCAAGAAAACTACACATTTGTTCCACAAAAAAGAAATTCGAGTGAATACTATCATTCGACCAAGTCTCCATGCTCGTCCATATTCTATATAGAAATGTTTGAACAAAACGTTGATCATATAGAAAGCACCGATGAAAATCAACATATTATTAAAGAATATCACTTTTATATCAATGATGATCGTACACATGATACATATTTTGTACAACATTGTTTGAAAAAATTTATGATTCCTTGAAAAATTGTGGAATAACATTCAATGAACATTGGATATGGTCAGACGGATGTGCAGGACAATTCAAATATGCACGATCATTCTTTTGGTTGTGTTGTCTTCATAATAAAACCTGCATTAAACATTGTTGGAATTTCTTTGAGACTCACAATGGAAAATTATAAGATGATGGTGTGGGGGCATGCATAAAACGAGCACTTTGAAGATATCAAATGAACCCCTCTGCAATTCAACATGTGGACGCGACATAATTTGTTCAATGGTGCATCGCTGCTCTAAGCCATGAGACTAACCGATCAAGGGAAGTGAGAATGTACATTCAATTTAATTTTTATTGGATATCTAATGAAATAAATAGTGTACATTTATCACAATGATTATATTTAATTGTATTTTGATATCATATTTACATTCTTCTTTAAATTTTCCATATAAATGTTTTTTTGGCATATTGGGATCGAAGACATAGATTGATCAATTGGAAATGACGTTGAAACAATAAAAGGGACTCAAAAATTGAATTCAATTAAAACAAAGTCGTCCAGAAATGTGTTTTCATTGGATAAAAGAAAATATTCTTGTTTTTGTCCTCTTTGCATAGACAACACAAAATCCAATGATGTTTGTTAAAACAAAATGTATGTAAAATATTGGAAGCATATAGAGCTAAATACAAAGGGAAAAATTTCCATTGCAATGTTTAAATAAATGAAATCAGAGGAGACTACAATATCATCCGATGGTGATCGAGTTTCTGATCTTGTTAGAGAAGGTAACATTTCAATATGTATAATTTTTTCAAGTTTGTTTTATTGTGCAGGAAATGTTTTTGCTGTAATTGCACCTACTGACAATGATGAAAATGTGAAGTATTATTTGACGCGTTGCACTGACTGAAAAAGGAAATTATTAGAAGACTATAATGATGACAGATTTCTATATGAAAGAGGATCTATTATACTAAAAGGTTATTTTTTCAGAAAAACTAATAAAAGTGGGAATTTTGTTTACTTTGAAGACTATGAACCTGATTTCATAAGTTGTCAATATAGTCACTTGGTGTGTGGAGCATGCATAAAGTAAATCGAGGTTCAATCAAAGAAAAAAACGAATATTAAGAAATGGAAAATGTCAAAATCCGATCATGAACAGATTATTGAAGATGGTATTCCATTGGAATTTTTTTAATTGAACTGCCCAACAATTTATTCTCTTTGGATTATATGTTCTAGAACTTCTAGTACTCAATTGAAAATTGAGCTACCTTGTTATGTTATCTGTGCAAGTGTTTTCACATATACAAATTTCTTTGGTACATGCACACTCTAGTATCAATTGAAAGTAGCTTTTCTATACATGCATTGACGAAAAATCTTGCATATATATATATATATATATATATATATATATATATATATATATGTTCTAGAATGCAATTAACTGTTCAAGTAGTTTTACTATGTACATTGATGAAAAATGTTTCACGTACTCAATATATATGTTCTAGAATGAAATTAATTGAAAGTAGTTTTTCTATGTGCGTTGATGAAAAATGTTGCTTGTACTGGATATATACACGAACTCAATGCACACCCAATTTTTCTTGTGGGATTTTTTGGTAAAAAGTATCCACAATGTAAATAAATCATCTGCAGTATAATTTTGTACGAATATTCCTTTCAGATTAGAGACTCGGAGCACTTCTTCAACTTTTGGTGGGATTTGACCCACATC
Organism: Pinus albicaulis; assembly: GCA_034641835.2. NCBI lineage: Eukaryota > Viridiplantae > Streptophyta > Pinopsida > Pinales > Pinaceae > Pinus > Pinus albicaulis. Next base: position 1,763,531,013 of record CM076578.1, read on the forward strand.
TCTATTCCTGATTGAAAATCTAGTACAAAATTTGTCTGTCCAATGGTCGAATATATTATATGTGCATTGATGAAAAATGTTGTGCACGTATTGGATATATATATATATATATATATATATATATATATATATATATATATATATATATATATATATATATATATATATATATATATATATATATATACATATATATATTCTAGAATGAAATTAATTGTTCAAGTAGTTTTCCCATGTGCATTGATGAAAAAAATTTCAGGTACCGAATATATATATTCTAGAATAGAACTAGAACTGAATGGACCATCAATTTACCAATTTATAAATCAACAAGGCTACCTATTTGAGTGCATTAATGACATTGACCCCAATTCAAAAAACATATATCTACTTCTTATATTTCCAATCAAAATTAAAGAGATTTATATGTGAAAGAGGCAGAACATATAGACTATGAACTAATTTAGTTCATAGGTCAATGAAGGTATTATCATGTGGGAAAATGTTTCAAGAACACTTGATCGTACTTAAAAGTAATCTTAAGATTGTTTTTGATATTTACATACTACATACTGTAACACTTGATCGTACTTAAAAGTAATCTTAAGATTGTTTTTGATATTTACATACTACATACTATTGTTTGAGAGAATTTTTTTTTAAAACTTACCAAATGTACTTCAACCATGTCCAAAACCTGAATTTTAAGAACTTTTTGACTATATCAAAACAAATTACTTCACATGTCATGCCAATTGTAGTTCAACTATCCAATAAAAACATTAAACATTTAACATTATATCACATGCAAAATGTAGATTGAATGATATCCAAAACTTAGTTTTAAAAACTTTTTGATTGTATCACAACATTACTTCACATGCCTAATATACTTCAACCATCCAAAACTTGAGTTTTATTTTATTTTTTATTATATCACAACATTACTTGACATGCCATCCAATTCTAGTTCAACTATCCAATAAAAACATTTAACATTATATCACATGTGCCAAATGTAGATTGAAACCATCCAAAACTTAAGTTTTAAAAACTTTTTGATTATATATCATGCAACATTACTTCACATGCCATGCCAATTATAGTTGAACTATCCAATAAAATTATTTAACATTATATCACACGCCAAATGTAGATTGAAACCATCTAAAACTTAACCTTTAATTTAACAAAAAATTATAGATCACAACATTACTCCACATGCACGTATTACTTCACATGCCATGCCAATTGTAGTTCTTGACTATCCAATAAAAACATTTTTAACATTTAACATTAAATATCACATGCCAAATGTAGATTGAAACCATCCAAAACTTAAGTTTTAAAAACTTTTTGATTATATATCGTGCAACATTACTTCACATGCCATGCCAATTATAGTTTAACTATCCAATAAAAACATTTAACATTATATCACATGCCAAATGTAGATTAAAACCATACAAAACTTAACCTTTAATTTAACAAAAAATTATAGATCACAACATTACTTAACATGCCATGCCAATTTTAGTTCTTGACTATCCAATAAAAACATTTTAAACATTTAACATTAAATATCACATGCCAAATGTAGATTGAAACCATCCAAAACTTGAGTTTTAAAAACTTTTTGATTATATCATGTAACATTACTTCACATGCCATGCCAATTATAGTTCAACTATCCAATAAAAACATTTAACATTATATCACATGCCAAATGTACTTCAAGCATCCAAAACTTAAATTTTAAAAACAAAACAAATTATAACACATCATTACATAACATGCCAAATGTAGTTCAGAAACAAAACATTAATTTATAGATGACAACATTACTAGTAGTTCAATTATCCCAAACTTAAAAGTTTTAAAAACCAAACAAATCATATAACAACATTACTTCACATTCACATGCCAAAAGTACTAAAACCATCCAAAACTTAACTTTTTGGAACAAAACAAATTATATTAACACTGTATTAAAATATGTCCAAAAATTGCAGATCTTAGAAGTATCAAATATCAAGTTATATATATATGATAGTGCATCTAGATAATATATAAAAAAACAAATTTAAGACTATATAAATCTTGAAATCAAGTCTACAAATAATGTCCATCAAATATAGATGGATGTAGTGTCTTTCCTATTAGAGTCTCAATCCACGTGCTATCTTGCAAAGCATGGGAAACCTGTACACAATGCACATACAAACATTAAAATTTGATGTTTTAAAAATGAGTGAGAATATATATAGAACTTCATGTAAAAAACAAAATATAAAAAAAAATCATGCAATAACTCATGAGGTTCCCTCTCCATTTGTTCACCTACTACAAGTTCCCCCATGGGAACATCTCCAACAGTAAACTGTACAATATATATATATATATATATATATATATATATATATATAATTTAAGATGAAAATTCACGTGTACATATATAAACTTATTTTCAGTAATATTAAAAAAAAGGTTAGACAACTTGTTCAAATAGTTGAAATGTTGTGGATGTTCCTATCTTCGTTGCTAGAGTCCATGGATTAAAGGAATCTTCTATAGAAACCTAAAATTCAAAATTTTAAAGTGTAAAATAACTCAAGATCAAGATCTCAATATATAATAAAACTTTTAAATAAACTTCAATTTATAAATTATAACTTAATTTAAAAAACATATATATATATATATATATATAAGTGATAAATTGAATACTTCTACAGGTGAATTTGGGAGATCTCCTAACAGAGGCTCCAAAAGAAAATCTCCAAGAACCTAAAATTAAAAAAATTTAAAATAACTCAAGATATACATCTATATATAGCTCAATTTTTAATGGAACTTTTTGAGGTGGAATATATATATAACTTAAACATAAAATTTTAAAAGTGAAAAATTTTCCATACTTGTTGTGGATGTAGCACAACTCCTAAGCAAGTAGAAGGTACATCTCCCAAGGAAGAAGAAGGTACTGGCATCCCAAAATCATCGGACGGAATCAGAATCTGTTAAAACATTTTATTATTATATATGTACATGTACATGTGTGAACAATTATTTATCTTAAAAATATCACTTAAAAAACACTAAGATTTCTCAACATATCTTGATGGTGAGACCCATCTGCATTGTTTGAACCAGAGGTCCCGAACGTTATATTAACATTTTTATCATTCATCATGCATGACAAATGTAAATGGTGTTTTAAAATATAATGATACATTTTTGCTAGATTAATGTACATACAAATAAATGTATACATGTACATGCACATGTATTTATTACAAATTGTACACATGTATGTGTTAAAATAATTGAACCCTAAGGTCATTAACACATACCGTTCTCGTGCCCTCTTCCTCATGAAGAATTAGGTCTTGCCAACCATTGCAACAATTCTTTGCATATATTCGGAGATCTTCAATATTCAAGTTGTCAATCTCTTCATCTGTACAATACACAAAATTGACACGTGCATTCTCATATGCTCTTTGTCGATTTAGACAAACATCGACTCCACCCAATCCACTGTAAACATTATCGATCATGACATTTCTTGATTCTCGACTTATTTGAGAAGTCACATCCATCTTTGACCACAGAGTTTTGACCCGAAAAGGTCGACTCACCAATGGCGGCTTAGGGCGAGGCAACTCCACATCTCACCTAGCGCTCTTACGGTCACATAATCAACCTTTCCTCGGACCAAAAAATTTTGACGGAAGGTCATTGTAATTGGGTTTCATGTTAAAAAAAAAAATTGTGAGAAAATTGTGCAAAATAAATAGGAACCTCATCATTCCATGGGAGCCTTCCATGGGGCGCAAGGTGCCTATCATACAAATAATGAGCTATATTGGGGTGCTTCAAATATTTCACCTTCAGCATTTTTATTTTTTGCCCTTCCTTGAAATTAAACATTGACTTTGCCATATCTCTTGTAACTCTTTGTTTTACATCCTCCCATTGTTTGAGACCCATTATTATTTCCTTTCTCTTTCTCATGACTTCTACAAATGTATCAGTCATTGACCCAAGATTTTTGTACACATTTACTATTTCACCCAATGAATGTGTAACTATTTCGAGGCTTTGTCGACTCTCAGTAGGTAGAGTCAAAGCCACAATATTTCTCTGGAATTTTGCATGAATTTGTTGACACCTTTGTAAGGTGCATTGCACCATGTTTCTTTCCCATGGTATATCAGAAATGTCGGCCGGATAAGTTGTTGTGGGTAGACAACCTTCTTCTTGAATGTAGCATTCTACCCTGCATCTATTTTGACCAATATTTGGAACATTTTCAACCTCTACATCAATATATTTATAATTTTGTATATTATAAAAAACACATGTAAACAAATTTGTACAAATTCAATGAAAAAAATATTGAAATTGATGGCAACCTCGACGTGGTTGGCTAGCATCTTCTCCACCCTAAAACTGTTGAAAACCAGAATGACCCTGCCGAGAACCAGCACCAAGAGCCGTTGATTGGCCTCCAGGAGAATAAATATCACCACCTTCACGCAACCTACTACCACTTATTGATGGCCCTCTAAGGGGATTTGAACGACCATCAACCTCTTAAGACGAGAGAGAAGCTTCATAAACAAATACGAATTTATAATCAATTGAAAAATACATGCATACATATAAATACACATGTACATATTCATTGATTAAATTTTGTTAAAACCATACCACGACTGGGTGAAACATGGGCATCCATGGCTGGAGTAGAGACCCTTCTCTTCTTATTAGCTCCTAAAAAATTAAAAATGAAACTTATTAACAACTAATTTAACTCACAAAGTTGATAAAAAATAAATTCCATATGTACACACATGTATGGAGATTTAAGATTATATTTAAGTTTACCATGAACAACTCTCGATCCCGATCCCTGATCCTCCCCTCTCGTAGAGATATGGGATTCTGTTGATCTTCTTTGTTCATCCTCCATGATATATATATATATCTATGGTGGACATTTACAATTAAATTTTTAAATAACTAATTTAAATTAAATTCAAAATAAAGTTCAAAAAATTAATGTTTAATTTAGTGTCAACAAATTATGTAAAACATAACTTTCAAAGCACTAATTGATGTGTGAAACTCAAATTAAGCAAAAAAAAAAGTTACCATTACGTTATAAAAATGATAAGTTCAACAAATTGTGTTATACATGGTGGGAGCACACTTGGTATAAAATTGAAAAAAACACCTTGTCATTAAAAAAGAAGTGAAACTCCATTTAAACAAAAATTTGTTGAAGTCCCCGCATTTTAATTTCATAAAAAAGTGAAGTTCACCTCTTGTTGCAAATGTGAATTTCACCAAGTTGCGCTTTACATGGTGTGGTGGGAGCACACTTGGTATATAATTGAAAAAAGCACATGTTCATTAAAAAAGACACATTTATAAGTACACAACACACACATATCCAAGATATGTTACAATGTCAATGAATAAATTTTTAAGGAAAGCATCTCAACACTAATTCATCTTTGAGTGATGAACCTTGAATTTTTTAAGAAGAGCGTCTCAAAACTAATTCATCTTTGAGAGATGAATCTTGCATTAGCATTGGCATTGCCCCGTATAATTCTAATTCATCTATTAATTCATCTTGATAGATGAATCTTCAATTTTCATTGCCCCACACAATAAATTAGCAGACATCTTATTCACATTTTTGTAATTCCTTATACTAAAAAATTGAAATTGGCTAACAATATTGTTTGCTATTCCATGCAGTTATTTTTACCTTTCCTTCTTAACTTGGTATACGCCATTCATCTGGTTGCACAAAAGTTCAGAATTGGTGAAAACTACAATTCCATTTGATCCATACTCCATCAATGTTCCCAAGCCTTCTATCAATCCAATATAATATTCCTCGTTGTTTGTTGTTCTTCCTGGTATATTCATTTTCCTTTGGACGACTTTGCTAGTTGCAATATTGGAAAGCACATATGTAATCATTGCATTCCTTGGATTGGGATAACAAGAAAGTTCTATGCATAATTTCCATTTTCAACCATATTTAATGGTTTTATTATCCATAAAAAAATAAATTCAATAAAAATATATATATTAAATTGACATTTATTGCAAATGCATGGGAGAAATGAAAAACTTATAATTAGATCTATTCCAGAGATTGACTGTAGGGGAATTTACTAGATATGTCACCTTTCATAAAAGATGAGATCCAAAAGCTACCTGGCCCTTTACAGACTCTTTTTATAGAACTACCATGGATATGAAAATGAAAACCTTCTAATTAGATCTATCTAGAGATTGAATGTAGGGGCATTTACTCTTAGGTTAAAACCTATATGTTTTGTATCAAATCATTTTGATTTCAATAGGAAAAGTTTATGGCTAATTTGTGCTTTACATGTTGAATATAAAAGGTTTTTCTCTCTCATTGTTTGAGACCATGGATATGAAAATGAAAAACTATATTCTTGGTTAAAAACTATGTTTTGTATCAAATTACTTTTTGTTTCTAAATACTATATGTTGACTGTAGGGGCAATTACTGTAGGGGAATTTAGATCTATTCCAGAGATTGACTGTAGGGGTATTTACTATATATGTCACCTTTCATAAAAGATGAGATCCAGAGGCTACATGGCCCTTTACAGACTCTACCTATAGAACAACCATGGATATGAAAATGAAAAACTTCTAATTAGATCTATTCTAACGATTGAAAGTAGGGGAATTTACTAGATTGTGTTTTAAAACCTATATTTTTTGTATCGAATCACTTTTGGTTTCAATGGGAAACTTTTATGGCTAATTTGTGTTTTACATGTTGAATATAAAAGGTTTTTTTCTCTCTCACTGTTTGAGACCATGGATATGAAAATGAAAAACTGTATACTTCGTTAAAAACTATGTTTTGTATCAAATTACTTTTTGTTTCTAAATACTATACATGTTTACTATAGGGGAATTTACTGTAGGGGAATTTAGATCTATTCCAGAGATTGACTATAGGGGATTTTACTAGATATGTCACCTTTCATAAAAGATGAGATCTAGAGGCTACCTGTCCCTTTACAGACACTGCCTATAGAAATACCATGGTTATGAAAATGAAAAACTTCTAATTAGATCTATTCTAAAGATTGAATGTAGGGGCATTTACTAGATTAGGTTTTAAAACCTATATGTTTTGTATCAAATCACTTTTGGTTTCAATGGGAAACTTTTATGGTTAATTTTCTTTTTACATGTTGAATATAAAAGGTTTTTTTCTCTCTCATTATTTGAGACCATGGATATGAAAATGAAAAACTATATAATTAGTAAAAACCTATGTTTTCGATTAAATTACTTTTTGTTTCTAAACAAGTTATATACAGGTTGAATATAAAAGGTTTTTTTCTCTCTCATTGTTTGAGACCATGGATATGAAAATGAAAAACTTCTATTAGATCTATTCTCTAGATCTATGGCTAATTTGTTTTTTACATACATTGACTCTTAGGTTAAAACATATGTTTTGTATCAAATCACTTATGGTTTCAATGGGAAAATTCTATGGCTAAATGAAATTTTTTAGATGTTCAATATAAAAGGTTTTTTTCTCTCTCATTGTTTGATACCATGGATATGAGAATGAAAAACTTCTATTTAGATTTATTATAGAGATATGGCTAATTTTTGTTTTACATGTACATTGAATATAAAATGTTTTTTTTCTCATTGTTTGAGTCCATGGATATGAAAATGAAAAACTTCTATTTAAAACTATTCCAGAGATTGTTTGTAGGGGAATTTACTCTTAGGTTAAAACCTATGTTTTGTATCAAATCAATTATGGTTTCAATGGGAAACTTTTATGGCTAATTTGTGTTTTACATGTTGAATATAATTTAGGTTTTTTTTCTCTGATTGTTTGAGACCATGGATATGAAAATGAAAAACTTATATTTAGATCTATTCTAGAGATATGGCTAATTTGTGTTTTACATACATTGAATATAAAATGGTTTTTCTCTCATTATTTGAGACCATGGATATGAAAATGAAAAACTTCTATTTAAAACTATTACAGAGATTTATTATAGAGGCATTTATTCTTAGGTTAAAACCTATATTTTGTATCAAATCACTTATGGTTTCAATGGGAAACTTTTATGGCTAATTTGTGTTTTACATGTTGAATATAACTTAGGTTTTTTTCTCTATAATTGTTTAAGACCATGGATAGGAAAATGAAAAACTTCTATTTAGATCTATTCTAGAGATATGGATAATTTTTGTTTTACATATATTCAATATAAAATGTTTTTTCTCTCATTGTTTGAGACCATGGATATGAAAATGAAAAACTTCTATATGTAGGGGCATTTAATCTTAGGTTAAAACCTATGTTTGTATCAAATCACTTATGGTATCAATGGGAAAATTTTATGGATAATTTGTGTTTTACATGTTGAATATAAAAGGTTTCTTCTCTCTCATTGTTTGAGACCATGGATATGAAAATGAAAAACTATATATTTGGTTAAAAACTATGTTTTGTATCAAATTAATTTTTTTTTATAAATACTATATACATGTTGACTGTAGGGGCATTTACTAGATATGTCACCTTTCATAAAAGATGAGATCCAGAGGCTACCTGGCCCTTTACAGACTCTGCCTATAGAACTACCATGGACATGAAAATGAAAAACTTCTAATTAGTTTTATTCTAAAGATTGAATGTAGGGGAATTTACTAGGTTAGGTTTTAAAACCTATATGTTTTGTATCAAATCACTTTTGGTTTCAATGGGAAAATTTTATGGCTATTTTTTTTTTACATCTTGAATATAAAAAAAAAATTCTCTCTCATTATTTGAGACCATGGATATGAAAATGAAAAACTATATAATTGGTTAAAACCTCTGTTTTTTATTAAATTACTTTTTGTTTCTAAATAAGTTATATATGTGTTGAATATAAAATATTTTCCCTCTAATTGTTTGTGACCATGGATATGAAAATGAAAAACTTCTATTTAGATCTATTCTCTAGAGCTATGGCTAATTTGTGTTTTACATATATTGACTCTTAGGTTAAAACCTATGTTAAAACCTATGTTTTGTATCAAATCACTTATGGTTTCAATGGGAAACTTCTATGGCTAATTGAAGTGTTTTACATGTTGAATATAAAAGGTTTTTTTTTCTCTCTCATTGTTTGAGACCATGGATATGAGAATGAAAAAATTCTATTTAGATCTATTCTAGAGATATGGCTAATTTGTGTTTTACATGTACATTGAATATAAAAGGCTTTTTCTCTCTTTGTTTGAGTCTATGGATATGAAAATGAAAAACTTCTATTTAAAAATATTCCAGAGATTGACTCTAGGGCATTTACTCTTACGTTAAAACCTATGTTTTGTATCAAATCACTTATGGTTTCAATGGGAAACTTTTATTGCTAATTTTTATTTTACATGTTGAATATAATTTAGTTTTTTTTCTCTCTCATTGTTTGAGACCATGGATATGAAAATGAAAAACTTATATTTCGATCTATTCTAGAGATATGGCTAGTTTGTGTTTTACATAAATTGAATATAAAAGGGTTTTTCTCTCATTATTTGAGACCACGGATATGAAAATGAAAAACTTCTATTTAAAACTATTCCAGAGATTAACTGTAGGGGCATTTACTCTTATGTTAAAACCTATATTTTGTATCAAATCACTTATGGTTTCAATGGAAAACGTTTAGGGCTAATTTCTGTATTACATGTTGAATATAATTTAGGTGTTTTTCTCTCTCATTGTTTGATACCATAGATATGAAAATGAAAAATTTCTATTTAGATCTAGTCTAGAGATATGGATAATTTGTGTTTTACATATATTGAATATAAAATGTTTTTTCTCTCATTGTTTGAGACCATGGATATGAAATTTAAAAACTTCTATATGTAGGTGCATTTACTCTTAGGTTAAAGCCTATGTTTTGTATCAAATCACTTATCGTTTCAATGGGAAACTTTTATGGCTAATTTGTGTTTTACATGCTGAATATAAAAGGTTTTTTCTCTCTCATTGTTTGAGACCATGGATATGAAAATAAAAAAATTCTATTTAGATCTATTATAGAGATATGGTAATTTTTGTTACATACATACATTAAATATAAAAGGTTTTCTCTCTCTCATTGTTTGAGACCATGGATATGAAAATAAAAAACTATATACTTGGTTAAAACCTATTTTTTGAATCAAATTAATTTTTTTTTCTAAATACTAGATACATGTGACTATAGGGGCATTTACTGTAGGGGCATTTAGATCTATTCCAGAGATTGACTATAGGGGAATTTACTAGATATGTCACCTTTCATAAAAGATGAAGTCCAAAGGCTACTTGGCCTTTTACAGACTCTGCCTATAGAACTACCATGGATATGAAAATGAAAAACTTCTAATTAGATCTATTCTAGAAATTGAATGTAGGGGAATTTACTAGATTAGGTTAAAACCTATGTTTTGTATCAAATCACTTTTGGTTTCAATGGGAAACTTTTATGGCTAATTTGTGTTTTACATGTTGAATATAAAAGGTTTTTTCTCTCTCATTGTTTGAGACCATGGATATGAAACTAAAAAACTATATAATTGGTTGAAACCTATGTTTTGTGTCAAATCAATTTTTGCTTCTAAATACTATACACATGTTGAATATCAATTGGATGCACATAAAATGCAAGTTATGTGAAAATGATGGATGATGAATGACCTAAGTGAATCTCCATATCAATTGGATGCAATTTATGTTCAGATGATGGATGATGAATTAAGTGATGTTGATCATAACCTTTACATCTATATGATAATAAAAGATATACATAACAAGTTTTAGACTAGATATAATTTTGGAATTCAATTTATGTGTAGATGATGGATGATGAATGACGTAAGTGAATCTCCATATCAGTTGGATGCAAGTTATGTGCAGATGATTGATGATGAATGAGGTGATGTTGATCATAACCTTTACATCTATATGATAGAAAGTTTGATATACATAACAAGGTCTAGACTAGAAATAATTTTGGAATTCAAGTTATGTGCAGATGATTGATGATGAATGACCTAAGTGAATCTCCATATCAATTGGATGAAATTTATGTGTAGATGATGGATGATGAATGAGGTGATCTGTTGATCATAACCTTTACATATATATGATAGGAAGCTTGATATACATAACAAGGTTTAAATACTATATATAAATTTGGAATTTATATTAGTTGGAATATTTCAATCAAAAACTAAACAGAGTCATCTATTACCAACAAACACCAACAAATAGATATGAAGATACTTGAAAGAGACTACAAACAATGGAAAATAGTACCCAAAAGGTGAGAAAGTCATCTATTACCAACAAACAGATATTAAGATACTTGAAAAAGACTACAAAAAATGGACTATAGTACCCAAAAGGTGAGAAATTTACATTGAAAACATATAGAGATTCAACTAGCGGCTTGTGTGGATGACATGAAAAGTACAAGTGGACAATGTATAATTCTACTTAGGAAGAGTCTTTGGTTTAATGTTTAAGAAAGAAAGAGTCATTACTTTCTCTATCTAGAGTAGAAGTGGAATACATAGTAGTTACTTCTTTTTCAGTGTTTTGGATGAAATGGTCTATACAAGATATTAATGTAAATTTCAGTGAACCTACATATCTATTCAGTGTTTCAATACAAGTGTAATAATAATTTCAAAAATAAAATATTCTACTTCCTTCAATCACTAAAAATATCATCATAAAGTACCACTTCCTCACATAACAAACATGTTCCAAAATATTTATAAAGTACATATGTATATATAGTTTATATAAACATGTTCGAAAATATTCTCAAATGTACATAGTTGTATTATAAATTTTCATATCTAATTAATACAGACGAAGCCAAAAAAATCAGAGACAACGCCAAAAAAAGCACACACACACACACACACACACACACACACACACACACACACACACACACACACACACACACACACACAGATATATATATATATATATATATATATATATATATATATATATAATCTATATAAACATTTTCCAAAATATTCTCAAATGTACACAGTAGTATTATAAATTTTCATATCTAATTAATAGAAACATAGCCTAAAAAAGCAGAGACAGCCAAAAAAAGCAGAGACATAGCCAAAAAATGCGAAGACAGAGCCAAAAAAATTCGAGACGTATATACAATTTATATAAGCATGTTCCAAAATATTCTCAATTGTACACAATAGTATTATAAATTTTCATATCTAATTAATAGAGACAGAGCCAAAAAAATCTGAGACGGAGCCAAAAAAGAGTACATATGTATATATAATTTATATAAACATGTTCCAAAATATTCTCAAATGACCATAGTAGTATTATAAATTTTCATGTCTAATTAATAGAGACAAAGCCAAAAAAATTAGACAGAGCCAAAAATACCATAGGTAGAGCCAAAAATGGCAAAGACAAAGCCAAAAATAGCAGAGACAGAGCCAAAAAAAGCAGAGACAGAGCCAAAAAAAAGTACATATGTATATATAATTTATATAAATATGTTCCAAAATATTCTCAAATGTACACAGTAGTATTATAAATTTTCATATCTAATTAATAGAGACAGAGCCAAAAAAAGTACATATGTATATATAATTTATATAATCATGTTCCAAAATATTCCCAAATGTACACAGTAGTATTAAAAATTTTCATATCTAATTTATAGATACAACTAAAAAAAGTAGAGACAGGACCAAAAAAAGTAGAGACAAGGCCTCTCTCTTTCATAACCGATTTCTCTTCTGCATAAATTCCCTACAAAAAAACAGTGACAATGTTAAACGTACCTAGACGTTGAAAACACTAAAGACGCTAAATTTGCAGCAGAGGACGCTGAAGACGCTGAAGAAAACTATCCCTGAAGATGTCATGGAAGACCTCTGCAAAAAAAAATCAACAAACATTAAAACCAAATTAAAAAATGAACAGAAAATAACACCAAATTAAAAAGAACAACAACAAAAAAAATTACAGAAATTTAAAATTTGGCATCTTACCTACCTGAGCCTAATTCGCGCATGACAGAACAGAGCATGCAAGAATGCTAGACATAACAGAGAGTGCGAGCGCGAGAATGCTGGATAGAATAGAGAGTGCGAGCGCGAGAGTGCTGGAAAGAACAGAGAGTGCGAGCGCGAGAATGCTGGACAGAACAGAGAGTGTGAGAATGCTAGATAGAACAGAGAGTGCGAGCACAAGAATGTGAACAAAAACCTAGATAAGGTTGTGGGCGATATATTTATAAAATAATAGTTCGACCGAACTTTGTTTGCCGGTTTTCCAAACTCAGGCGAAAAATCAGTTCTCCATTGTTGTTAGTATGTCGTCAATGTAAACGAAAAACAAAGTTCAGTAAAACTATATTCAATATTTTGGTCGAACTATGACAAGAGTTTAGCCGAACTATGGAGGAAAAAAATTTCCCCCCCGAATTGTCACAAAATTGTTAGCCATCTTCACATTTTCACCCATATACCTTTCATTTTATTATATATCCACACATGTATTAAGTTGATATTAAAATATATTAGTTAACATAAATATCTATATATATTAATAAGATATTACATTGAAAATTCTTATTTTCTTGTTTGATTGTTTCTATAGATTTTCGTACTTTCTTTCTTTAATTCTGAAGCTTCCACTTGCCTTCAAATTGGACTTGAGATATGGCTTGCATTTTGACTGCTCATAATAGTGTTTAGTCTATTGATGACATCGCTCAATGTTTGAGGTTCTGTACTTTCAATTCAATCTTCGAATGATAGTAAAAACCCATTCATGAACCTTTGAGATTTTTCCTTCTCATCCCTGAGATATGGCACATATCTTAGCAATTATAGGAACTTGGTGACATTCTCATCATACAACGTATGTCCCATTTTTATCTCATAAAATTATTTGGCTTTGATGCCATAATATTGTTGTGATAAATATTTATTTCTGGAGAGTCGTTCAAATTCTCTCAAGTCAACTCCTCTTCTATTATTCCCTTGAAATTCTTCAAATATTCCCACCATAAATATGCTTTTAGTTTCTAACTGTAGGTGGCTATTGTTTCCTTCATGTTCTTAGAATACCCATGGACCCTAAATAACCTCTTTATTTTAAGAAACCAAGCTTATGCATCTTTATATTCCTTCATTTCTCCATAAAAAATGGTTGTTTGGCTTTATTAATTTCTTCTAGAATATAGGCCCTTTCTCTCTTTCTCTGAATATGATGAGTTTGGTGATGATACTTATTGGTACAAGACATGGGATTTCTACCAGAGTGATACCCATGTGTGTTGTTTTTTCTTTCTAGGGTGCTCATTGGTGCATTCCCTCTCACAGTGTCCTAGCCTTCAATCCTATGCCTTTACCTAGATCTACTACCATTTTCCCCATTTGTCTTCTCTTCTAACTTCAAAAGTCGCTTAGTTTCTTTATGAATAGACCCTAGTTAATTTTACCTGTGTCTTTGTAGATATGAAAGTCTTTTCAATATGAATGCATTCACCTCAACTTTCTTCTCTTGAGCCTTTATCAAACATTTTTTATATTCTTTACAATTTCTAATCTCACCCTTTAGGCTAATAAAGGTTTCCATTAAATCAGGATAATATTCCCCTCCCACTTTGTCAACTGACCCTTCTAATTCAATTGTCCTTGTTCCTTCATATCCATGTTGTGACTAGCCAGAGCTCTGTTTTCCCATCCCTATCCTCATCCTTTTTTCTCATTATCCCTTGTTTGTTTTGCTATGTTGTCATTCAACACAACTATTAGTTGCATTATGACATAAATAAATAAACATAACCATGACCATGAACTTTCCTTTTGTGGAGTTGCTAAGGTAACTGTCTATGACAAGAGAAACCACATTAGGACATTGATATCTAGGAAACATAAAATGATTTGTATTACTGTGTATGCATTTCTAGTCATCAAAACATATATCAGTAAACACAAAATGTTATCTTACATATTTGATGATAAAAAATCATATCAATCATTAGAAAATTTTGCATAATCAAATAACAATGGAAACATAATCACCATGCATGCAATCAATATATCATAGACTGAATTTTAACAACTAAATAATTATTTTATTTATTTTCTACAAATAATTATGAGACCCCCTTGCAGGAATTCAACTATTTCTTGCTCATGATAGATCCCATCCAATCCAAGTGTTGAAATTGGATGATCTGATACCACTTGTAAACACCCCACCTTATCGTTGGTGAAGTGTTAACTTTCTCATGAATATATGCACTACACTTATGTTTCTTATTTACATTTCATGTATATGATTCTTAATTCATTTATTTCTATGTTTTTGTACACAAATTAAGAAAATAAAAAATTACATGCACGTAAAATGATAGAAAAATCGCTTTTAAATTTATTTTTATTTTTTTACTTTGATTGTATTCAATATAAACTTTGGTTACAAATTCAAAAATCCTTATCCCTCGTAGAGGTAATAAAACTTAGCCCCCTATGAAACCAAAATACCAATCCAAAACACCATTTTGCACATGGCCTCAAATTTTCCTTCAAAAGTTCCAATGTGTTGTCCCTATTATTTTTCTAGATCTTGAATAATTAGTTTCTTGACTATGCAATAGGTCTGTTCTATTGTCAATAAATTGGTGTATAAACTGTATGAATAAATGTGTCTTTCACACACCTGATAAATTTCTCCATACCTAAACCCAAGTGCATAGGTTCGAGAATGGGCATTACTAGTCGTGTCCCTACTATTAGCACCACATCGAGAATGCGTACATTATCACACCATGTCGGAAAATGAATATAGAACATTACTACACTACTTACACCAATTTTTATCCTACTAATACAGTCAATCAGAGAGATGGCATATCATGAAAAGCATAGTCATAGATTTGAACCCCAATTCTAAGTGTAGCAATGAAGACCAAATGAAATTTTCCACTTGCTTGCCCTAGAAATTAAACCACTCTACTACCTGAAAATTAGATTTGTCGAAGAGATATCACTTCCTCCAAAGTGTATAAATATAACATATCTAAAATGTTGAGTGCACCAATAAAAACCAAAGTAAGAGGTACAGCTACACACCCTACAATTTAAACCACTCTACTCCCTCTAAATAAGCTTTCCTAGAGAGAAATGTTTTTTGTGCAGAGTGAAATTGAAAAACAAATATATAAAAAGAACCCAACAAGGAGAAAGTGAGGTTGAAATGAAAACGAGAGAGAGAGAGAGAGAGAGAGAGAGAGAGAGAGAGAGAGAGAGAGAGAGAGAGCTGAAAATGGGAAAGGATGAAATTTTTGAAATGCAAGAGACAACCTGACTAGGGACAAAACTAGGAAGGAACGAGCATAGTCTGAAAAGTTGGGTCACATCACCAATATAAAGAAGCCTTCAAAAAGTGAGATACTTAATAGACCAGAGAAGAAAACCAATAGAGGTGATATAGGTTAGGAAGGAAGAGGAACAACTAGAGAGACTAGTGATGGCACGAAGACCATGATTCATAACAAAAGTGAATTTCAATCATAACACCACTAATTTCTCACACTGGTTTTTCAATTATGAAGCTTTAGTCCTTCCTTTATTCCCTAAAAAATTCATTACATCCTTATTATTCTTGGGGAAGGACAAATCTTGTTTTTTAAAGAGATAATTCCTCTCTTACATATTTGAAGGAAGTGTAGGGGAATCCACTCAAACATAGGAAATTATCATATCTAGATTCTAAACAAGCAAAATTAGTTTTGATCACACATTTTTTCCATAGAAGTTTACATAATATAATATTTTCGAGACACTTCCTAGAGTTAGGAAAAATTATAATAATGCTCTTGATGTCCCGTTGATATTTGAGTTACAAACAACCAAAATATCCTTCTTTGCACCTCGCAAGTGCTCTATAGCCAAGTATAACGAAGATCTTGTCATGTAACCTTGCATTTAAAAATAATAAAATAATATTTACGTTAAAATTTTGAGAAATAAAAATAAGGAAATTTAGAAATTTAGAAATAGGCAAGTATAAGGAAGATGTTGTCACGTAACATTAAATTTAAAAATAATAAAATAATACTTTAATTAAAAATTGAGAAATAGAAATAACAAAAAAACTCAATTTCAACCATAACTAAAATTTTCAATTTCCACCTTAGCAAGGATAAAACAATTGAAAGTAACAAAAACAATTTTAATTTTTAGTATAAGTCACTTATGCAATTCCTTTGTTACTTAAAAACATTTAATTCATTCTATTTTGACATGTAATATTTAAAATAAAAAAATATTTTATTACGAGGCATAAATAAAATATTTAAATACTAATATTAATTTTCTATTAACATTTTTTTTCCCAAAAAAATCATAATTTTCAATATGATAAAATATCAAAATTACATGATGTATCTTTCATATGACCTCATAAAGAAAGGAAATTATTATCAAAGGAATCAGTACCATCAACCTAGCATTTAACAAAACATATATACATCATGTCACCAGAGCCTTGTGAGTATATTCGAGTATGTGGATGCTGATATGATAACAAAAAAGAAGATCAAACTCTATCAAAAGTGGTCCATAAGTGTCCCAAAATTTCAAAGGTTATGTTTGGTCTTGTGAATAATAATATGCCTGTTGTATGTCCGTGAGTGGTAACAATAGTATTGGTATTGTGCATTGTTGTTGATCTTTGTCACATGCCATGTACCGTGTTTCTGTTGCGTGGCTTTTTGGAAAGTTGTTCTGTAGAGAGGTTCTGCTCCATATGAATATGATGACAAGAGAGAAATTAAAAATTTGACTTTAGGATAATTACTTCATACAACATACTTTTGAGAGTGTGTGTGTGATGAGCATATTTTGATGACACCCAATCGATCACGAGTTTGAGTCACCAAAAACTCGAATCTTTGTGCTTGTTTTTCAAGAGAAAATAGCAGTAAGACAATAAGACTGTGTAATTCTGCATAATTGTTGGTGCCTTGACCCAAACCATATGTTATCTGAAAATAATGTTGTTAAGAGAGATATAGAACAACCACACTACCACAAGGTCCTTATTGTGAGGATCTGTCAAAATATGCCTAGGGGAATGATTGATAGATGTGTTCCATAGGTATTATGGGAGGGATAGTGGTTTTCCCATCTTCCGAGAGCAAGGAGTATATGGCTAAGACCTGTCCCACTATTCTCTTCGAGAAAAAAGGATGGTCATGAAATATTTTTTGTTATGAGAGGGATATTTTTATGTTTGATTATTTTTTCTTCATTAAACCAATGAAGAGAAGCTTGTGATATTGGGCTTCCTTTCCATTTATTCAATGTTGAAATATCACGATAAATGATGTTCCATACCATGGAAATCACCTGAGAGGATAGGTTGTTTGTGGATTCTTCATATTGTCGACGTAAAAAACACCATGATGGACCATGATAGCTACACCTATTTAGATTTTCTCGAGTTGCTAATTTATTTTCCATAATGCACCAAAATAAGAGTATTTCTTTAGTGAACTCCTTGAGCTTAGATAAGTGTTTCTACCATCCACTAGGCACTTCAGGTTTTGTTGTGCCAATCATTATGATGTACGCATCCTTAGGAGTGTAATCACCATGTTTAGTGAGGACCCAAAATAGTTCATATTCCTGGTTGGATAGTATAATGTGTGATGTGGAAAAATATCTATGATAATTTCCACAAATATCATGCCATTGTGTAGAGAGCTATAACACATTGGCAGTGAGGCAGTGTTGTTCCCAAATTTCTAATTTAATTTGATCACCAATCTAGTTTAAAAATTTTATCTGATGATTAGTGAGGAAAGTGATTAAATCATGAGGGAAGATATGTTTATTATCGCAACCTAACCATGGGTTGATAACGATATGGACATGATGTCCAAATACAATGGGCCTAGAAATGCATGCGGCAATGAGAGGGAAAGACTTTAGAACAACTTTCCATATGGTAGAGATGTTTGCATGAAATATTATATGGTATTAGAGGGATATGTTTAGGTTTTTTTTTTTTTGCTTCATTTAGCCAATGAAGACAATCTTGTGATATTGAGCTTTTTTTCCATTTATTTAATGTCGAAATATCGAGATAAAAGAAGTTCCATACTATGGACATCACCTAAAAGGATAGGTGCTCTGTGGATTCTTCAGATTGTCAACATAACGAACACCATGAGGAACCATGATAGGTATACTTCTTTAGATTTTTGTCGAGTTGGTAATTTATTTTCCACAATGCACCAAAATAATAGTCTCACTTCAGTCAACCCCTTATGCTTCCATAATTTTTTCCACCATTCGCTAGGCACTTCAAGTTCTCTTGTTCCAATGGTGATGAGGTATCCATCCTCAGGAGTGTAAGCACCATGTTTAGCGAGGACCCAAAATAGTTCATATTCCTAGTCGGATAGTCTAAAGTGTGATGTGGACAAATATTTGAGATAATTTCCCCAAATATAATGCCATTGTGAAGGGATGTGTAACTCATCAGTGGTGAGGCAGTGTTGTTCCCAGATGTCCGATTTAATTGGATTACCAATGTAGTTTAAGATTTTTCTTTGATGATTACGAGGAAAGTGATTAAATCATAAGGGAAGATGTGTTTATTATCACAACCTGACCATGGGTTGATACCAATTTTCACATGATGTCCAAATACAATGCGCCTAGAAAGTCTTGCGGTAATTAGAGGGAAAGACTTTAGAAAAAATTTCCATATGGCAGAGATGTTTGCTTTCGATTTTTTGGGAGTCCAATCTACTCTTCAATAATAAGGGAAGAGATATATTTTTTCTGGGCCACTTCTATCCATAGGTTGTTTGTAGTGATTAATATCCATCCAAACTTGGCTGCCAGAAGTTGAGAAAAATAGTGTAGATCATTTAGACCCCATCCTCACCATGCCTTTGGGAGGGAATTTTTTTCCCATATGACCCAAGAAAAGGTGTGTCCCTCCATTTTCCCATGCTATAGAAAACCACAACATATCTTATGAATGATGTCTAGGATGCCATATGGGTTCCAATATAGGAAATACATAACAATGGTGAGGTTTCAATGAAATATTTAATGAGAACAAGTCTGTCTGCTCTTGAAAGCCACTTGTGGGACCGGGATTTAATTTTCTTCTCAATTTTGGCCACTAGCCACATCAAATATTCCTTATGATAGTCATTTGGTTTGATATTAAAACCAGTATATTTGATACCATCTTCAAGATGTAGGTAAGTAAAGGGATAGATGTTGTGAGCGTGAGTGACTTCAATTTTAGTACATTCACGACAGTTTACGGTAGATTTTTATTGATTTGGAGGCATACCTGTAGCATTGAAAAAAGTGTCCAAGGTATATTTGAAATAATTAAAATATCTCATAGAGGCATACAAGAATATAAGTACATTGTCAACAAATTGTAAATATGAGAGTAGTGTATGTCCTCCTATGCGAATCCCTTTGAGAGTGCCCTGCTTAATGGGTATGTATATGAGACTACTTAATCCATCCATAATCAATAGGAAAAGTAGGGGAGAGAGCGAGAAACCCTAGCTCAGCCCGAATTATGAATGAAATAAATTATTGCAGCACCATTTATGAGAATAGATAAGGATGCAATGGAGATACAACAAATGATCCATTTTACAAAAGATATAGTGAAACCCAAGTGTCTGAGGAGTAACTTGATGTATAACTAGTTGAATCTGTTGAAGGCCTTTGATAGGTCAACCTTGAGTAGCATTCCTTTAAGTTTAAAGGGCTTGAGACTGTGAAGGCTTTCTTGGGTGATTCCAATGGCTTTATGGATCTGAAGATCTTCTAAAAAGGAAAATTCTCCCTTTGATATGTGGCGTGAAAAACTGGGACATATTCTATTGGGAATGATCTTCCTGATCATCTTGTAGATAACATTTCATAGAGATATCTGACGATATTCTGCAAAGTTTGATGGGGCATTCCATTTAGGGATAAGGTAAATCAAATTAGAGTTGAAGGCATCATAAAATTGTCTAGAGGTTTGAAATTCCTTGACAATGGCCCATAAATCTCGACCAATTTCTTCATAAAAACTGAGGAAGAGTTCGATGTTCCCTCCATTAGGTTCAGGGTTCTTATTATTTTTAAATGATCTAAGAATAGATTCTAGTTCCTCTGAGGTAACAGCCTGCTGCAATTATTCATAATATTCTTCAGTGACAAACGAAGGAAGTTTTTGGATGATGTTCATGATGTCGGCGAGTGACTCATGTTGGGTGTATTTAAATGTTGATTGGAAATATTGTATCCCCATTCTGCACAAGCCCTTAAAATTTGAAGCAGTGTTCTCAGTTTCATCTTGTAAGCAGGTGAAAAGGTATAGGATACAGAGTAAGATCCATATGGAGCGTACCTATTTCGAGCAGGACCATATAGTGTTGAAAGCCTTCCTCGGCTTCGCATATTGGTGGAATAATTTTGTGTTTTCACTCCCTGCCTAAAGCCACATGGCCCTTCTCTTGAGTCTCCACTTTTCTTCTCTAAATTTGAGGATATTTAGTTTTTTCATTTCCAGATGTACAATTCGAAGTTTTGATTCTTAAGTCTGATAACCACCACCCTCTGGTTCTTCCAAGCATTCGAGGGTGGCCTCAATCTGAGATAAAGCTTCCTCATCTCAATTGTGTTTCCCTTTCAGCCATCCTAGGGTTTCCCTCTTGATATTATTTAGGTTATCATGGAATTTAGATTTCGTGGAAATATTATCCAGATGTTCACATATCTTCCATTTTTTTATCACTGTCTTCCTAAAACCCTCCTCCTTGATCCAGGTAGACTTTAATTTTAAGGGAGCTCTAGGATTATCAAAATAACCAAGTATCTAAAGATATATGGGTTCCTTAACCCACCCATTGTTTAAAACATGATACATGATCTAGGAGGTTCTCCTTAATCAAGGAACGATTCAGTCTATAAGAAGTAGCGACATCCCCCACCCTCCAGTTTCTGAAAGTTGGGAGGGGTTTTTCCATATCGATGTCAATGAGATTGTGTGATTCCATGATTTAGGAGAAGAAATTAGGCATGGTGTCCTCCAGAGATCTACTACCCCAACAGTTAGTCCTTGCAATGGAGAAACTTAGGTCACCCCCAATTACAATATTATCAACATCTGTTTGGTTAATTTAATGTCTTAAATTACTATCATAAATTATCAACGGGAGTTAGTAATCTTGTGAAGTGCAGGTGCACTATATATGCTACAAGCCTATCTTTATTACATCGTTGTGTATATTTTATATTTTTTGGGGGGGGGGTTTATGTTTTACCTTTAGGGTTTTAATGAAATAGGAAAACTAATAAATGATTTAAGGAATGAAATCTAAATATAATTAAAACCTGTGATACAAATTGACAAAGAAGAACAATTGGTTTTTCAAGGAACTAAAAAAGAAAATTCAATATTTTTGTTTTTAGAGATTTTATATGAAATCCAAAAGCAAGAATGTAACTGAATTTCAGTGCTTGAAAGATAAATTTAAGAAGGAAGAAAAGGAATTTTTTAATATTAATCTAAGAACGAAATTGATCTATGAATTATTCTACAAAAAATATTCTAATAGCCAGAAAATGAAAGTTACAAGAAGGAAGAAAAGGAAATGTAGAATTAAGAAATAAAATTTATCTAAACAAGTTTATATTTCTTAAAAAGAAACCATGTTTAACTCTATGTTAGATTATCCTCTGCCGACAATTATATTTAAAATGTCTATAAAAATACTTCTAAAATTATTGAATTAAAGAATGAGACTATCATTTTAAATTTATTCTAAATCCGAACAAAGCACCAATACAAACTACTATTAAATCCTATCATATAATTCAAAACTTCTCTCTACTTATCAAATAAAAACTATCCAAATTAATCTTATAAAAAACAGAGTATTAAACTAATCTTTATTTCTATTCACTATTTAAACTAAATATTCTATTCTAAATCTATAAAATAGAAAGTATTAAACCTCTAAAGATCCTATCTAAATGACTATGTTGTATACATTGAAAGGGTCATTGAACTAAGAAAGAAAACAAAGTATTCTTCCTACTGCGCAAAGGTAAAATGCTTGCTTGTTCTGAGATGTATGCTTACCGTGTAAAAAAATGAAAAACAAAGATTCGTTCCATATGTTAGAAAGATTTATGGCATCAATATAATTCAGGAAATCGAAACACTTAAAACATTAAACTTATGCAGAAGACATAAAATTTATATTATGAAAACTCAAAATTTAAATAATGAAAAAATTCAGGAATTAATCAATGTAGTAATGGAAAATTAAACTAGAACGAAAAAAAAAATTATGCAACGAAACATTTTTTAGTGCAGGGGTGCACTACAACAGAACGACTTGAAGAATTAGGTGAGACTATTCATGCATCAATGGTCTTGAACTTCTCCTTCTCCTTGAATTAATAAAAAGAGTTTCACTATGTAGCAATATTACATAAATTTAACTTGTTTCCAGTTCAAAACAACCCGTTATTTATAATAAATTAAATTCAACTATTTTGAGATGATCTCACCTAAAGATATTAATGAAAATAAGAAGTAGAATTCTAAAAATGACTATGATCATCATGGCTTCCACGATTTTGTATGTGGAGAGAAAATCGTGAAGCTTCCAACTTCTCATCTATTGTCTCGGCCTTCTACCTGAATAATCCTTTGACCATGACTTTAGGTGTGATTTATCTCAATTTTGGATAGGTGAGTAGGAAAAAATACATGTATGGATCATTTCAAAACTACCCATATTCTTTGATTCCTTCCTTCATCTTCAGAAACTGGTAAACAGTGTCAGTAGCTGCAGAAACGGAGATTAGCTACAAAATTGCATGAATTATGTAGCTAAGTACAAAATTCATTCAAATAATAAGAAACATTATAATACAAAAGAGAGATCATTTAAATTCCTTTTCAGAGTGAAAATGTATCAATTAATATTGATTGGGTTTGTGAATTATGTCTTGAGGCTTAACATACCCTCACTAAGAGACCATTACATTTCCTCATTTAATTTCAAAATTGTGTGTCTTCACCTCATTCCTACATATGTTCTAACACCTCTGCTAGGAAATAAAATTTCAACTTCTTTCCCCTCTTTCAAGTTGTTTATATTCTTGATTTCTTCATCAGAAGTTTGTATTTCAAATTTATGATCTGTCTGTTCAAGTACCTATACCTCTTTTTCATTCTTGTAGTAGATCTGACAAGAAAATATATAGAAATAGAGAATATGCCCAATAAATAACACCATATAAGACAAAACTTCAGATCTTCATCAATATAAAAACCCTTAAGGTAGGACAACACCATACATTCACTCCTTAAGGAAGGAGATCACTCCACAAGCCATATGCTTGCCCATAAAATAATCCTTGACATCTCTCAATGGAGATTCTCTAGCCTCTATATAGGTTTCATACATGCAATACCATGGGTCTCTTAATACCATACATCTAATACAATTGGCTTATCACTTTATTCCCTAGCTACATGTGGTCCCTTACATAATGTTGGTTAACGACTTTATTTATTAACTATGGCCCATTTATTTAACATTCTTATATTATTACATCATATTATTCCCTTGGGTACCTCCTTCTGTACCCTATATTATCCCCTCTAGGTACACTACATTACACCCCCCTTAAACATGTTTCGTCCCTAAACATGAGAAGAACACAAATAATAAGATCTACTCAAAAGAGTATTCCACTGGTACCATTCATGTGCATCTATCCATCCAAGGGAAAGGTGAACACTTGATCTATTTGGTGCCTCACTCGCTTGAGATGGAAGCGGGTTCTAGTGGTTCTTCCTTATTGATGTGTTGTTAGTGGATCTTCGCACCTCTCTATGTGTCTTCCAGGGGTTGTTGTCCTTGTTGCTAATTATTTTCCACCTTGCTGGTTGTTGCCTTGCTGGGTGATGCGGGTGGTGATATGTTGAAGCTTTAACTGATGTAATATCTTTCATTAATTCCTCCATTATTGGTGATGGAGTGGTGTCTGGTTCTTTTGTTGGTACTTGCTTTGATGTCTGTGTTTGGTTGTCTACCATCAAAGGCTCATCATCTGATGTGTCTGTCTCGTTAGATATTTGTGCTTCTGCCTCCCCGGTCTCTGCATGGTTCCTAATGCAAATATCGTGCAATGTAATTTTCTTCTTTTTATACCAGAGTTTCATGAATTTCTTTTGCACATTAAAATTGACAGTACCAACGGATTCCATCCAAGGGTGTCCCAAAACAACGTCCACAACATCCATATCTGAAGCATAAAAATCAGAATGCAACACATACTTATCCATAGAAATCTTCAAATATTTATAAATTTGAACATCTTCATTATCAACTTGTGTGTTTTCAATATGCTTTGCTGGAACTTGCAATTTTTTAGCCAAATTCACATTGATACAATTATGCTTGCAACTAGGAATGATAGACACAACGATGTTCTCTTTCTGAATACTTCCATGAACCCATAATATGGAAATATTAGTATAAAATAAGTCTTTATGGCTCTTACTGTCCTTCTTTCTGGATTTAGACCACTTGTCCAAAAGGATTTTTTCAAGTTTTTTTCTCGGGAAGTTTCATCACTATGCTGTCAAGTGAGGGCCACCATTTATTTGCCTCATCTTTCATATGAATCCCTAAGAAGCATATCCAAAAAATTTGGTATTGAGCCTTGTGATATTGTAAAAAATCTTCAATAGTAGGGCCATCATATTTTCCTGTAAACTTCATCTTGCGAGAACCTCTAAAACAAAATAAGGGTTTTGAATAAAATCACTTACTTTGGAAAAAAATTTAAAATGGACATTACTTGGTCAATATAACTCAAAAACCTTAATATAACCTATTTTTGGAAATGGAATAGTCATTCTGCATCTATCCTTGTGGCTGAAATCTCGACCTAGGTACTCTGAAAACACATATCTGCGCTGCAACAGTCCCGCCGTCACAAAATTTCTGAAAAAATGGCTGATTTTAAATCAATGATAACTCCCTCATCTGGACTCCGATATGACCGATTTTTTTTTTGAAATTGGGTGTTTTTTTTAAGGGGAGACCAGATCTATAATTTTTTGTCTAAAATTATGCACCAAAATCTACAAAAAATTTCAGGAGAGCCGCTGTATACAAATTGTCGTCAAAAACATTTCTGTAACACAGCTGAATTTAAATCAGCGATATCGCCCTCATCCAGACTCCGATTCAACTGTTTTTTCTTAATTGGATATTTTTGCGCAAGGAATCCAGATCTGCTATTTATTTCTGAAAATTTTGTGCCAAAATTTTCAGATCTGCTCTGCAATCTCGCCGCCCAAAAATTTCCTGCAAAAAATGAAAAAAAAATCTCCCAAACTCTGCCCAAGAAAGTGCTCTGATACCACTTGTAATAGATCTGACAAGAAAATATATAGAAATGGAAAATATACCCAAGAAATAACACCATAGAAGATAAAACTTCAGATCGTCATTAATATCAAAACCCTTGAGGTAGGGCAACATCATACATTCACTCCTTAAGGAAGGAGATCACTCCACAAGCCATATGTTTGCCAATACAATAATCCTTGACATCTCTCAATGGAGAGTCTCTAGCCTCTATATAGGTTTCATACATGCAATACCATGGGTAGTTACCATGGGTCTCTCAATACCATACATCCAATACAATGGGCTTATCACTTTATTCCCTAGCTACATGTGGTCCCTTACATAATGTGGGTTAACCACTTTATTTATTAACTATGGCCCATTTATTTATCATTTTTATATTATTACATCATATTATTCTCTTGGGTACCTCCCTCTGTACCCTATATTATTCCCTCTATGTACACTACAATTTTCTTGTTCTTTTTGAACCATAACCCCATATGTAGAAGATTTTTGTCATTGATGGTCTTTTCAATTTGGTTATGAATGCTCAGAGCTTCATTTTCCTACTTTATATGCCTAATTAGTGTCTTTAGCTCAAAATTTTCTTTCTTTAGAGTATTCACTAGAGGTTCTTCTGGACCAGAAGGTTGCTCATCATGATTTTATGTCTGCTCTGTATTTCTTCTTTCCAAATATTCAATATAATCATAGATCTCTTGATGGACAAGGTCAATATCTGGAGTCCTCCTACTTGCATCATGTACAGGAGAGAAAATGATAAGTTATGTTACCTCAATAATTTCTTCTAGATCAATAGGTTCTATAACTTCAGGGAGTGTCTTTTGGCTACTTTACAAAATCTTAAGCTTCTTCTTATTGGTTGTGGAATATTTCGAGTTTCTTGTTTTTATGTATGTATGAATTTGCCTTTTTATTTTATGATAACCCTTCCCTTTTAACTGATTTGTTCCCTATCCTTTCCAAATAACTATCCAATAGGAATTTCATATTCTAATTTTGGTTGAGGTGGTTGTTCACCTTATGCAACATTTTTCAGTTTTTCTCTTTCTGCCTCTCTTCCCTTTGTTATCACTAGGTTTATTTTTTTGTCTCCTTGAAAATGATTTATGGTTAGGAAATCATCCCAAGTATCTCCTATGCTATTTAGATTAAATTTAATGAGGATTTTTATTAATGCATGATGATGAATTGTGTTATCTACAAATTGAATCCTCTTTTGAACCATCCCTGCAATCTTCCTTAGACTATTCTATAAAAAATATGGAAGGCTTATTTATTTATCCTCTAGAAAATTCAGCAGTAACCTAGCATGATAGAGAAACATGCAACCAAATTTTCCTTCACATGTAATAAATTTATGAATTATCAAAATCATGTTCCTCAATTTACTCTTCAGGTTTGCACTAAGAATTCCTTTCCTAAAAATAACTATGTCCATACCTAGGTTTTTCAAGAAGACTTTCCATTCCTCTCCACTGATTCCTCTATTTTTGAACCACCTTTCACCTATTTGTGGAAGTCCAGTTGCCTCTACCACCAAAGATTCAATGACTGCAAATTTTATGTCACCAATTTTTACCTCAACTTCATCGAAGGCTCTGGAAAACATTTTTGTGACTTCCTCGTAAAAACCGTAAAATTTCTCTATGAAAATAAGCCATTGTGCCTTCTCCAATATCTCCTTTCTGTGTGGATATCCCTCCATGAATTTCTTGCCTACGAGTTATTTTCTTATGATCAAAACCATCTCTTTTCCGAGAGTTTTTTCCTGCAAGATTGTCTCTACCTAACTCGATAAAATGACGGTTTGAATCTGAGCTTGGAAACGTGGAGGAGCTATGTCATAAATCGGTGGAGACATGCATGTAACAAGTGAAGTGAATGACCGAGGCTTTAGGAACATGAGCGAGGTTTTGGTATAAGTGACATTTCAGCATCAGACACGACCGTTGAATCATTAATGAATGAGATCAAATTGATCGTTGAGGAGATTATGATGTGGGCTAGGTGGTGAATCATGAAATTTTGATTTTGATTTGGATCAATCAGTTTTAATGATGATAATTTTGAGTTGGCATATATAGAGTCATGTAATTTATATATATCAATGTTTTGAACATTTTTATTTAAACACATTTGTATCGTACCTTGGATATTGCTAAGTTGTATTTTTTTCTTCTATGTTCTTGATTCCTAAGGTGTCCTTGGGTACATTCTTTAGTGTGATCTTCAATATTGCCTTCAGTTGCTTCTGTCAATCAGTTTTGTTCATCTATGTTGCAGAGATATGTAAGAGCTACAGAAAGTCATAATAGCTACAGAAATACAATAATTTTGTAGCTAATCTTCATTTTTCTGAAAAGGAAGGGAAATGCAAAGAATTTTAAATTTTTAGAATGGAAGTAAAGAAAATATAAGATGTAAGAAATAAACTCTGTTTTTCACCTTGTATTTTTTGTATAAGGATGCCAATCATTGATTGGTTTTCATACTCATACAATTTTTATTATTATTAATTTTTTTAATAATATATATATATATATATATATATATATATATAGATATGAAAATTAAAAATACTACTAAGTTTGAGAAGAAGAAGGATTCTTCTTCACCAACTTCAGATCAACATTGTCTTTAATTTTTTTGACAATTTCCTCCTTTGTCAGTGGTTTATGATAGACCTTTAGTCGATGCGCATTCACAAGAAGGGGAACCTTTTCTTCATCAATAGTCCTTAGCCTGACTGCTCCATTATCAAATACCCTTTCAATCTCATAAGACCCAAGCCAATGAGTTTCAAATTTTATTTGGAAGTCCTTGAACTTTGAGTCAAATAAAAGTGACCAATCTCCTGCTTGAAATTTTCTTTATTTTATGTACTTATCATGCCATCTGGATCTTTGTTGCTAAACTAAGATGGTCTTTTGAACTGCATCTTGCCTTATTTCATAAAGCTCATTAAGTTGCTCCATTATATTCTTGTAAGCTTCTGATAAGTCAAGTCCCAATTTGATTGTTGTTTTGAAGGTTCTGATTTGGAACTCTATTGGAAACAAGACTTTATTCCCATAAACAAGTTCATATGGAGTATGTCCTGTTGTATTCCTCTATGTAGTCTGGTAGGCTCATAAAGCTTCAGGAACTCTTTCTTCCCAATGCTTTCTATGTAGATGTACAGTCTTTGTGAGGATTTCTTCAATCACTTTATTGGTGGACTCCACAATGTATGGACTCCATTTTATTGAGGGAATTGTCTGGATGTAAAATGAGTTCCCTGATCTATAAAAATTTCCCTTGGGAAACCAAAACGAGTAAAATTGTCCGTAAAGAGAAATGAAACTACAACATTTTCACTAGTAAAAGAAAGTGCTTTAGTCTCTACACATTTAGTGACATAATCAATGCATACCAGAATATACCTCTTTTTTCTTGATGGTGAATTGATTGGTACAACAAAGTTGAGGGCCCATTTTTCAAAGGGATCGATGAGTAAATGTGGTTGTAAGGGAATTTCATCTGTAGGAACAAGTTTCCCCATTCTCTGACAAATGTCACACCTTTTAACATACTCCTTGGCATCCTTGAAAATGAAATGCCAATAATATCCTAAAAGAAGGAATTTATAAGTAGTCCTTTTATCAACAAAGTGTCCTCCACATGCCTCATCATGGCATTCCTTCAGTATTTTAGGTATCTCATATTCTTGAACACATCTTCTAACTATGAGATATGGACTTGTCTTGTAAAATTCATCATTTACCCATGAATATAATGCACTGGTTTGAATTATCCTTCTCTTTTCTTTAGGAAAAAAATATGATGGTAGTTGTCCCGTGGCCAAGTAATTGGAAATGTCTACAAAACATGGAGATGTAGTAGATATTACAAAAATATATTCATCATAAAATTATCCTCTACTGGTGCATCATTGTTAGTATTTTTAACCGTAGATAAAAAGTCAGCAACTCTGTTTTGTTTTCCATATCGATCTAGAATGGTGATGTTAAATTCTTGCAAGAGTAGTAACCATCTTGTGCTTCTGCCATTAGTGATAGATTTATTCATTAGATATATAATTGTAGAATGATCTATATGAATTAAGGTTTCTTGGTCAGTGATGTAATGTCTAAAATTTTTAATATCATGGACAACACCTAGGAACTATTTTTCATTAACAATGTAATTTAACTCAGTAGGAGTCAAATTCTTACTTGTATAGCAGATGGCATAAGGGGTCAGATATTTTTTTCCTAATATATCGGCTAGGGTTGTATCTGAAGAATCAATTGAG
This sequence comes from Pinus albicaulis, assembly GCA_034641835.2. Lineage (NCBI taxonomy): Eukaryota > Viridiplantae > Streptophyta > Pinopsida > Pinales > Pinaceae > Pinus > Pinus albicaulis. The sequence goes on from CM076578.1 coordinate 1,763,561,922, forward strand.
ATGTGGTTAGGTAACTTCCAATTTGGTCCTCTTAAGATGGGTGCTTCAGATATATTTTCTTTCAAAGTTTCAAATGCCATTTTTTCACTCAGGATTCCAGCTAAATTCACAATCTTTAATCTATAAATATTCTATAATACCCTATAAAAACAAGAACACCCCGAACACATTTTTTACAATTCTGGATAGCTAATTTGGAAATAAATTCAACTTTAGATGAGTCTACGTTAATTCCATTTCTTGAAATATGGTGTTCTAAGACAATTCCCTCAATAAACATCATAATGAATTGTTTATGACTTAATGAGAGATTTTCTTCTTTACATCCTATGAGAGCTTTTTCAAGATTTTCAAAATCCTCTTCAGAAGAATTTCCATAAACTGTGAAGTCATCCATATACACTTCCACCCAATCATGTATTAAGTCAGAGAAAATTCCTTATACTACTCTTTAAAATGTTGCAAGTGCATTGCACAATCTAAAAGGAAGTACTTGTTAAGAATAAGTTCCCCAAGGACAGATAAATGTGCTTTTGTATTGGTCCTTAGGAGCTACTTTAATTTCATTATACCCACTGAAGCCATCTAAAAATGAAAAAATACAGGGAAAATTTTAAGGATGGACATTTATCTTAAAGTTTAAAAACTTGGCGAATCTTAGTAGTCCCTAATATGTGAATTGTAAATTTTTTGATGTTATTTTTGTAAAATTATTTAGTTTTGTAATAATTTTATGTTAGTATATTTTTGGTGATTTTTAGGGTAAAATAGTTTTATACTATAAAATTTGGGCAAATCAAATTTTTTTGAAAAATGGGAATTGGCGAATTGTTTTTTTGGAAAAAGCATGGAAAATTAGCCCACCTGCGAATATTAGCCCCTAAAATTTTCCATGGAAAAATATTTCTTCCCTGGTAATGTATCCAAAACTTTATCTATGAAAGGTAATGGAAAATTATCATTTAAAGTAGCCTTATTCAACTCCCTATAGACAATACACACCCTCTTTTTCCATTCTTCTTAGGGACAATTACTAAATCTGAAACCCACTGACTATCAAATATTGGATAAATAAAGTTTACATTCAATATTTGATGCCATTCTTCCTTTACAATTTCCTGAAGATTTGGATTCATTCATCTTTGACGTTGCCTGATTGGCCTAGAATTTTCCTCAATATAGATAAGATGTATGCAAGTCTCAGGATTAATTCCTTTCATTTCAGTGTACTCCCATGCATATGCAAAAGGATTTTTCTGCAATATTTTGATTAACTCCTCTTTTTGAAATTCTTCTAGGTTTTTGTTTCTGTTTAAAGTTTTACCTAGAAAGATTTCAATTGAAGCATTACCAAACTCTTACATAGAATATGAAGACATTTTTCTATATTATAAGTATTCAATATTAAATTTTTCTTAAAGATTTTGAATATTCTCATATTGTGAATATGAGTCATAATTTTATATTGAATTTAGAATTTGATTTCTTCACTAATGTGGGAAATAGTAATAATAGGTTGTATACCATTATCATCATCCATCCATTCTTCATCTTCTACCTCTATCATTTTTTTTGTTGGAGGATATAGAGTGAATTTCTTGGTTGAATTTCCATCAGAAATAAACATATCACTAGATCTACAACTGATGAAAGCATTAGTTGTAGCTAACCAAGGTCTTCCTAAAATCAATGGATGTCCTCCTAAGTTGTTGTTGGGAGTCAAGATCATAAATTCAACTGGATATTCCAAAGAATCCAAGGATACATAAATTTCCTATAATATACCATCTGGCTTGATTACTAATATGTCTTCTAATTGCAGTAATGTTGGTGTATACTGAATTTTTGGAAGCTTTAGTTGTTCCATGGTTTGTTTACTAATGATGTTTATGGCTGCTCCTAAGTCAATCAATGTATTTGGAATTTCAGTATCATTGATGTGTATTTTTACAATAGGACTTCCTGGATCCAAATATTTTTGTATTGCTATTTTTCCCATCATGATATCTACAATTATTCCCACTAACTGGATTTTTTTCATTTCTTTTGTTTTTATTCCTGATTTATTTATACTCAACTCTCTTATTGTTTTTTAAGGATTGGGATTTCTTATGGCTTGTAACAAAGGAATTTTGATACAGAAATTTTTCAGTTCATCTAATATATCATAGTTAGGAACAAAAATTATTTTTCTACCCCTCTATCAATTTTTAATCTTTCAGAAAAAGGGGGTTTAGATATAGATATTGATGGTTTCTCTATGATAGGACTTGAGTTTATTTGATCTTTTTCTGTTTGATTTTGAAAATTTTGATTCTGAGGAAGAGATGTCCCTTCTCCAAAATGATTTTTTTTTTTTTAGGATTTTCAGTTTGAGGAGAAACTTCATCATAAAAGTGCTCAACTTTCTCTTGAATAACAACAGAGGGATTTTTCTTTTCCAGTATTCTACCAGATCTAAGTGGAACATTGTTAAGATCTAGTGGAGTTATCATATAATTTTGACAATTTTGTCCCTATATGTTATAGATAGGTTGTGCATTTTCAATATTTGGATTTGGGAGTGGCCGAGCAGGTAGTTGGTTTGGCCTTTGTGGAAATGGTAATGAAACTTGTGGATTATTCTTTTGGAATTGAGGTTGTTGACTAGATTGAGGAAAATGTTGTGGAGGATAGCTTAGATAAGATTGTGGATATTGGTGATATTGAGAATATCTCCCATAGGGATATTCATTCCTTGTGCCCAAGGTTGAGGTTGAGACCAAGCTTGCTGCCATGGCATTGATGAATTCCAAATATTCTGTGGGGTCTAAGTATACATCTGAGTATTAAAACCTTGATTTTGTGGCCCTTGCCATGGTCTTCTAGAGACAAAACAAAGAGGATCTACCGGATGTGGAACTATTTATTCTTCAAATATGACTTTAAGACCTGGTATAGAAGGGAATTTATTTGTTTAATGATTTTCTGTACATATGACACATGTCTCTATGAATTTAAAATCAAGAGGACATTCTCTTAAGGCATGTTTATTTCTGCACTTAGGAGAGAAGATAGATAGGGTATCAATTTTATATTTTTTCTTCTTTTGTAATTTTAAGGTGTCTATTTGTTCATTAAGACTCCCTAAAATATCTATTCTGAATTCATCAAGAAAATTTCCTATTTATTCTCTACTTATTGTTCCAGCTGCATATTTATTCACTCTAGAGAGAACAAGATCTCTTGAATTTTTTCCAATTCTTGATTTCCATCTTGAGAGATGTATGTATAATTCCGATATATAGGTAATGGAAATTGAGAAATGTCTCCTTTCCCCATAATATTAAGAATATATATCCATTCATCCATTCATCTCTAGCAATATCCTCATCATAAATAGGAAATCCAATAGCCTCTTCTCTATTGTCATCTCTATTCTCTTCCCCTCTTCCTCTTCCTCTACCTTCTCCTCCATCTCGTCCACCTATATTTCCTCCACCTCTTCTTCCTCCTCCTATTCTTAAGTTTTCTCCATTCAAATTATGTACTTCTCCTTATCCTTCTCTTGTCATTGTAGATTCATCAAAATTAATATAGGATTCTATTCTTGGAGTTATTTTTTCTTCTTATGGTTCTTCTATCAATGGTATGTTGAAGAAGATTTATTCCTCCTATTCACTAGGGACTTATATCTCTTGAGCTGATATTTTTTCTCCAGTGGAGGTTAAAAAGGCTACTCCTGTGGTTGGAGATTTACGATATTCTTCTTCTATAACAACTTCAGTTGATGAAGTTGGAGATTCACTAGGATGAATTTCTGACTTTAAGAGTTTAGGGAGTCTATGTTTTAAGAATGTAATATGAGTCTCAAATGGTGGTGTGGAACTACGAGGTCTTGGTGGGGTGATTGGTGTTGTTGGGATCAGACTTCTACCTCTAGCTATAAATCTACCCCTAGAATCTATTTTTCTATGCATATCATTTTTTTGTGTTTTTGTTTTTTTTTTTCAATTATTTTTTAGATTTAACAAATAAGGCTCCTAATTACACTTCCCCAACAACGAAGTCAAAATGTTCAGTCAATTTAATGTCTTAAATTCCTATCATAAATTATCGACCAAAGTTTGTAATCTTGTGAAGTGCAAGTGCACGATATATGCTAGAAGCCTATCTTTCTTACTTCGTTGTGTAGATTTTATATGTTGTTTTCGGGGGATTTATGTTTTATCTTCAGTGTTTTAATGAAATGGAAAAAATAATAACTGATGTAAGGAATGATATTTAAACTTAATTAAAGACTATGATAGAAATTGAGAAAAAAGAACACCTGATTCTTAAAAGAACTAAAGAAGAAATTTTTGTGCTTGAAAGATAAATTTAAGAAGGAAGAAAAGGAAATTTTAATATTAATGTAAGAAGGAAATTTATACATGAACTACTCCAAATAAAATATTATAATAACTAGAAAATGATAGTTACAAGAAGGAACAAAAGGAAATGTAAAATTAAGAAAGAAAACTGATCTACAACAAGTTTATATTTCTGAAAAATAAACCATTTTTAACTCTACGTTAGATTATCCTATGGCGGAAATTATCTTTAAAATGTCTATAAAAATACTTCTAAACTTACTGAATTAAAGAAGGAGACTATCTATTTAAATTTCCTCTAAATATGAAAAAAGCATCAATACAAACTATGATTAAATCCTATCATGTAATTGAAAACTTCTCTCTACTTGTCAAATGAAAACTATCTAAATTAATCTTATGAAAAACAGAGTATTAAACTAATCTCTAATTCTATTCAGTATTGAAAAGAAATATTCTATTCTAAATTATATTAAATGGAAATTATTACACCTCTAAAAATCCTATCTAAATGAATATGTTGTATACATTGAAAGGGCTAATTGAACAAAGAAGGAAAACAAATTATTCTTCCTACTGCGCAAAGGTAAAATTCTTGTTTGTTTTATGTTGTATGCTTACTGTGTAAAAAAATGAAAAACATATATTCATTCCATAAGTTAACAATATTTATGGCATCAATATAGTTCAGGAAATAAAAAAACTTAAACCATTAAACTTATGTGAAAGACAAAACATTCATCTTATGAAAACTCAACATTTAAAAAATGAAAAAAATCTAGAATTAATCTATGCAGTAATGGAAAATTAAACTAGAAAGCAACATAAATTTATGTTAAGAAACATTTTTCTCTATAGGGGCCCACTACAATAGAATGGCTTGAAGAATTACCTGAGACTAGTTACAGATTTATGGTCATCAAATTTTCCTTCTCCTTGCATTAATAAAACAGAGTTTCACTATGTAGCAATATTACAAAAATTGAACTTGTTTCTGGTTCAAAACAACCCAATATTTATAATAAATTAAATTCAACTATTTTAGATGATATCGCCTAAGGATATTAATGAAACTAAGAAGTATAATTCTAAATAGGACTGTGGTCTTCATGACTTTCACAATTTTCTATGTGGAGAGAAATTCACAAAGCTTCCAACTTCTCATCCGTTGTGTCGGCCTTCTGTTTGACTAATCCTTTCACCATGATTTATCTCGATTTCTGACAAGAGAGTAGGACAAAATCCATGTATGGATCATTTCAAAACTACTCATATGCTTCGCTTCTCTCCTTCATCTTCGAAACCTATCAAACAATGTCGGTAGCTGCAAAAATGAAGATTAGCTACAAAATTGCATGAATTATATAGCTAATTACACAATTCATTCAAAGGATAAGAAACATTAAAATATAAAAAAGAGATCATTTAAATGCCTTCTCAGAGTGAAAATGTATCAATTAACACTGATTCGGTTTGTGAATTTTGTCAAAAGGGAAGAAAAACTGGTGAACACTTCTCGTTCTACTAATTTTTTACCTAGCCTTTCCAAATAACTGTGCAACTGAAATTTCATCTTCTGACTGTGGTTGAGGTGGTTGTTCATATTCTGCAAGTTTTTTAGTTTTTCCCTTTTTGCCTCTTTACCCTTTGTTATCACTAGTCTTCTTTTCTTATTTTTCCTAGAAATGATTCATGGTTAGGAAATCATCCCAAGTATCTCCTATGCTCTTTAAATGAAATTTAATGAGGATTTTTATTAATGTATGATGATGCATTGTGTTATATGTAAATTGAATCCTCTTTTGAACCATCCCTGTCATCTTCCTTACACTATTCAGTAAGAAATATGAAAGTTTTATCTCTTTATCCTCTAGAACATTTATCAGTAACCTAGCATGATAGAAAAAAATACAACCAAATCTTCCTTCACATGTAATAAATTTCTGAATTATCAAAAACATGTTCTTCCATTTACTCTTAAAGGTTGTGCCGCGAACTCCTTTCTTAAAAATACTTGTTTCCATACCTAGGCTTTTCAATAACACTTTCCATTCCTGTCCACTTATTCCTCTATTCTTGAACCACCTTTCACCTATTTTTAGAAGTCTGCTTTCCTCTGCCACCAAATATTCTGTGACAGCAAATTTGATGTCACCAATTTTGACCTCAACTCCGTGGGAGGCTTTGGAAAAATATTTTGTGACTTCCTTGTGAACCTATCAAATTTCTCTATGAAATTAATCCACTGTACCTTCTCCAATATCTCTTTAGCTGCAGATATCCCTCCATGAATTTCTTACCTACGGGCTCTCTTCTTACGATCAAACCCATATCTTTGTTTTTGAATTCAATATTGTCTCTACCTAACTAGATAAATTGAGGGCTTTAATCTCAGCTTGGAAATGTGGAGGAGCTATGTCTTAAATAAGTGGAGACGTGAAACTAACAAGTGAAGTGAATGAGAGAGGCTTTAGGAATGTGAGTGAGGTTTTGGTATAAGTGATGTTTCGACATGAGACATGAACGTTGAATCATTAATGAATGAGATAAAATTGATCGTTGAGGAGATTATGATGGAGGTTAGGTGGTGAATCGTGAAATTTAGATTTTGATTCGGATCAATCTGTTTTAATGTTGACATTTCTAAAATGGAAAATATAGGATTATATATCTATATCTATATATCAATTTTTTGAACCTTGTTATTTAAGAAAATTTGTATCATACCTTGGATATAGCTAACTTTTATTGTTTTCTTCTTTGTTCTTGATTCCTAAGATGTCATTGAGTATATTCTGCAGTGTCATCTTCAATCTTGTCTTCAATTGCTTCTATCAATCAGTTTTGTTCATTTTTGTTGCAAATATGTGTAGGAGTTTCATATTGTCATAGTCCGTAAAAATTTACAACAATTATGTAGCTAATATTCATTTTTTTGAAAAGGAAGGGGAATGCAAAGAATTTGGGATTTTTGGAATGTAAGTAAAAAAAATATAAGATGTCAGAAATAAACTTCGATTTTCACCTTCTGTTTTTTGTATAAGGGTGACAATCATTGATTGGTTTTCATCCTTATACAATTCATTTTATTCATTTATTTATTTAAATTATTTATTTTTATTCATCACTATATACACTTACAACGACGCTTTTTTAAGGACCGTCACCATATGTGACATTGGTGACGGACCTTAAACGTCTGTCACAAGCATGACCATCACCAATGTCCTTGTTTCTTGTAGTATATATATATATACTACAAGAAACAAGGACATTGGCGAGGGTCATGCTTGTGACAGACCTTAAATATATATATATATATATATATACTACAAGAAACAAGGACATTGGTGAGGGTCAGGCTTGTGACAGACCTTTAAGGTCCATCACCAATGTCACATACGGTGACGGTTTTCAAAAATGCATCCTTGTAAGTGTATATAGTGATGATCCTTTAAGGTCCATCACCAAATCCATTTTCAATGACACTTTTGGTGAGGGTCGTTAAATTCCCATCACTAATTCTCTCTTTGGTGACACTTCTAGTGATGAACTTTTAATGACCCTCACTAATGTTATCTTTGTTAGTTTTGGTTACAGAAAAAAATGTTCGTCACCATTGATCATTCTAATGAGTTTTTTATGAAATTATGTTCTTTTCAATATATATTTTAACAAAATATAATGATTTAATACCATTATTGTGGAGTATTTTTTATAATATGTCCAAGGGAATAGTGGTTAGAGTTAGTCAATTTTTTAAGAAGTAATCAGTGTTTATCATTTCCCTCAAGTAATGACTAGTTGAATAGATTTTTCCTATGAGTCAACACATGATTCATATCTATTAATTTTATTATCTAGAAAATTCCCTTGAGATAAAGTCCCACTAGTGTGTGTAGGAAATATATTATTTAATACATAATTAGGCTCTGTAAATTATATTAATGAGAAATACCTAACACTCCTCAACAATCTGGGAACCTATTAAATTAATTCTTTGGTGCACACTGACATTTCTTAGCATCTAGAATGTCTTGGAACATCTTTGTACCTAGAACATCTTTTCATGAAACTGACGCCCAAGCACATGGTGGCACGCGCTAACACAACATAGAACTCTCCTAGCATGTGTTGGCATGCATGTAGTCCCTAGCATGCCTTGGAACACCTTGGTTGAATGAATTGACATACATTATCACTTGTCACACAATGCCACTTGGCATGTATTGGCACCTACTATTAGTTTGGTTAGCATGCCCCTTTTGAAAAATATAAAGTCTCGACATATTAACCCTCTTATTGGTTCTTCCTTTTGTTTCCTTGAAACTTCATGTGAAATATTGACATACCCTAGCACCCTACACATCCTTAGCACCTGGCATGTATTGGCATATATTGGCACTATTTGGCACATATAATTAGCACACCCTAGAACTCCTAAGCACACTATGGGACTTCTTGACATTCCTTGATATTCCCTAGCATGCCTTACCAATCTTGATCATACCTTGTCACTCCCTCCTTGGCATGACAACTAGCACTCATCAACACTAGCCCCTGGCAGACGTTCCTCATATTCATTAACTTCCATGAATTTTGACCTAGTCCTCCCTTAATTTTTTTTCCTAGTACTCCTTAACACTCCTCAACATGCATTATCACTCTCTAGCACACATTAGCACTCTTCAACATGCCCTTCCACTTCATAGCATGCATAACACTCTGTGACACATATTAGCACTTGGCACATGTTGGTGCTGGGAAATTATTAGCATGTATGGAATATGCTGACATGCCTTGGTATAATTTGGCATGGTTTAATATTAAATTTATTTGATATCAACTATTGGAATGTATAAAAGAAGTAAAAAAGGAAGACTTGGCACTTAGAATGCACTAAGACTTTGCATTTGTAACATATTGGCATCTAGTGTTGGTGTGCGTAGAATTCCCCTCTTGGAAAAGGTAAATTGATGACTTATTAACCCTATTATGTGTTCATTTCCTTGTAGTTTCACTTGTTTCTCCCTTTTGTTGCCTTGGCAGTCCCTGGCATGCATTGACACAACCTTTCACATCTTGGCATGCCTTATCACTTGGCACATCTTAGCATGTTTGACATGCCTTCGCACTATATGACACATCTTAGCATTCCCTAGCATGCCTTGGCACTCATGTCCTCACAACTAGTTTTTACATTTTTTCATGGCTTGGGAACCCAATCAATTCCTTGGCTACCGTAGTTCATGTGACAATATCGGCTTGCTTCAACCGCAACAACTTGACCAATTGCACCTAATACAAGTAGATTGTGCCTTGTTCACCTAAAAATTGTCTATAACTCATCTTATGCCACTCATGTCCAAACTCAACTTGTCCCACTTGACTAGTTACCAAGACAAGGATCACATGATCTAACAATGGCCATAAAACAACAGAGAAGCATAACTTACATAGGAAATATTTCACATTTATGTTTAGTTCATATAAACATTAGAACATTAACTGACAGTTTTCAAGAACCACAAGATGAAAAACTCACACAAGATATAATTTGACACAATTCGAGTGCCCCAAAACTTATACAAAACAATGTACAATATGAATTTTTTTAGAATAGTTTAAAACATGAGCATGTAGTCAAAGTGTGCCACATCTCATATAAAAAAAAATAGCGAAAGGAAAAAAAATGGTGTTCCTAGCATAAGGTGTTCTCCCTTTTTCTAAAAATACTATGTGAAGCCTTGTATAACAACTATAGCCTTGCCTCCTGTCAATCCTATTCTGAACTTCTCCTAACACACTTCATCCTTAGCACAATTTAACTCACTGACACTCCCTAGCACAAACTCTTATTCATTCCTTTCCATGCATTTTGAATTAGTTATCCCTTGATATGCCCCAACACTCCCTAACACTCTTCAACATGCATTGACATTGTCTGACTTGTCTTAACATGCCTTTTCATTCCTAATGTTCATGCCTTGAACCTCCCTAGCTACCATGCCCTAAAAAATACCCTTACTTAATTTTCAACTTGGGAACCCAACCAATCCCTTGCTTCGCTGCAAGATCTTGACCAAGTTACAGTTACTACAACTAGACTATGTTTTTTAATTATGTAGCTTGGGATGTAATCCACAATCCTAGTAAGATGGGTTTGTATGAGTTTGGTCACAAAAGAATTTGTAGGAAAACAAGCCAAGAAAAGGGATTTTGGACCCAAGATGGGGTTTAAAATATAAAAGAAAATTAAAAAGGAAAATTAATATTTCCTATGGTCTAAGTGGATAAAACCCGTAAGTTCTAGAGGGTTCCTAAGAGGTCTACGAAAAACTATTTAAGGAGGCCTTTGGATGAAGGAAAGAAAATCAAGTGAGGAGCACCTCATTTTATCAAGGGGGCAAAGAGAGATGTAGTCCTAAAGTAGGTCCAGTAAGAGGGTCAAGTAAGGGTTGCTAAAGGGACACCATGATCATCCTCCAAGAGAAACATCATCATGTGAGGATTCACAAGAATTTTTCATACCTTAATAGTCAGTTCGAGCTAGGAAGTAGGATGGCATATTTTTTGGTTCTCTTATGGCAGATCGAGCTTCAGAGAGGTTTCTTATGAGAATCTGGCCATGTGATTTCAATGGTCTATTTTTGTGAAGGCCACATCAAATTTTGAAATGTTGAAATTTGCAACAAGAAACATTGAAATTGGAAACGAGAAGAGACAAAATAATAAATGCACCCACACTGGTGAGGAAATTGGATTCACCAGGAATGACGAATGTGGGGTGTCTAATTTATTTTCCCCTTAAATAAATTGGACAATAAATTGTAATTTCATCTCATAACAACTTATGTCAATTAACTAATTCATGATGACTGAGTTAGCTCAAGAAATTTGATTTGAGGGTCTAAGATGAGGCATGTATATGTATTAATATAATATTTTTGTAGTCCAGTCATAGTTGATGCATTAGTGGGATGCAGGTGTGAATTAGTTAACTGAATTAAATGAGTTTAAATTAGGTTAAATAGTTCTAACTAAATGATGAGCTACTGAGAGGTAGGCCAATGAATTAAATTATATTTAATTCACAATGAGTGATCAATCATATAACTGATAATTCACTATTAATTACTGCATGCATGTTAGTTCCGAGGAAGACCCAGCTGAGATAGAGGTTAAAGGGAACACAACTATCAATTGCATTTACAAAAAATTTCCCATGTGTAATTATAAATAATTGGGATGCCATGATGGATTGTGCAGTAAAGGAAGAATGATTTTTGAAATGAATAGGGAGATAATTCCCTAGGAATTGCATGAGTAAGGCAAGTTTAAGGAAGGCTGAGAATTGGCTAAGTACTAGACCGTGTTCCCTAGATCAGCGGGAGACAATTGGAAGAGTGCTACAGAATCTCATGAGAGAATAAGCATTGTATTATTTAATGATTCCTTGACTTAATAAACAATAGAGATAGAGTGGTTTTGGGCATTTTCTTTCCCCAGATACATCTTGTGTTCTGCGATTGATAATTTATTTCTCTTACTTATATGTGATTGTGAAATCGTGTTTTGTTTAAGAAAATTGTAGGAAGGATTAAATATTTTTTTTAGTACATTACAAGTTAAGATTGAATCTCGTTGGTTAGATTTTCTACATGGTATCAGAGTAGGAATTTTTTGGGCGATGAGTTTGTAGAGAATATCTCAAGATTTTGGTGTAAATTTTTCAAAAAAAAAAAATATAACATATTTGGATTCCTTGCAAAAACCTACCCAAATGGAAAATCAATTCAGAGATTGGATGAGGGAGATATCGTCGATTTAAAATCAACTCTTTTTTAGAATTCCTTAGCACTGCTATGCATGCCTTGTCACTCCTCCTTCACACACTTGGAACTCGTTGACACTCCTTGTCACACACCCTTATTCATTCATTTCCATGCGTTATGACACATTGCTCACTTGTGTTTCTCTAGCACTCCCTAACACTCATTGGCACACATTGGCACATATTGGCATGCTTTCCTAGCACTCTATCATGCCTTGGAATTTCCTAGCATACCTTGTCACTCCCTCCTTTTCACACCTAGAAATTTCTAACACTCCCTATCACACACTCTTATTCATTCATCTCCATGCAATTGAAACTAGTCCTCCCTTCTATTTTTGTGGCACTCCCTATCATTTGTTGGCACCAGACCCTAGCACCTAGCACATATTGGAATGTGTAACATGCCTTGGAACTTTCTTGCAGGTGTTATAAGTTCATGGGATTCCCTTCACACCTTTACACTCCCTATTTTTCATGCCCTAATAGATAACCTTACATTTTTTGCGACTTGGGAACCCAACCAAGTCATTGAAAAAATAGTGTTGTATCTAGCCCAAAGTCTCCCTTTATCTAAAATTTCTTTGTCCATTCCTTATCGAAATCGTAGGCTTGCCTCCTGCATGTTAGGTCCCCAGAGCACCCAGAGCTACTCAAGCGTTGAGGACAACACTTTTTTGAAGGAGAGGAGCATGTTAGGTCCCTATATTACTAGTATAGTCCCTTATTGTTGTTAGTGTAACCCTCTTATTGTTATTATTGTACCCTTGTAACCCCCATTTTGTTATTATTGTGCCCTTAAATTATTATTGTTAGGTCGGCTAGGATTACATTGTGGCCCACTAGGATTACATTATGGCCCCATGGACTCCTATATAGAAAGGAGGTTTTGTAAATTGTATCATCCAAGAATTGTTCATTTATGTAATGTATTGGAGGTTGCCCCCTCGAAGTGGCTTATTTCTAAGGTGTTGATATCTCTTTTCTTCTATTTTTGGAGCTAGTTACACAAAACTGCAAGTCATATTATGAAATTATCCTAACATACTTCATCCATGGGAAACTTTAAATTCCTTGACACTCCCTCGCAGACAGTCTTATTCATTTGTTTACATGAACTTTGAACTAGTTCTCCCTTATGATGCCCTGACACTCCCCAACACTCCTCGTCATGGATTAACACTAATTGGCATGTGTTAGCACACCTTTTAGTTCATTTCGAATCCCTAACACTCATTAAATTTCATGTCCTCATAACTACCCTTCTTTTTTTTATACTTGGGAACCCAACCAACTCCTGCCTCGACTACAAAAACTTGACCAAGTTTTATTTACTACAACTAAACTATGCCTTGTTCACCTAAGAATATATTATAACTTATATTAGGCTACCCATAGCCAATACTAACTCATCCCACTTAACATGTTACCAAGTCAAGGCTTGCATCCAATAATGGCCATAAAACAACTTAGCGACATAGCTCACATCATGGCATGCCATAACACCTAGAACGTCTAACAATCCCTTGGCACTATGTGTCATGGGTTAACATCTCTTGCACTCCTTGACATAATTTGTAACTCTGTAACACACCCTACCATTACCTGACATGCCCTGCCACTCTAGAATGCCTTGGAATTGCCTAGCATATAACCTTGTCATTCCCTCCTTAGCACAGTTGGAACTCGCTGACACTACCTATCACACACTCTATATCCATTCATTTCCATGCATTTTGAACTAGTTATCCCTTATGTTTCCTTGGAACTCCCTAAAAAAATTTGGCACACCCTGGCACATGGAACATCTTTGCATGTCGCAGTGGGACTCTAGCATTCCCTAGCACTACCTAACATACATTGTCACTCCCACCTCAACACACCTAGAATTCACTAAAAATCCCTGTCACGCACTCTTATTCATTCATTTCCATGCATTTGAAACTATTCCTTCCTTGTTTTTCCTGGAACTCTATAACACTCCCTGACATGCATTAGCACACCCTAGCACCTGGCACATCTTGGCATGTTTCTTTAACCTCTAGCATACCTTGGCACTCCCTCTTAGCACACCTGGAACTCACTGAAACTTCATGTCACAATCTCTTAATCGTTCATTTCCATGCATTATTTTCACCTAGTGCTCCCTTGTGTGTCCCTAGGACTCCATAACATTACCTATCATATGTTGGAACACCTTGGCACTTGGCACATCTTAGCCACCTGCCACTCTGGCACACTAGCATAACTTAACACTTCCTAGCATACCATGTCACTCCCTCCTTAGCACACATATAAATTGTTAGCACTCCATAAAACACACTCTTATTCATTCATTTCCATATGATTTTACATAGTGATCTCTTGTGTTTCAATGGAACTTGCTAACACTGAAAACATATTGGCACTTGGCACATCTTCATATGCCTCCCTCAAACTCTAACATGCCTTGGAACTATCTAGCATATATTATCACTCCTTCCTTAGCAAAGCTGGAACTCGATAGCATGCCCTATAACTGCTTGGCACATATTAGCTTTTGGAACTTGGTGGCACTTTAAAATTATTGGCATGTGTTTGGATGCCCTGGAATTACTTGGCATGGTTTAAGAAAAATTTTATTTGAGATCAATTATTCACAATTAAGAGAGAAGTAATATAGGATGATTTGGCACTTAAGACACGCTAAAACTTAGCCCTTGGCATGTATTGGCACTAGTGCTACTATGCCTACCATGCCCATCTTGAAAAGGTAAGGTCTTGAATTACTTACCCTCATATGTGTTCATTGATTTTAGTTTTAACCTCGTGTTCCATTTTGTCACCTGAAACTCCTTGAGACGCATTCGCATACCCTAACACCTATCACATCTCGTCATTCCTTAACACATGGCATGTGTTGGTATGCCTCGAATGCATTGGCATGCCTTGGCACTATCTGGCACATGTCAACACACCCTGACACTTCTTGACATGGCATAAAATTCCTTTGCATGCCTTGTCACTCCCCCCTTTTCACGCCTGACACTCACTCACACTCCCCAACGCGCTCTCTTATTCATTAATTTCCATTCATTTTTACTTGATCATTTATGTTTGATGGGGTGAATGTCTAGAAATATTTCCTTTAAGAGAATAAAAAAATTATCGCACCATTACTGACATAAGTAATTGCGATATTCTACCTGAATGACATTAGAAAACTACAAAAGAAATTTTAAGAATGAAATTTTTAGGGTTTTTGATATGGTGCGGGAATGGTAAAAAGTGAGTGGTAAATATCATGTGTGAATGCTTAGAATACCTTCTCACTCCCTCCTTGGCATGACAACTAGGCACACTCATTGCCACTCCCTGACAAACCCTCATATTAATTCACTTCCATGCATTTTTACCTAGTGCTCTATTGTGTTGTCCTAGTACTCCCTAACACTCTTCAGCATGCATGGCACTCTCTACTTAGCAATTTTTGACATGCCCTACCACTTCATAGCATGCATAACACTCCCTGACACACATTGGAACTTGGCACGTGTTAGCGCTTGGAAAGTCTTAGCATGCATGACATGGATTGAGATGACTTGGTATGCTTTGGAATGATTTAATATCAAGTTTATTTGAGATCAATTATTGGAAAGTAGATGAGAAGAAATAGAGGAATATGTGGCATTTATAATGCACTAGCACTTAAAACTTGTCACATATTCACACCTAGTGTTGGTTTTCCTAGCATGCCCCTCATGGAAAAGGTAAATAGATGACTTATTATCCCTCTTATGTGTTAATATCGTTCTCGTATAACTTTTTTCTCCCTTGTTTTTCATTAATCATATCTAACACACATTTTCACACCCTTGCACATATTGGCATGCCTTATCACTTGGAACATCTTAGCATGTTTGACATGGCTTCGCACTATCTAGCACATGTTATCATTCCCAAGCACGCCTTGGCACTCTTGCCCTTATAACTATGCTTACTTGGGAACCTTACATTCCCTGGAACATCTTGGCACTCCCTAGTTGTCATACCCTCATAGATAGGCTTAGTTTTTTTGCAACTTGGGAACCCAACCAAGTCATTAGAAAAACAATGTTGTGCCCAACCCAAAGTCTCCCTTTATCTGAAATTACTTTTTCCACGCCTTATCACAACAATAGGATTCCCTCTTGTAAGTCATATTTTAAATTTCTCCTAAAACACTTCATCCTTGGGACACCTGGAATTCACTGACACTCATTGGCACACACTTTTATTCATTCATTTCCAAGAATTTTGATCTAATTATCCATTGTGTTCCCCTGGAACTCCTCAACACTCCTAAGCATGCATTGGCATTGTCTTCCATTTGTTAGCACACCTTGTCATTCCTTGGCATGCCTTAGCAATCCTTAGCTAGCATGCCCTCACAACTACGCTTACCTTTTTATAGACTTGGGAACCCAACCAAGTCCTTCCATGACTATAATAGGTTGACCAAGTTATAGTTACTACAACAAGACTACTCCTTCTTCACCTAAGAACTTCCTATAACTCATATTAATCTACTCATTTCCAATCTCAACTCATCCCACTTAACTAGTTACCAATTCAAGGTTCACATCCAACTATGGCCATAAAACAAGTAATAAAAAAACTTTACATCTTGACATGTCATAACACCTAGCACTTTTAACACTCCCCTAGCACTATGTGGCATGTGTCAGCATCCCTCAAATTTATTGGCATGTTTTTCACCCGTTAGCACACCCTATCACTCCTTGACATGACCTAACACTCTATCATGCCTTGACATTGGCTAGCATATAACCTTTTCCCTCCTTCAGAAGACTTAGAACTCATTGACACTCCCTATCACACACACTTTTCTATTCATTTCCATGCATTCTAAGCTAGTTCTCTGTTTTATTTCTATGGAGCTCCCTAACACTCCCTGGAACACATTCGCACACCCTGACACCTAAAAAATTTTGGCATGTTGTCTTGACACTCTAGCATTCCTTGGAACTACCTATCATACTTGTCACTCCCTCCATAACACACCTATAACTCATTGACACTCCCTGTCACACACTCTTATTCACTTCCATGCATTTGAAGCTAGTGCTTCCTTGACATTCCTTGGCACTTCATAACACTCCCTGACATGCATTGGCACACCTTAGAACTTGGAAAAATTTGGGATGTTTCCCTGACCTCTATCATACCTTGTCACTCTCTCCTTAGCACACTTGAAACTCAATGATGCTTCCTGTCACAATCTATTATTTGTTCATTTCCATGCATTAATTTTACCTAGTGCTCCCTTGTGTTTCCCTAGCACCCCATAGCACTTCCTAGAACATGTTGCAACACCCTGGCACCTGACACAGCTTGGTCTTATGCCACCCTGGCACTCTAGAATAACTTAGCGCTTCCTAACACACCCTGTCACTCTCTCCATATTAGACCTGGAACTCGCTGCAAATCTCTATCACACACTCTTATTCATTCGTTTCCATGCATTTTGACCTAGTGCTCCCTTGATTTTCCCTAACATTCCCTAACACTCCTTAGCAAGCATTGGCATAACCTGGCACTTGACACATATTGGTATGCTTCCCTATGACTCTAGCATGCCTTGGAACTGCATAACATACCTTTTCACTCCCTCCTTAACACACCTGTAACTTTCTAACACTTCATTTCGATGCACTTGAAACTAGTGCTCTTTTGTGTTTCCCTAGAACTTGGACCTAACACTCCCTAGCATGCATTCGCACCACACCTTAGCACTTGGCACATCTTGGTGTGCCTTAGCAGTTGGCTTGTATTGGCATGCCTAAGATGCCTTGAAATTTTCTAGCATTTTTTAGTACTTCCTGAAATTCTCTAGCGCACCTTAGCACTCCCTAGTTTTCATTCCCTCATAGATATCCTTAATTTTTTTGCGACATGGAAACCCAACCAAGTCATTTGAAAAAAAATGTTGTGCCCAACCCAAAGTATTCCATTATCTGAAACTAATTTGATTAGAACCTTATTGTAACCATACAAATCCCTCCTACAAGTCCTATTATGACCTTATCCTAACAAATTTTTTCCTTGAGACACCTAGAATTCGTTGACACTCCTTGAAACACACTCTTATTTGTTCATTTACATGAATTTTGACCTAGTTCTCCCTTGTGATACTCTGGCACTCCCTAACACTCTTCAACATGCATTAAAAATTTCTAACATGTGTTAGCATGCCCTTTAATTACTTGGCACACCCTGGAACTCCTTAGTTATCATGCCCTCACAAATAACCTTAATTTTTTTGGGACTTGGGAACCCAAACAAGTCTTGTCTCGACTACAACAACTTGACCAAGGTACGGTTACTACAACTAGACTATGCATTTTTCACCTAAGAATTGACTATAACTCATCTTAGGCTACTCATGTAAAATTTCAACTTAACCCACTTAACAAGTTACAAGTTACCAGGTCAAGGCTCATGTCCAACTATGGCCATAAAACAAGTGAGCAACATAGTCTACATCTTGACATGTCATAGCACTTGGCATGTCTAACAATCCCTTGTCACTATACCCCCTACAATCCTTGGCATTCTTTGGCACTCCCTAGCACACCCTACCACTCACTGACATTTCATGGCACTCTAGCATGCCTTAGCACTGCCTATCATATAACCTTGTCTCTCCCTCCTTAAAACACCTCAAACTCACTAACACTTGATATCACTCACTCTTATTCGACTTTCATTTCCATGAATTTTGAGCTAGTTATCCCTTGTGTTTCCATGGCACTCCCTAACACTTGCTGGCACGCATTGACACACCTTGGCACTTGACACATCTTGGCATGTCACCCTGGAAGTCTAGCATTCCTTGGCACTACCTAGCATACATTGTCACTCCCTCCTTAACACACCTAGAACTCACTGGCACTCCCTATCACACACTCTTATTCATTCATTTCCATTCATTTGAAACTACTGATCCCTTGTGTTTCCATGGCACTCCCTAACACTCCCTAGCATGCATTGGCACACCCTAGCACCTAGCACATATTGGCATATTTCCCTGACCTATAGCATGTCGTAGCACTGCCTAGAATATATTTTCATTCCATCCTTAGCACACCTAGAACTCACTGACAGTTCCTATCACAAAATATTATTCATTCATTTCCATTCATTATTTCAACTTAGTGCTCCCTTCTATTTCTTTGGCATTCTGTAGCACTTCCTAGCACGTGTTGGCACACCCTCGCACCTGGCACATCTTGGTCACATGCTTCCCTGGCACTCTAGCATTCCTTAGCACTACCTAACATACCATGTCACTCCCTACTTAACACACCTGGAACTCGCTGACACTCCCTATCACACACTCTTATTCATTAATTTACATGAAATTTGATCTAGTTCTCCCTTTTGTTACCCTAGCACTCATTAACACTCCTTAACATGCATTTTCACACATTGGAAGTTGGTACATATTGGAATGCTTCCTTATCACCATAACATTCCTTGGCATTGCCTATCATACCTTATCACTCCCTCCTTAGAACACTCTGAACTCACTAACACTCCCTATCACACACTCTTATTCATCATTTCCATGAAATTGAAACCAATGCTCCCTTGTGTTTCTTGACACTCCCTAACACTTTTTACATTACATTGGCACCACACCTTAGCACCTGACACATCTTTTCATGCCTTGGAACTTGGCATGTCTTAGCACTTGGAATGTATTGGCATGCCTAACATGCCTCATAATTGTATAGCATATGTTATAACTTCTTGGCATTCCTTGGCACACGTTGGCACTCCCTACTTGTTATGCCCTTATAGATAGCCTTACTTTTTCTATGACTTGGGAAACCAACCAAATCATTGAAAAAATAGTTTTGTACCTAACCCAAAGTCTCGCTTTATCAGAAACTACTTTGTCCAACCCCTTATCACAATCGTAGGCTTTCCTCCTACAACTCCTATTATAAAATTATCCTAACACACTTCATCCTTGGGACACTTGGAATTCACTAACACTCCCTGGCACACACTCTTATTCATTCATTTCCACGAATTTTGACCTATTTCTTCCTTGCAATGCCCTGACACTCCCCAACACTCCTTGACATGCATTCACACTGTCTAGCATGTGTTATCACACCATTTCATTCCTTAGCACACCTTGGCATTCATTAGCTATAATGCGCTCATAACTACCCTAATTTTTTTCCCAACAGGGGAACCCAACCAAATCTTGCGTCGAATACAACATCTTTACCAAGCTACATTTACTACAACTATACTATTCCTTGTTCACCTAAGAGCTTCCTATGTGGTTTTTTTATTTTCTTGGGAATTCAAGACTAAAATTTCTTCTAGCTTTATAACTTGAATATCTGGATCTAATACTGTATGGGAAGGGTCAATATTTATGTGTACATGATTGGAAATACCATATGGAGTATCATGAATACATTGAAGTTGATGATAAAATTATTTGGTTTTGGTAGGTATTATCACTTTTTCTTTTTTTTTGCATTTGTAATGTAAGTGAAAATTCATGGATTTCATATGTATCTACAAGGGGAACTTCATTCTACTTTGTTGGAATATTGGAATTCCAATCTTCCATTTTGATTAGATTTTTTTCATTAATATATTGGAATAAATTTTTATTCTTTAATTTTTGTATGCCATAATTTCGTTGTATGTTGTAATGATTTATGAAATAAATCATTAATTTGAATTAGATTGGCACCTATAATTTTTTTCTATTTAGATGCCCACATTCTCCCTACTCTCTTGGTTGCAATTTTGCTTCTATTTGGACATGTTTGTTTGTGT
Source organism: Pinus albicaulis (assembly GCA_034641835.2). NCBI lineage: Eukaryota > Viridiplantae > Streptophyta > Pinopsida > Pinales > Pinaceae > Pinus > Pinus albicaulis. The sequence goes on from CM076578.1 coordinate 1,763,582,958, forward strand.
TCCTCCATTGTTGTCTCATTATTTTTCTTAATGTTAGCTTTTTCCTTCTTGGGATGAACTTATTTTATGCCTAAGTTTTGATACATCATTGTTTCATTTATGGTTATTCGCTTACTAGTTTTCTAGTTCACTTCAATGGTTATTTATTTCTCATCTATGTGGGGCCCCTTTCCCGCACACCCCACCTTTTTATATGGGTTTCTCATGATGGGTATAATATCTAGTCTACTTGATGTATTTTATCTTTAGGGGATATCAATATAAATTTCAACTTCAATGGTTATTTATTTTTCATCTATGTGGGGCCCCTTTCCCACACACCCCACCTTTTTATATGGGTTTCTCATGATGGGTATAATATCTAGTCTGCTTGACGTATTTTATCTTTAGGGGATATCAATATAAATTTCAATTTCAATTTTTCAATTATTTGGTAGCTCACATTGGCCATGTGTGTAATGTTAGCCACCTATAAAAATTTGCAATATCAAATGGTGGCTAAATCTCTTTTAGCCTTTAAGAAAAAATTCATGTCCAAATTTTTAGTTCTTAAAGTCTTATGAAAATATTTTTCCCTTTGAATTAATCTTCACTGCTGTTTCCCTCATAATCCTAAAGTACTTGCTATTTTACCAAAGAAAATTGCTTATGAAACCCCATTTTCCATCATTTTCACTTCTTTCACTCATAAAAAAATTCCATTGTTCATCCTTTTTCCTCCATAAAATCCTCTAAAAACCCTCCATCTAACCTTCTAAATCATCAACCCCCCCCTTAAACCTTATATTTCTCTTATATTTTGTTTAAAAATGCCTTCATTTACCTACCGAAACCCCATTTTGCCTTAAAAAACACTATTTTTGGGCCTAAAAACACTATTTCAAAATACAATAGGTCTTAAGCCCGCGAGGGCTTAATTCCTTTAGCCCCTTTTCTCATGTGACCTACAGACCCACAATCGTGTGCTAAAGGCCTAAAATCCCATCTCCTAACCCCTTATTTCCTTTACTCTTCGTTATTTTCCCAAACCTGACAGTTCAATTTTTAAATGAATATAGACCGTTGATCTATCCAGATCAACATCCATTGGGCCCTTTTAATCCTGTCTGTTCACTTACCCTCCATTTGTTCCTTTCAAAATCCTCCGCCTCATATTTTAATTCTAGTCGTTCGTTCTTTGAATCTAACGGTCGGAACTAAATCCGATAACCCAAACATCCATCCATTCACTTACCAAACTTTCCTTCATTTCGATTCCCCACCCCTTCTTCTAATCCTAACCGTCCATTTTATAGATCCAATGGCGAGGATCTATCCCCACCATTCAAAAATCCCGAAAGACACACCCCCTCCGCGACAAAAAACGTTACGTCATCCCTGGGCCCCACTTACCTCTTAAACACCACAACTTCTCTATTGCATGTGATCCACACCGTTAGATCTGTTGTCCCTGATCCGACGGTCAAAATTGTGTTTTGCTTTTTTTTTACGCCTGCAGTTTAATCCCAAAAAAAACATGAAATGGGCGGTTTTTAAAAGACAGGTGTCAACAAGTGTATGGAATCGTATTTTTTTTGCAAAAATCTGAAACCACCCCAATGCTCCGTGAAAACCATTCCGGTTTTCCACCATACCACCATCCTCTGCAAGAGTCATTTTTACCTTTAATCTTGGCCATCGATCTTTGAGATCTGATGACTCACGTTATATCGCACCTTAAGTCTTTTGCCCTTTGTCCATTCTCCTAAACGATGCCACTCGATGATCTCCACCATTGAATGTTTTAATCCAACAGCCCACATTAGATCGTGATCTCTTTTCATTTTCCTTCCGTCTTTCTCCAAACGATATTGTTGGGAAATCTCCATCATTCATTGTCCTAATCGAACGGCCCTGACTTAATCTTACCACCATTTTCTTTTCACCCAATTGTCTCCCAAATGACATGATCGCGCAATCTCGACCGTTGATTAATCTAAATCGACGGCTCCGTTTTAACCTCACTCCCAAACAACCCAAATCAGTCTTAACCTATTTTTCACGGGATTTTCTTAACTTTTTCTCTTTTTTTGCAAGTTATAAAGGTTTTTCCCATAGTTTTAAAATAATGCTAAAGCCAGGGATGGCGATCCACAAGCCACTATACAAGAAGAAATAGAATGTACAAGGTTTAAAACTATGATTTTTCCCATGCCTCATGAGCATTGGCGATGTCATGAAACCTTCTGCGTGCCTGCAACACAGCAAAACACAGTAAACATCAATTATATGAAGAGTATTAGTGTCAAAGGTGAAGATAAATGCATAAGTTAAGATTAATGATTTTTAAACAGAATTTAAAAGGATTAAAGAACCAATTCGAGAACCAAATGCGTAATCCAGAGTGAGCAAGGAATAAAAGACTAGAAATGAAGATCAAGTCCTAATTAGGCCTAAAAACACAAAGTAAAGTAGATTAAAGGTGTTCTAAGAAAGAAACAAGGAGATATATCAGTCTGAAAGGCCTCCACTTCCACATCAGAGGATAATTGAATCCTCTTCAGCTACCAAAGAGCCACCTGCAGCTTTCATAAATCAACAGAAGGCATAGTTATTGCATATTCAGGAGATATTTGTCTAAAGATAGCTGAACAGTTATTTCAAACAAAAGAAATTATTCCAAACTGTCAGCGAAGTTATTGAAAAGATAAGAAAGAGCCTTGAAGTCAATCTTCTCATCCACTAAGCCTAAAAAATAGCAAACAGAGTTATGAGACAGAGTTTTAAATTGGATGCTTTCCTGCCTTATGCCTTGCATTGTTTTCAAGGCTAGGAATTGCATTAAGTGTATAATTAATGATACTTGAACTCTCGAAACTTTTGCACCTCCTCATTTCCTTATAAAATCTCCTTGAGGATCACATTGTAAGGGGTTGGTTATTGGATTTCTGATGTAATAGTTCTTGTATTCGAATCATTGTTGAATGTAAATAAATTCTGAAGCTCTGAAGCTATGTTAAGTTATCGAAGAAGTTAGGCTGAGAAGAGAAGTTCTTGTTGTGATGAAACATTGGACTTCAAGTATGTAACTAGATTGAAAATCAATATACAAGCTGATTTTTGGGATCCTGGTCTATATCATGGGTGAAGTACCTCTTACTATTATTGTTTTCCTTTCATGTATGCCATTTTGTTCACTTTTCTCTGATATGTTGGGGTTCCAATGTTTTGGCCAGATTGGCAAGACCAAAAGACTAGACAACATCCTAACCACTTTGGGGCCCTAGGATCTAGCCCTCCTGGACCTACAGAGGCATCTCTCCATAAAAGAAAATAATGATGTATCTTTGAAAGCTCAAAATGAGGTATTATGCTAGGTATAAAGCACAAAGGGGGGGGTTTAATTGATTTGGCTAATTGTTGGGTTGGTCTGAGATCATTAACTGAGAAGGTAATGGAAGGAAAGGAGCAAAGCAGCAGGATGTTTCGAAAAAAGAGGATAGGTTTGAAATGTTCCATCCATTAGGCTATGGAGTCATGAAAGGGGATTACTTGCAAAGCAACTAGCCAAGGCTTTCATAGCGCAAGTCATCTATACTAAATAATATTCTAGATAGATGGTGAAGTGGAACAATAAGGAGTGAAAGAGAGACACAAAGGGCGGCTTAAGATAAGACTAGAGGTCATCTAACTCCAGATCTGGTTCGACATACTCTTAAAGGAAAAACACTTGAGAATTAAACACAGAACTAGGCCTAAGGTCAAAGGAGGACTTCGAACCTTCAATGCTTTGACGCCATCACATGAGATCTTTGACAGGTCAATTTGTTGGAAAAGGACCCCAGTGGACAGGGCTCACACTAAATCCCAGGTATCCCAATTCTTCCAGCTCAACCCAACAAGAACATCCAAGCAACAAACCCCGAATTCACACATCAGTAAGCATGGGCCAGACCAACATATTTAACTGGTTAAATTACATTAATTTTCTCTTAAATTCACTATCAGCAGAAAAAATAAAAAACAAGAAGAGTAGTGGGCATTAGGGTACCAAACAGGGGTATATCCTAAGCCTGATTTACTAATTCTTATTAGAGAATAAATGGACAGCATGAATAATGTAAACAAACAATGCAATAAGAAAAACATCACCCGTAATGTAGACCAGGATCCTGTGAAATTGTTTGATTGATTGATATGCAAAACCAGTCACATACACTGAGCTCAATGGCTGATAACAGTCCAAACTTACTCCTCCCAGCCTACTACATTACAAACTATTCAACTACTCCCCCTCAACAACTGTTCTAATAGTCGAATGAGTCCCTACACTAACAAAAACAACAACAACCACTACAAAATGATATTCAGGGGTTCTTATAGGAGAATGAGTAACTGTGGAAGTAGATATAAATTAAATGGATCCATTAAGATAGAGTGGAGGAAGTATCCACACCCACTCTACTTAATAGCTCTGTGATGTACTCTGTAATCTGGTTCGGAGTCTTTGTCAGATCGTTATTTGACCTCATATGTGTTCTTTAAAGTCCTTTCTGGTTGTAAGGCACTCTTTTCTATCTTTTGAAGAAAGTAAGGTGACTGAAGGTCTTCTGGGTTTCCATGCTTCCATTATTTCTGCCCTGATAGTCTTTGGAAGCTTTCTGTCAATGAAATGGCCTTTAGGAACTCGAGGAGGCATGGAGACTTCTGTAGGAAGGTGTACTTTCTGAGAAAATACGTTCTGCTGACATATACACAGATATGGCTTGTTTCATGTGCATTAGTCTTCAAACTGCGTCTTCTTCCTTTGAATAAGGATTAAAACATAAAATATTCAATTACGGGCTTTAACACCCTTAATCCTTGTTGCTGATATACTGGCCGCTGTTGTAATGGTCTCTTTGCGTTATGAATCACCGTGGCTGTGATTATGGAAAATAGAGTGAACTCATCACTCTGTGAAATCCTGCATAATAATATAAACCAATTATAAAACCAAGGAGTGACGGAAGAAATATTGTTGAGGCCTGGAGGAATGGTGGCGCAACAGTGGAAACTGTGAAAGAATGGCAGAAAATGGAGCTAATGAAGGTTTGGTGTAAGAAAGGGTGCAGACCGTCTGATCATGTGTTGAGACGTTGATCAACAGCCGGGATTGATGAATGGAGATTTTAATACGAAGTTAGGCAGAGAAATGATGTTTTATTGTAAAGCCCAAAGTTTAAGGTTCGAGCGATTTAAAAACAAAATTATGAAAATGCAATGAAACAGGCTTGAATGGTGGGACCCGATCATCGGCGGAGGGCAATTTAATATAGACTGTCAGATCTCAGGAGGAAATCGATGGTTGTGATGACCCGATGCAATTCTCAGGTTGCGTAATGAAATATATGAATGGGACGCGAGATGCATTGTGGGCCGGTAATCTGCACAGATCAACGGTCAGGATTGCATGGAATAAAGTCCATGAGAGGAAGTGGGGAAGTGGTTTTTCCAAATAAACAGATGTTTTCACGCAACAGAAGGCTGGTGAGGCATTTTTTACTTTTTGAATATGATATGGGTCCCCGGCTGACAGATGGCTCTAGAAAACTGCCCATATCGCGTGAATTCTAACTGTTAAAAACCAGACACAAAGACTACGTGATAATGATGTGGGACGCTAGATCTAGGACTTTGAGATCTGACGGTGATGGAGGAGCATGATATGAGGAACGTGCATGGTCAATAATGTGGGGTCAAGCGAAAGGTGGTTTAATTGTGGGCCGTACGATCTATGCGATGGACAGTCGAGATCTGGAGAGAGAGAACTAAGGCGGAGGATATGGTTAGTGGGTAGGAGAAATTTGAGCCATCAGATCAAGAAGGATGAACAGTGAGGATCTAATTGGAACTAGAGGAGGTACAGGCCAAATCTTTGATGGGCTCATGAAGCGATTGGCTTTGGACCGTCGGATCTATGGGAGATCGACGACTACAATTGGATCGGAGGGTGACCAATCGGGGAAGCGGGGCAGAGCAAGAAAAAATCCTGGCCGTAAGACTAGAATGGATGGATGTCTCAAATTCAATCGGGGATCAACGAATCGGGGCATTAGGAGGGAGGCATAGTTAAAAGTTTCGATTGGTGATGAAGGCGGTGTTGCGATGGCCATCGGATTTAAAAGTGAATCGATGCTGGAGATGGCCATTGGGGGTTTTACAAAGAAATGTTAGTGGGCGCAATGAAACATGCGTGTAACCGTTATATCTTTTCAAATCAATGGCTGAGATTGTTTCAAAGGCCAACAAAGCAAATACACTATCGCATTAGAAGAAATCATATTAAAGAAGAAATGGACGCTCCGTTCAACTTCCGATTCCGATAAGCACCAAATGCTCTAGCACTTGGTCTTAGCGCTCAGGTGCATGGAGGGGAAGTGGTTAGGTGCTGGCCGAAAGGGGCTAAGCTTTTCATATGGTAAAAAATGGGTTTTTTAGCCTAAAAACAAAGTTCTTAAGACTGAACAGGGGTTTTTGGTAGAGGGAAAAAAGGGGTTTTAAAACCAGATGAATGGATTTCACTTGGCTTAAAAGGAGGAATTAGATGGTTTGAAAGAATTAGGAGGGATTTTAGGGAATTTGCAGAGGGGGGAAATGGTGATGAAAACAGAGGTTTAGTGGGAATTAAATAGGGGAAAAGGGGCCTTTTTGGGCATTTTCTTCACAGAAACAGAGAGGATTTTTACTAGAAACACTAGTGAGGATTTATCAAAGGAAAAAGGCCTAAGGAGGCTTGAAGGATGATGTGTTTTCAGAGGGAATGCATTCCATAAAGGCTCAAAAACATTTTAGCCCCTTGTTTTCTTGTCAAAAAATTCATAGGGGGCTAATAGTGGCTCCAAATGGGGATGGCATCTTCTTGAAGGTGTCAAGAATTCAGAAAATGATCTTTGGAGTAGGCCAGATGCCTGGTACTTGACATATCCATTTTCTTTCTTGGATCAGCTGCCATAAATCATGAAGACATCATATCAACAGAAATGCTCTCCCAAACAACTACCTATCCATACTAGTCCTAACATTTTTTCTTCTGGGTGCATTTGGACTTGCAGACCCTTTACATCATCAATTTTTACAAACAGTAAAATAAACCTATTCTATTTCTACCCTTATTACTCCATGAAACCAGATTAAACTATTGGCCTCATAGTTTCTCTACCTAAACTAATGTCTGCTAGGATTAAACTGTCTAGCAGAATTCTTCTCTACATTCTAAGAAAGAAATTGAAAAACAGTCAAGCCAGGATTAGACTGTCTAGCTTGCTGTGGACCATGGCATAAAGAAAAAACTTCTCATGGACTGGAAAATTTGCAGAATTTTAAAACAAGTACCTGAATGCTCACAGGCTGAGCTTTATTGAGCTTTTCCTACCTACCCTACTTTAACTATACATATTTACAAGTCTAGCTTATAAACATCATTTTCCAATACAACCAGCCCATCAAGTGATCCCATGACTAGTCTTTCTTGCTCATCTATTTGAGCATGCTGGATTGGCAGGGCCACTCCCATTCTCTCTGTTTCTGAGCAGCAGCCTTTAAAAAATTTCTTGCTGTCTGCAACATGCTGCTAAAAAAGACCTTTGATCCTTCTTCAAATGTTTGCAGGAAACAGACATAAGGATCATGAAATGATATCTGGTTATGAATATTTGGCAGGCAGGCTTCAACCAGGATTTCTTCTTCTAGCATTAGATCAAGAACGAGACTCTCTTGAGAAAGAGAATCAACTTCATCTTCTTCATTTTCTGAACTGGAGGATTCATCATATACTGCAGCTGTGTCCTCCTGGAGCTCTAATATATTCCACTCTGATGGGCTGAGCTTCGTGAAAAGATCCATGTATTCTTGAGCAGAGGTTTGTTCTATTGCTTCCTCTTTTTCAAGAGAAGGCTCTTTACTTTCATCATGCTCAAAAATCTCTTCTTTTCTTTCTTCCTCATCCTCTGAAATGAGAGACTGCTGATCTTTATCTTCAAGGCATTCACTACTGATGGTATGAGGTGTAACAAAGTGAAGATTTAATGAATCTACATCTATTACTATGCTTTCATAACTTTCCCCATCAGTGTCATAGATAGGCTGACTTGGTTCATTGCCTCTCTGGAGTTGATGGCCCTGATTTTCCTCCCATGAGTCTATTGATGATGGTCCTGCAAGCTCAGATTCCCTCTAGAAATAATCATCATCAAATAGATCATAACTAGGAAAATCATCATCGTAAGAAATGTCACCAATCAAACCTGTCAGATTCTGAGTAGGACTTTCTTCATTCTGATCCACAGAGGAGTTTTCTGGATCTGCATGATCAAACTCCATAGATGAATGAGCAATATTATCTGTCGTATACAAGATTTCAGAGGTGAACTACGTGTTTAATATTCGGTCCATCTCTTCTTCTATCAACAAAGAAAATTCCTTTTTAACATAGACAGAAGAACAATAGTTCTCTGTTCCTTGTACTAACTAATCTGGAGGATGGATATCTTCTTGAGCATTTTCTAGAGCAAGAGAAAACTCCAGAGCCAGATCACCATACATGTATTTCTCATTGTCTAGGTCTGGAGTTGGCCCTTGCTCTAGAAAATGCATGGGATGTTCTAGATAATCAACATTTGCATTTAAATTAGCCACATACATTTTCACTACTTCACCAAATATGTTCACTAGTTTTTATTAGTTTATCCTCTAAAGCATCTAACTTTGCTTCTTGGTCCATATTTGGATCCATGTTTCTACAAAGAAGGTCACCGCATCTTCTCAACCAGTTTAGAGTCTTCTACCAATGGAGTCATTTAGTCTTTTAGGAGTTATGGAGTGTGGAGTCGCCAAGTGGATGACTTAGGATGTTTGAAATAGGCTATTTTCCACCATCAACAATGAAATACCAATCTAAAGGAATTGGTTTGAGTTGTTCCCTAGCGAAGTTGCTATTATGTTGGGGTTCCAGTGTTTTGGCCAGATTGGAAAGACAAAAAGACTAGACAACATCCTAACCACTTTGGGGCCCTAGGATCTAGCCCTCCTAGACCTGGAGAGGGATCTCTCCATAAAAGCAAAGAATGATGTATCTTTGAAAGCTAAAAATGAGGTATTAAGCTAGGTACGAAGCACAAAGGGGGGGGGTTTAATTGATTTGGTTGATTGTTGGGTTGGCCTGAGATCATTAACTGAGAAGGTAATGGAAGGAAAGGAGAAAAGCAACAGGATGTTTCAGAAAAAGAGGATAGGTTTGAAATGTGCCATCCATTAGGCTATGGAGTCATGAAAGGGGATTACTTGCAAAGAAACTAGCCAAGGCTTTCATAGGGCAAGTCATCTATACTAAAGGATCTTCTAGATAGATGGTGAAGTGGAACAATAAGGAGTTAAAGAGAGACACAAAGGGCAGCTTAAGTTCAGACCAGAGGTCATATAACTCTAGATCTGATTTGGCATACTCTTAAAGGAAAAAAACTTGAGATTTAAACACAGAACTAGGCCTAAGGTCAGAGGAGGACTTTGAACCTTCAATGCTTTGACACCAGATCATGAGATCTTTGACAGGCCAATCTATTGGAAAAGGACCCCAGTGGATAGGGCTCACACTAAATCCCAGGTATCCCAATTCTTCCAGCTCAACCCAACAAGAACATCCAAGCAGAAAACCCTGAATTCACACATCAGTAAGCATGGCCCAGACCAACATCTTTAACTAGTTAAATTACATGAATTTGCTCTTAAATTCACTATCAGTAGAAAACATCAAAAACAAGAAGAGGAGTGGGAATTAGGGTACCAAACAGGGGTACATCCTAAGCCTGATTTATTGATTCTTATCGGAGAATAAATTGATAGCATGAATAATGTGAACAGACAATGCAATAAGATAAACATCACCCGTAATATAGACTAGGATCCTGTGAAATTTCTTGATTGATTGATATGAAAAACCAATCACATACACTGAGCTCAATGGCTGATTACAGTCCAAACTTTCTCCTCCCAGCCTACTACATTACAAACTACTCAGCTACTGCCCCTCAACAACTGTTCTAACAGTTGAATGAGTCCCTACACTAACAGCAACAACAACAACCACTAAAATATGATCTTTCGGGGTTCTTATAGGAGAATGTGTAATTGTGGAAGTAGATATAAATTAAATGGATCCACTAAGACAGAGTGGAGGAAGTATCCATGCCCACTCTGCTTAATAGCTCTGTGCTATACTCTGTAGTCTGGTTCAGAGTCTCTATCAGGTCGATATTTTACCTCATATGTGTTCTTTAAAGTTCTTTCTGGGTGTAAGGCACTCTGTTCTATCTTCTGAAGCAAGTAAGGTGACTGAAGGTCTTCTAGGTTTCCATGCTTCTATTATTTCTTCCCTGACAGTCTTTCGAAGCTTTCTGTCAGTGAAATGGCCTTTAGGAACTCGAGGAGGCATGGAGACTTTTGTAGGAAGGTGTACTCTCTGAGAAAATATGTTTTGCTGATATATACACAGATATGGCTTGTTTCATGTGCATTAGTCTTCAAACTGTGTCTTCTTCCTTTGAATAAGGATCAAAACATAAAATATTCAATTACGGGTTTTAACACCCTTAATCCCTGCTGCTGATACACTGGCCGCTGCTGTAATGGCCTCTTTGTGTTCTGAATCACCGTGGCTGTGATTATGGAAAATAGAATGAACTCATCACTTTGTGAAACCCTACATAATAAGATAAACCAATTATAAAACTAGGGAGTGACGGAAGAAATACTTTGGAGGCCTGGAGGAATGGTGGCGCAACAGTGGAAACTGTGAAATAATGGCGGAAAATGGAGCTAATGAAGGTTTGGGGTAAGAAAGGGAACAAACCATCTGATCATGTGTTGAGATGTTGATCAATGGTTTGGATCAATGAATGGAGATGTTAATACGAAGTTAGGTGGAGAAATGATGTTTTAGTGTAAAGCCCAAATTTTAAGGTTCGAGCGATTTAAAAAGAAAATTATGAAAATGCAACAAAATGGGCTTGAATGGTGGGACCCGGTCATGGGCAGAGGGCGATTTAGTATAGACCATTAGATCTCAGAAGGAGATGGATGGTTGTGACGACCCAATGCAATGCTGAGGTCGCGTGATGAAATATATGAATGGGACGCGAGATGCGTTGTGGGCTGGTGATCTGCACAGATCAACGATCGGGATTGCGAGGAAGAAAGTCCATGAGCAGAAGTGGGGAAGTGGTTTTTCTGAATAAATAGTTTTTTTCACATGACAGAAGGCCAGTGAGGCATTTTTTACTTTTCGAATGCGATATGGGTCCCCGGCTGACACGTGGCTCTAGAAAACCGCCCATATCGTGTGAATTCTAACTATTAAAAACTGGACACAATAACTGCGCGATATTGATGTGGGCCGCTGGATCTGGGACTGCGAGATATGACAGTGATTGAGGAGTGCAATACAAGGAATGTGCATGGTCAATAACGTGGGGTCAAGCGGAAGGTGGTTTAATTGTGGGCCGTCTGATCTATGTGATGGACGGTCAAGATCTGGAGAGAGAGAAATAAGGTGGAGGATATGGTCAGTGGGTGGAGAAATATGAGTCATCGGATCAAGAAGGATGAACAGTCAGGATCTAATCGGAACCGGAGGAGGCAGGGGCCAAATATCTGATAGGCTCATGAAGCGATTGGCTCTGGACCGTCAGATCTACGGGAGATTGACGACTGCGATTGGATCGGAGGGTGACAAATCAGGGAAGAGGGGCAGAGCAAGAATGAATTATGGCCGTAGGAACAGAATGGATGGACGACTTAGATTCAATCGAGGATCGGCCAATCAGGGCATCGAGACGGAGGCATAATTAAAAGTTCTGATTGGCGATGAAGGAGGTGTTGCGATGGCCGTCAGATTTAAAAGTGAATTGACGGTGGAGATGGCCATCAGGGATTTTACAAAGAAACATTAGTGGGCATGATGAAACATGTGTGTAACCATTAGATCTTTTCAAATCAATGGTTGAGATTGTTTCAAAGGCTGACAGAGCAAATACACTATCGCATCAGAAGAAATCAATTTATAAAAGAAATGCGCGCTCCGTTCAACTTTTGATTCCGATAAGTGCCAAATGCTCTAGCGCTTGGTCTTAGCGCTCGGATGCATGGAGGGGAACTGGTTAGGGGCTAGCCGAAAGGGGCTAATCTTGTCATATGGTAAAAAATGGGTTTTTTAGCCTAAAAATAGAGTTTTTAAGACTGAACAGAGGTTTTTGGTAGAGGGAAAAAAGGGGTTTTAAAACCAGATGAAGGGATTTCACTTGGTTTAAAAGGAGGAATTAGATGGTTTGGAAGACTTAGGAGGGATTTTGGGGAATTTACAGAGGGGGAAAATGGTGATGAAAATAGAGGTTTAGTGGGAATCAAATAGGGGGAAAAGGGGCTTTTTTGGGCATTTTCTTCACAGAAACAGAGAGGCTTTTTACTGGAAATAGCAGTGAGGATTTATTGAAGAAAAAAGGCACAAGGAGGCTTCAAGGATGATGTGTTTTCAGAGGGAATGCATTCGTTGAAGGCTCAAAAACATTTTAGCCCCTTGTTTGGTTGTCAAAAAATTCATAGGGGGCTAACATGATAAAGAGAAGCAAATATAGAGTTAGGATTTACTGTTAAAAGTACCCTTCTCTCACTGATAAGATTTATATTTATGTTTTCCTCCAATTGTGTATTTAAGAATGACTTAAGTTAAGTGTAAACATTATGAAGGAATGTTGGTTTGTCCATGTCTTGATGTGAAAACCTTAAAAGGCAGTTCTTGAATGATATTTTCAATAAATGCTAAGTAGAGTTAAACTAGAAAATTTTATGGTTTGCCCTGTCTCCTAGTTCTTTCTCCAAAGGTTGTTTGAAAATTTCCCTAAGAGTATGCTGAAAGAAAGTTTAGGTTTTAATGATATCTGACGTGATCTTAAGCTACACTTTGTTTTCTTATCTGTTTTCATCCCTTCTAAAAGTATTCTAGTGAAATTACTAGATTGTTGTCTGATAAGTTATCTTTAATACAAGCCTGTCCAAAGAAGTTTATGGTTAGCCCTTTCCTTTGGTTGGTTTCAAACAGTTGCTTAAAAAGGATTTTCTTGTATGGAAAGTTGATAAATCCTTGTTGAAATTATTGGCTTTTTCCACCTTCTCAACACTGTTAATGTTCCACTCCATCATTTAATCTAAAGGATCTTTTGATATAGATGACTTGCCCCTTGGACCACTCTTGAAATTGTTGCACAATGAAACCCTTTTGTGACTCCATTTCCAAATGGTTTAAAGATGTTTCACACTAATCCTATCTGCTGAACACTTCTCAATATACTTGCATCTTCACCTTTTGAACTCTTTCATTTTGTGATATTCCATCCAATCAAAGATCATACCTGACCAACCAAACAAACAAAAAACCCCTAATATCATACTTAAAACCTTAAAAGATAAATCAATTTTTGAACTTATAGAGAGATCCCTCTCTGGATTTAGGAGGGCTAGATCCTAGAATCCCAAAGTGGTTTTTGATGTAGTCTCTGCAGCATTTAGTCTTGCCACTCTACTAAATTACAGAGGCCTAACATTTCTCACGACCATACTGGGGAACTTTCTGAAGTAATATATAAACTTCACAACTTAGATAATCCCATTTTTAACAATGAACCAAGTGTCTGCCTAGAGTGGTTCTAATTGTTGATGGTGAACAACTTTCAAGCCCTGAAATCAAGTAGAAATCCTTCACCTGGTGACTCCACTGAACATTAGTAGACCAAACACTCAACATTCAGTGCAGTATAAGTATCTCTCTTCAAGCACTACCAAATAAAATGGTAATCATGATAGGACTTATTTGAATCAATGACAAACTAAGTAACCCTTAGGATTATCATAGAAACCTTATCAAACCTTGAAGGAATCGGGTAGCTAAGCCATAAAAGTAAAATCTATTTGTATCATCACCCTATCTAAGTGTTGAAACAGATTTAGGACACTCTCATAACCCATAGGACTGTAAAAACTTAGAAAATCCAAAAATATTTCAGATTGGCTTCATAATAAACATGGTGGTGGAACCATAAAACATTTTACCTTCACAAAAGCTAAAAATTTTCCACCTGGTGACTCCACAATCCTAAATAGACCTAAAGACTCCACTGGGAAACCCATCACTATCATAACATCATACAAACTCAATTAAGAAGACTTTGAGGATTAAAGTTTTCTTGCTAAAGATGAGTTAGCCTACTGAAGGTTGTCATATTTGGTTAAAATTTTCTTGTTTTTGGGTCTGAAAACATAGCATATTGGGTTCTTGAAGAATTCATACTAGAGCCTATCCTGACGCAAATCCTCCTAAGATAGTTGATAACCCTAAAATAATTCTTAGGAAATCTCCTAAGGCCAAAACTTCAACTATTGTTAGGTTACTCCATAGAGCTCACTCTGCTCCTAAAAACCTTATAGCTCTACAAGATTCACAAGTTGAATTAAGAAACCCGTTTAGAACTAGGTCACTTGATGATATAGATCAGATATATTTGGAGTCCCCAACTTCATCCCAAGATAAAGGTGAACATCCTGGTAGTAGAGAAACTACTCCACCTGATTTACATTTTCTTCATAATTTTTGTTTCTCTCATCCTAGATCTGCTCAACAATCCCTTGCTGGTCCATCCACATCTGTTCTCCACACACCCACTGTTCAAACCACACCATTCCATGAAACCCCTCCCATTTTACATCGTCCAACTGTAAACCCCCCATTTTTTCCACAACCTCCTATCATGGCAACATGGTATGCCCCTCTAGTCATTCCTTTACCTTTAGTCAATCTTCGACAGGACTATCAGTCCATGATACAATTATTTGATGCTAGTGGTACTACTGCTGCTTCATAGCATGTGGACAATATGAATGAATCCTTTGATAGGAATGAGATTGAGGATGAAACTTTCAAACTTAGGTTATTTGCTCAAATCTTAGGAGGAGAAGCAAGAAAATGGTTCAAAGGCTTAACCCCTAATAGTATTAATGATCTCCAAGCCCTTCATCAGTTATTCCTAAACAAGTGGGAAGTTAAGAAAAACCCTCTCCAAATATTTTCAGATTATAACAACCTCAAAAGAAACACTGGGGCAAGTGTCCAAGCTTATTACACTAGATTCAATAGTGTTGATAATGCCCTCCCCCCAGACTTAAAACCTCCACAAGGCTTAGCCTTAAAAAAAATTCCTGAAGGATTTTATCCTGAAATGGCTTATCAGCTGAGAGAGAGAGATCCTTTAACTCTACAAGATATGTAGAAAGGAGCCTTAGCTGTGGAAGTAAATCTGATGGAGAAAAGAGAAAGGATGGGGAATTAAAAGAAAGTATCATTTAGGAAGGAATCTACACCCTCCACATCTAGCTCTAAAATGGAAAGGATGATAGAATAAATGATGAAAAAGATGAGCATACTTGAGAGAGCACAAGCTAGTCAAAATCAATCAGCTCCCCAAAACAGAAATCAATCTCAAAATCAAAATCAGAATTTCAGGGGAGATCAACCTAAAAACAGAAAAAGAGAGGATGATCAATAGATTACACCTCCTTTTCATCAAAACTATGTAAGTGAGGTCGAAGAAACAATTGAAAAAATAGATGAAGATGAAATAAACATGTTGGGAGTAGGTAGTGATCATTTTGATGTTCCTATTAATGAGAAACACGGTCTATACACACCCTATGATGATAAAATAATAAAGGATTAATATTGCTCTCAAGAATTGGAAAATGTCATCATAGAAACCCCAAAATAATATGATCTTAGGAGTAAGAAGAATCAGGAAAATACCAAAACTAAAACCTCTGACAATCCTACAAAAAACAGCCCTGTGAGCAAACCCAAAAGCATTAAAAAAAAGGAAAAAATAGTCGCTATAAAATCTAATCAAAACAAAGAGAAAGACACTCAAATTAATGAAAAACAGAGTGAAGATCTTAGCAGTGTTAGCACCTCATCTAGTGCTCCTATTAAAATAATTTTGACCAATGTAAATAGAGGAAATCAACATGTAGATTTTGCTGATAAAGTAGTGATTAACAAGGCTGAAACGAACATTGTAAAAAGTTAGCTACCTTTTAATTTGGAATAGGAAATTGCCAAGATTAAAATCTATATTCTCCTTACTAAATTAGTCACCCAAGATGTATATAGATCACAAATTTTGAAAGCCTTCAACATAGGAGAAAAAAATGACATTGTCAACCTCAATGATGACCAACCAGAGCTCTTATTTGGTCCTAATATTGAGGGAAGATACCAAGAAGGGCCAATTCCTCCATTTTATGTTAGTTTGAAAATTCATGACAAAATTCTACACAATTCTATGCATGATTCAAGGGCGTCTCATAACTTAATGCCCAAAGCAGTAATGGAGATTCTAGGCCTTGAAATCACCACACCATACAAATATCTATACTCCTTTGACTCCAGTAGAGTGAAATGTTTAGGTTTGATCAAAGACCTTTGTGTAAACTTAGCACAAATCCCAGCCAAATGTTTAGTGATGGATATTGTAGTGGCTAATGTACTGCCCAAATATGGTATGCTGTTATCAAGATTTTGGGGAGCTAAGTTACAAGGAACAATGCAAATGGATATTACATATGCTACCATCCATGTTTTTAATCAAACTATAAGACTATATAGGGAATCTCATATGTAATACATGGTTAGTAGCCAAGAAATACCAGTCAACTCTCCTCTTTATTCTGTACATACAGGCATTGACTCATTTATTCTTTTAAATCATGAAATATTCAATGAGCAAGAAAAGAAGGAAGACAAGACAGAGGTATCAAAACATAGTGGCAGACACAGAAAAGAAGGAAGACAAGACAGAGGTATCAAAACAGTTTTCCAAATAAAAAAATCACAGAAAACTAATCACAGGTCTAAAGATACAAAATAGTCATCCATTGTTTGTTAACTTTGAGAGTCAAGAGAAGAGTCATCAACTTAATGAAGAACATGAGGAACTAAAAAAAATTCAACACAATAGTGACTGTCAAGAACAATCCAAAAACACACAAGATAAAGAGGATAGTAGCCAAACTAGTAAAACTGAAACTACTCCTCCTTGGAGTATGAATTTTGATGGGTCTTGCACTAGGAACAATGCCAGTGCAGGCATATGGATACACAACACAAAAAAAAATCATGCTGAAGGGAATTCTTACAGGTTAAATTTTCAATGTTCAAATAACATAGCTGAGTATGAAGCCCTCCTTTTAGGCCTACAATTATTGAAGAAATTAGGGGCCAAAAGAATTAAAGTTCATGGGGATTCAGAGTTGATTATTAGGCAAGTGAATGGGGAATATAGTGTCAAACACCCCAGACGTAGAGCCTATAGAAATGATGTCATTGACTTATTAAAAACATCTGATGAATTCCAACTTATTTTTGTCCCAAGAAACCAAAATATCCTTGCTAATGGTTTAGCCTCTGCTGCTAGAACTTGTCTAACACCTTATGAAACCAAAAGATGCACTACCCAAATAAAATTTAGACCAGCTGTCACAGACAATGAAAAATATTGGCAAGTGTTCGATGGAGATAAACAAATAGAAGACTTCCTACAGTCCAAAAATGAATTTGAGCCACCAAGTTCAGATTCAGATTATGAAAATGACTGTCCTATTGGAGAAAACCCACTAGATGAAGAAGTAAAATCTCCAGAGATTGCTGATATATATATGTTATCTAATAAATTTGAACATATCACAGAGATTAGTGCAGATTTAGAAAAAGAAGATTTAGAAATGCTACAATCTAACACTCAGAGCTTGTCCAAAGAAGTTTATGGTTAGCCCTGTCCTTTGGTTGGTTTCAAACAGTTGCTTAAAAAGGCTTTTCTTGTATGGAAAGTTGATAAATCCTTGCTGAAATTATTGGCTTTTTCCACCTTCTCAACACTTTTAATGTCCCACTCCATCATTTAATATAAAGGATCTTTTGATATAGATGACTTGCCCCTTGGACCACTCTTGAAATTGTTGCACAATTAAACCCTTTTGTGACTCCATTGCCCAATGCTTTAAAGTTGTTTCACACTAATCCTATCTACTGAACACTTCTCAATATACTTACATCTTCACCTTTTGAACTCTTTGATTTTGTGATATTCCATTCAATCAAATATCATAGCTAACGAACCAAACAAACAAAAATCCCTTGTTCTTAATAACTAGCCTAATATCATACTTAAAACCTTAAAAGATAAATCAATATTTGCACTTATAGAGAGATACCTCTCTAGATTCAGGAGGGCTAGATCCTAGAATCCAAAAGTGGTTTTTGATGTAGTCTCTGCAACATTTAGTCTTGCCACTCTACTAAATTACAAAGGCCTAACATGTAACACGGAACAATCTTGGTGATTTGGGCATGATCCAAATTGCCATCTCTCTCGGGATGACAAATTGTAGAAGTCAATAAAATTTATTTATATTAATAATTATGAAGTGAATTAATTTTGTTTATCTTTTAATTTTTAAATATTTGCTATAAATTACCACTAATTATTTAAAATAATTTATTTTTATCTACATAATTTGTAATTTTTAATTAAAAATAATTAGTTCAATACAATAATATTCCCTCCCCACTTTAATCAATTGTATATGAAAAACCTTAATTTAAATTGAAAGCAATGATTTTAAAGTTCCAATTTTACCCATTTTATGAGGTCAAAAAAATAAAACCAAACAAATTTTATGGCTTACACCATGAAAAATCCCATACCCAACCCAAAACAAATAAAAAGAAAAAGAAAAACTTGAATTATTGGGATAAAATGTTAACCCGTTTTAGGCGGTGACATAACAAATATTTAATTCTGCTAGAGGGGTTTATAAAAACCCTCTTGTACAATTATTTATCCCTAATAATTCACTTCATTGGTGCAGGAAATGAGAAGAGAGGTCAAGGAGAAGCCTGGAATTCTTTGTTAAATATATGGAAGGAGAAGACCAGAATGCTTTGTTAAATATTGGCAAGGATAAGCCCCGGGATGCTTTGGCCCTGAAGCTCGTTCATGTCCAGCGGTCACGCGTTCAGTGGAAATCCCTACAATGGTCATGTTTCTCGTGAAGCAGATCACACGGACTATAACTACCCACATAGACTGCCATCAAGGTCCACCTGTTAGTTTGAGTTCAATTCCATCAACAAGGTATTCTTCCCATTTATTTATCTGCTACTATACGTTGTGGTTAGAATATTGTTTAAATAAATAGACGATCAAGAGATATTAATCTTAACATCAAGCCCATAAACTCACCTTTTGGAAATATCACAATATTATTTTATGGTACATCATTGAGGGTCTATTCCAACCCGCCACTTATACAAATCCTCTATCTCCACCCAATCGAGATTCCATTGTAACCATGACAATCAAGCCAAAGATGGCCCTCTTCCATGATGGAGGCTCGGAAACGGTGTCTTTGGACCAACATCCAAGTTGTTTCCTTTGTATTTGGATGCAATCAATTTTACAGTTGAGTCAGTTGGTCTAGTACAAGAAACCCCACTAGTAGCACCCAGGTGTTCATGCATGGCCAATGAAAAATATCCTTCTGCAATTTCTCAAGGAATTCCACAAAACGGATCGAATAGCGTTGAACCGATTCCCTCCTCTAAGGGAATGCTGAAACACATGATACCACCAACCTCTCCTTATGCCTCTTTCCACCAAAAATATGTGTAAAATGCTTGGTTATAGTAAATAAGCTTAGTGCCTATTTGCAGGATTAAATCCTCAAGAAAGCATCCCACAATATTCCAGCCATCTACTTTCATCCCATCAGTGGATCCCAACAGCTACAATTTCATATGCAGTGTCATCCAAGATAATGAAAATGCAATCTAAGTATGTAGGTTTCAAAATTTCAATGAACATTTGTGTATAAGGATTTAAGAGCCTAGGTACTCCAAAATTTCTGACCAATATGAGTCCTCCCATAGATTGTGGGAAATAATTGATTTTCTACCTTCATCAGTTTGCCTCATGAGACAATGGAGTAGTACATAACCACAATTCCCAACGCATTACAATCATAATTGAAGAATAGGATGCCAAAATGAATGGAAAGAAAGTAACTACCACAGGTTACGATTTAATTGACACCAGTAGCCAGCCGTCCAACTCATGCAAATACCCAGCCAATGGTAGGTTCTCGAAAAATTCAAAGGCATCCTGCATATGGCATGTATGGTATGTCTACAACATCAAATGTTGAGCAAGGGCCTATGTGCATCCTCCAAGAACTGTATGTTGCTGCCTACAAATATAAGTCCTTGGAATTTTGTTCAAGGACGATCCACCTACGATCTCAATTAATCCAATTCTTTGTGCTGTTAGTAATGAGATTTACAAACTCAAATAAATGTGTGTGGTATTCAATTGATAATATGCATTGATATCAAATTCAAAAAGGAATTAGCAGAGATTATTACATAGTTGTGGGATTTCCTAAAATATTAATAGGACAACTAATTTCTTAGCGGAGCCTTACGAATGAAAAGTCAAAACAAGAGGATTGAAGATCCTAGGTACTTCAGAACTTAACATTGATGAATGCAGGGGGAGTAGGAGAGGGTAGCAGGAGAGAGGAGATCCAAGCCATGGTTTTCATGAAAGCTTAGAAAATTAGGGCCTACTTCAAGAGGTTTCAAATTAAATTCAAGCGCAGGAGAGAGGGGAAAACTGATTACAAGGCAAGGATCTGCCTGAATTCCCTTATTTTTATTGAGTATAAGGTCATGATTTTTTAATGAACATGGTTACAGGAATGTGATGCATTTGTTCTATTGAATACAAAAAATACAGATGAACTTGCTGAGAAAGAGGCTATCCAAAATTGTAGACTTTGAGGGTCTATCAAGTTATCAACATTGCAAAGGCAGAGTTTGAAAATCAATGTCTCGATGTGGTGTCTTGCTACTAGATATTCAATTCATATGGTAATTCATTCACTGTAATAATACTAGAAATATTAATGTACTGATGATGATGATGGTTAAATGAAAAATAGCAGCTAGAAGGGTCGCAGAGAACTGTTCACACAATACGTAGGGATGGTGTTGTATCAATCATGAAGGAAGAATTGACAAACCTTCCTCCACCTTTTGAAACTTGGAGTAGCTAAAGTACTGTTTTGCGAGAAAAGGTTTAAATTTGAAATATCTGGTTGTGCTCTATAGTGCACACACTATCAGCACTACCCATTGCGTATTTTTTAGTAACAGAAACTGATAAAAACAAGTAGAACATACCCAAATACCGATTGGTTGTTAGATTCAACAACAAGGATATGCTGGCAGAAATAATATATGCAACTCTTTTGGGAGATGTCATTATGTTGGCCGATTATTATCTAGAGTTTCCTCATTATGGACTCGAAGTAGGGCTTACAAACTATGATGCAACATACTACACTGGTCTCCTACTGGCACATAGTGTTTTGAAACAACTCGAGATGGATGAGGAATATGTTGGGAATGAGGAGGCCACTGGAGAGGACTAGAGTGTTAATCTAAATTATTCTAGGAGGAAATTAAAAAAAAAATTGGATGTAGGTCTTGTGAGAACCACCACTGGAAACAGAGCCTTCGGAGCCCTGAAGGGTGCTTTGGATGGAGGATTATATATTCCTCACAACAACAAGCATTTTGCTGGTTATAACAAGGAAATCCAAAGCTTGGATGCTAAGGTCCATTGAAATTATATATTTGTGGTCAGGTAGCTTCATACATGAGGAAATTGAGAGAAGATGAACGAGAGAAAAAAAAAAAGTCTCTCGCAAGGATGGTATAGCATAGCATGGCATGGGATAGAGATAGATGCAATGACACATACTTTTCTATATTACTCACCTACATGTGTCCCACCTAGAGAATACTCCCTATACTTTGTTTGATGAATGAAGTTGGTTAAAACATCATGGTTTTCTCATTACTCTCACCTAGGTCACAGAAGCATGTGCCAAGGTATGCTAACAATAAATCTTTTTTTTTTCATATTTTCTTATGTAGAAATTTGACTCTAGAAACATGAAGGACAATGAGCATGGAGATGGTTAGGCCATGGATATGTCGCAATTCTTATTTCATTGAAAATAGTAATGTGTAGGGATTTAAGGGTTAAGTTCCGTAGATCAAGAACCAAAGGTCACCGCTCACAAATAGATCAAAAATCAGTACACCAATATAATCACGTGGTTAAAACCCTCAAAGAGGGAAACAATCCATGGCCTGAACCAATGGGGCCACTTCAGGAAATTTATTAATATAAAAATAAAGGTTACAAATGTTTCTCTCAATAACAATTACCAGACAAATGACCCTCCATGCTCTTTAAATAGAGATCATGGACCAATCGGGTGTTAGGCCATGCATCATGTGTTGTTAATACCAAGGAGAGATAATTGTTCGATCACTAGAAATCATGACCATCAAATTATAAGTTACAAATGTACATGGTAAAGAAACACACTTTACCTAACTCTACACTAGACTAAGTTATTCTTAACTATTTCCTATGTGTCGGAATATCCTAACATCCCCCCTTAAGAACAAATTCGGATAGGATTGAAATATTTACAAAGGTGACACAAAAGGAGCCTATTTCCTCTGTGTCGAAATATCCTAACATCCCCCCTTAAGAAAAAATTGGGATAGGATTGAAGGATTTACAAAGGTGACACAATAGGAGAAGGAAGGAGGAATTAGAGCCTATCCCCCCTTAATGACAACTTTCATGAACTCCAAGCATGGATCAAAGTTTCATAAACTTTGCTTCTGTGAGAGCCTTTGTAAATATATCAGCTACTTGATCATTCATTGGACAGTACTGCACTTCAAGAACATGATCATGAATGAGCTTTCTGATGAAGTTTATATGGATTTAAATGTGTTTCATACGCTAATGTTGAACTGGATCTTTACATAGTTGAATGGCACTCTGATTATCAAACCAAAGTGTAGTTGGATGCTACTAATGAAGACAAAATTTAGACAAGATCTGACGAAGCCACATGGCTTCCTTGTTGGCTTCAGCCGCACCACGATACTCTACTTCTACTAAATAAAGAGAGATTTCACTTTGTTTCTTACAAGACCAAGTAATAAGTCTTGAACCAAGAGTGAATACATATCCTGCAGTAGACTTTCGATCATCAAGGTCACCAACCCAATCAAAATCAGTGAAACCAATAAACAATGGAGATGCTTCTGCACTATAATGAATCCCGAACTAAACTGTACCTCGAATATATCGAAGTATTATTTTAGCTTCTTTCCAGTGACTTTCATGAGGTTGGTGCATAAAAGAAGAGACAAGACCAATGGCAAAGGAAAGGTCAGGATGGGTATGGGTTAGATACAGAAGTTTACAAACAAGTTGACGATATAAGGTAGCATCAACTTCAGGGGTAGTACAAGTGACTGAAAGCTTGACTCCAGACTGAAAGGGAGAAGGGGCTAGCTTACAGTCTTCCATGTGAAAGTTGTGCAGAAGATCACAGGCATACTTGGACTGAGAGAGGGAAATGCCTTCCTTGGATTGGAAGACTTGAAGACTAACGAAATAATGCAAGTGTCCTAAGTCTATCATTTCAAAAAAAAATTTGAGGCTAGACTTCACATGGTTTATATGGTTTGGATCACTACCAGTAAGCATAATATCATCAGCATAAAGAACAAGGATGTTGAAGGACTTACCCACTTTCTTGGTTTATATAGTGTTGTTGGAATGACACCTAGAAAATCCATTATCTAATAGAAATCTATCCATTTTGGCATACCAAGCCTGAGGAGCTTGTTCGAGACCATAGAGAGACTTCCTAAGGCAACAAACAAGGCTAGAGTCATTTTGGATAAAGCCAGAGGGTTGTTCCATGTAGATTTATTCATGTAAATATCCATGTAAGAAGGCAAATTTAACATCCATCTAATGGACTTCCCATTTAAAGGAGGTAGCAAGGGAAAGAACAAGGTGGATATAACTCATTTTGGCAATAGGGGAGAAGGTTTCAGTATAGTCAATGCCTTCAACTTGTGAAAATCCTTTAGCAACAAGACGAGCTTTATGTCTATCCACTTTTCCATCTACTCCAAACTTGGTTTTGTAAACCAATCTGTATCTAACAAGTTTTATTCCTTTTCGAAGGGGAACAAGATCCCAAGTATCGTTTTCCAATAAGGAATGATACTCTTCATTCATAGCTTCATCCCAATCTAGATAACCGGAGGCTTCTTCAAAGGTTTCTGGATCAAGATTTTATTGAACTTGAGCCAATAAGGAATAGGCTCTTTCGAACTAAGAACGTGTACGTTGTTGATTGGCAGGGTCACCTGCAAGAGAACCTGCTACATCCCGAGTAGAGCAGACACATCTTAGAAGTGGTGGAGTAAAATGAATAATTTCAAGAGGTGGAGGAGGATTTTCATCCTCACTGTCATCATGTTAACTAGAAGTAATGCTATTAAAAATAGAAGAGAGAGAGAGAGGTGGCACATATGACGAATCAGGCTCGCAGGCCAAAGGTGGCACACCCACCGAACTAGGCTCGCAAGCCGATATATTTTCATCAAATTTTACATCTCTTCTAATAATTATATTTTTGGATTTTGGTTGAAGAAGTCTATAACCTTTGACATCTTCAGAATATTGAACAAAAATTCATTTTTCACTCTCAGGTTCTAAGGCTTTATGTTTCACATCTGGAATATGGGCCCAAGCATCACTTCCAAAAACATGAAATTTACTTACATCTGGTTTGGTTGAACTCCAATATTCTTCTGGAGTTATATTCTTTAAAACCTTAGTAGGAGTGTGATTTACTATGTAATTTGCACAGTTAATGGCTTCTACCAAAAAATTGAGACCAAGTACTTTAGATTGAAGCATACAATTAGCACTTCTTTTAAGGTGTGATTCTTCCTTTCCACTACACCATTTTGTTGTGGAGTATATAGAATAGTATGTTGCAATTGAATGCCATGCTTAGTGCATAAGTTGATAAATTTTTTGTTAACATATTCTCATCCATTTTTTGATCTTAACTTAAGAATTTGACATCTAGATTGTTTCTGAACAAAGGCCTTAAAGGCCAAGAACATGTTAAAAACTTCACTCTTGAGTTTTAAGAAGTATACCCAAATGCATTTGGAAAAATCATCAATGAAAGTTAAGAAGTAATTGCAACCAAAGAAATGAACAATAGGAAGTGGACCACATAAATCACTGTGCACAAGCTACAAAGAGGCTGAAGCATGCCAAGAGGCACGTTTTTCAAAACTATCCCGATGATGTTTTCCAAGTACACATCCAGATAAAACACCATCTCGGGAAGATACCATAGGAAGACCCATCACCATATTTTCGTTACATAGAGTTTGAAGGGAAGGATAGTTTAAGTGACCAAATCGCTCATGCCAAAGTTTGCTCACTTCATCATTATGAGCAAAAACAACGGAGGGAAGACATGATGACCCAAAGTTGTCAAACTTATACAACCTTGTGGAATCATCAGCAATTCCAGTAGCTAAAATATGTTTAGGTTCTTTAAGGTCCTTGATTACAACATCATGAGGTGATAATTATAATATTTTCCCTTCACCTGAATGAGTTATCTAATAAACAGAGAGAAGGTTGCATGGTAAGGTAGGAACACATAGTACATCATTAAACTGACCATTATCGAGATGAATGGTTTCATATCCTACAACACTAAGAGATCTATCATCACCAACATAAATATGTTTGGTGTTACAATCATTTAAAGAAGAAACATGGATTTCTTTTTGGCCATGTGATAAGAAGCTCCAGAATCAATGAGACACTCATGAGAATAAGAAGAGGAAGATACATTTAATGCATAACCAGATCTTGAAGCCTGACAACCACAAGCAGAAAGTGTAATTTCTGAAGATGAAGGTGAAGAGTGCTCCAAATTAATTTTATGCTTCTTCATTGCTGCTTCTAAGGATTCCACCTTCTTAAAACATTTGGAATCTATATGGCCATCATGATTACGGAAGTTCCAATGTCTATCGGTCTTCTTCCCTTTGATTTTATTTGCCTTATAATTTTGGTGAGTTGCTTTTTCAATTTGTGGCTGAAATTACTTAGGACCCTTGTTTGGTTTCACACCATATTTTTTAGGATACTGCTTCTTGGGATTCTTTTCATATTATTGTTGTTGGGTTGCTAAGGCTTTCTTAGAAGCGTTTCTAGAAGCGATAAGACCAAGGTGTAAGAGTTTTTATTGTTCTCTTATCAGATAATCACAAAAGGAATCAAAAGAGGGATTCTTATAGGTGGTTCCTGAAGAAATGATGGCTTCTCTAGTGGAATGGAAGGCAGAAACAAATACAGAGTATGCAGGGCCAAGCTTAGCAAGGATGTAATAGATGAGGCTACTATATTCCTTTTTGACCTTACATCCTTCTAAAAGAAGTCTAAGGGTCTTGAATTTGGACAAAAAGTCTTCAATAGTGGAGAAATTATTGGGGTCTAAAGTAAGAAACTCATTTCCAAGCTGATGGGCCCTAATTTGATTTTGAATGCCAAAGACAGTATTTAGCTTGTCAAAGGCTTCATGAGGGGTGTCAATTTCAAGGATATGAAATCAAAGATCTTGAGAAATGGACATTCCTATCAACCCTCATGCTTGATCTTGTTTATTTTCCCATTTAACGACTTTATAATCATTAGAAGGTTTAGTTTCTACTCCTGTGGCTATTCTATAAAGCCCTTTACTTCTAACCATATCTATCATGTGAGGTAGCAATTGGAAACAATTGGTGTTGTTAAGAATAATCGGGCTTGCACTTTCTATTCTTTTTTAAAAACCTGAAGCTGAGAAAAGTTGAAAATAACTGCTCCAATGGAAAGATCTCAAAAAATTAGGCCATTTAAAAAAAAAGGCTTCCAGATGAAGAAGTTATGCCTTTTTGAAAAAAAAAAGTTGAAGATGAAGAATAGTTACGGGAACGGGATGAAGTGCGACTTTAAAAAAAAAAAAATTCCACCCCTTTTAACAAATTTTTTTTACAAAAGAAGCTTGAGAAGGAGACTTTAACCCAAGACCTCTATTCTCATAAACTAACTCTCACCAAGTGAGATAGTAAAAGGATTTTGTAATTGTTTGAAAGGAGGAAGGGTTTATTTATTTTTATTTTTTTTTACTCTTCAATGTGCGTGCCTTTTCCTGTAAAAAAAACACAAAAATCCAAGAAAAAAAAAAAAGAATTGCAAACCTTACGTTGGATTGTTAGATTTCTGGTTAGCCTTACCGATAAAAATATATTTTCCCACTATTTCTAATTTCCCGAGATCGCACAAAGACACAGGGAAAGAGCATACATAACAAAAAAATTCCCTTTTCCTATTTCTGATTTGCTAAGATTGCACACAGCACGGAGAAAAGATCATACACAGAGAAGAGGGTATAGATCCGGCAAATAAATAAAACCGAAAATCGAAAAATAAATAGAGGGAACCGAAATAAGCAGAACTATTAACAAAAATAACTGCAAAACAGATGCTCTATACCTCCATATCTAAATTTTCATAACTTGGGCAGCCAGAAACTTTTTCGCATGAAAATAAAGGCGTTACTCACTGTAACATATGCTCCGAACACAACAGAGCAGTTAGCCAAGTCCAAAGATGTTCAGAAATAGTAGATCTACAAAACGACATTCACATGCAGTCAAACCGACTTCGGATTTTGATCAACAATGGATGCGGCCCTCAAAATAGCTCTGATACCATGTAAGAATTTACAGTGTAAGTTCCGTAGATCAAGAACCAAAGGTCACCGCTCACAACCAGATCACAAATAAGTACACCAATATAATCACGTGGTTAAAACCCTCAAAGAGGGAAACAGTCCATGGCCTGAGCCAACACGACCACTTCAGACAATTTATTAATATAAAAATAAAGGTTACATATGTTTCTCTCATAAATGGTTAGTAGGAAAATGACCATCCATGCTCTTTAAATAGAGATCATGGACCAATAGGGTGTTAAGCCACAAACCAAGTGTCGTTAATACCGAGGAGAGAGATAACCATCGGATCACTACGAATCTTGACCATTGGATTATAAGTTACAAATGTACATGGTAAAGAAACATACTTTACCTAACTCTTTACTAGACTAAGTTATTCTTAACTATTTCCTATGTGTCAGAATATCCTAACATAATGATTGATCCTCTTCGTATGTTAGATAGCTTAGAAAACAAATGTCTGATTGTCACCATGTCACCAAGTAAATCCGAGATGGGTTCCTCCCTCTCAAGTAATATATATTAAGCTGACGTGACCATTTGTCATTTCCAGCATATAGTTATATTGAAGTTCAAATTAACACACCTGAAAACCTGCTGAAAAACCTTGCAATGTAATAATATTACGAAATTTTCATGTGCCCAAGAAATGTTAAAATATCTAAATAATTTATAAGAGATTGTAATAGTTTTGGAATTAGTTCCAAGTTTTATTGTGAATTAGATCCAGCCAGATCTATCACTTTGCTCATTGTACATAAGTGTTAACTAATTTTTTCATCTTTTATAGCATATATATAAGAGAAATAAAAAATATGAATAGAACAAATGGAACTAAAACTAATAGTTCTGTGGCTGGATTTACTGCATCTCTATAACCATGTTAGACTCTTTTTATCAATCATGAAAGATAGAGACCCATATCCTTGTGTTGGTATATAACGAGTTCTTAGCTTTCGTGAGTGAACTGTTTAGGTTTTATAACAGGGAAAAGTAAGGGAATTTTGTGTGATACATGGTTTCTAAGAATCTCCATAAAATGACTGAAAAATATTTTCCTATTTGGCATCATGGGTTAAATTTCATGATACAACTAGGCACAAAATGTATCATGTGCCTTGGGTATTGGTGGTGGTAAAATGTGTATGTGGTAAAGAAGGGTAGAGTTAAGTTTCCTTATGAGTATGGGGTAGCTATATATATGCAGATATTGACCAAATCAAAGTAGTAATGGAATAATTTGTTATCTCATGCTCTCTAGACTTTTCACAACCTCTGTAGACATGTATCACCTCATTGCTTCCATCAAAATGTTTTTCCACATCTGCACTATTTCTTTCTTTCACATTGTAACCTAATGGGTCTTTTTAGTTCGCTTCTAACAGGAATTAGAGTGAGGACTTGGATTTTTCTTCTAACAGGCATTAGAGTGAGGACTTGGATTTTTTTTTAAACTCTATCTTGCCTTGACTGGGTGCTCTACACAATCCTTAAGTTGTTGGATTCTGTCTTCCCTCAAAATACTTTGTTTCCTTCACAAAATTTATCTCTTTCACTTACAAATACTTTGAACTGAAGCTTGCTACACACTTTTCACCTTCTCAAAGTGTCTACCTTTTGTTCAGGTCAACTCTACCTCAATTTTTCTTCTGACCACAAAAAATAAAATAATCCACTTTTCATAAAAGATTTTATTTTCATATTGTTTTGATTTTCTTCTACATTTTGGGGGGTTCTAGCACTTTCCTTTGATTAGAAAAATAATGGACTCATGATATATGCTTCACTTGGATAAACATATTCAACGCTTGGTGATTCTTCTAGAAAATCACTCTATTGTTTAACACTAAAAAAGGCTTGACCACTTTACCTTCACAAAATAAGAGTCTTTAGTCTCTTGAGATATGGTAGCTCAGGAGATATTCTTCTCTAGATCGGTACCTTAGCTTGTGGAGAATATTAATCAACCTTGTGAATGCTTACTTAAGTGGAGTAAGTTATTAAAAAATTCCTTCCTAAGTTTTAACTTAGGAAAATTACATTTTATGTGTTGTATTCTTTTTTTGACTTAATGAATCATAGTTTAATGTTATGAAGATAAATAATTTTACTCACCAAAATCGAAGCCATTGATCTCAAGAGATGAGATAAGGGGTTGATTAGGAGGCTCGAGAGAACGTTGCCTTAACTGAACATGCTTTTCTTCCTTCACAAAATTTGTCTCCTTTGCCTACAACTACTTCCAAGTGAAGCTTTCCACACATAGGACTCCACCTTCTCAAGGTGTCCAAATTTTGTCTAGCCCATAACTCCATTCCATATTCATTCTAATCAGATTAAAAGTAGAATCTCCTTTGAACAAGAGATTTTCTTTTACATTGTTTTAAATTTTCTTATTTCTATGTTCTTTTTTGGTGGCGGGGTTGGGGTCGGATGAGGTTTCTCAACACTCTGCTTTGATTTGAAAAACATTGGAATATGATATATGCTTCACTTGGACAAATAACTTCAACATTTGGCAGTTTTTTTGTAAATTCGCTCTATTGTTAGACACTAAAAAAGACCTAACCACTATACCTTCAGAAATTAATATTGAGTCTTTACATATAAATTTTCTTTTCACCATTGATCCTAAGTGATTTGGCTCCCTTAATATTTATTTGAAGACTATATCATTGGGATTTTTTTGTCTTACACCTGTTATAAAATCATTTTGATGAATTTGAGAAGGTTTAATTAGAATATTTTCTAGATCGTCTAGATATTCTTTTGGAATATTTACTTCCATACCATTTATTTTTCCACTTTAGTGACATTTGCATCTTTGCTAGCTGACTCTACAATAGTCATTTGTCCACATGGCTCTGGTCTTCTTGATACTATATCATCCTCTCATTGATATTTCTCATAGTCTCTCCTAGGTTGACAAGTACTACTCATTTTTTATTCCATTTGAATTATCTTCCACATATGCACTATTCATCTCTTGCACATTCTAGCTATGGTCTAGATTCTATTATTTGGCTTAAAATTTGCATGTTTGCTTATAATTGATAAAATGTAGTTTCTAGAAGGCTGATGCTTGAATGATTAATCATTAATGTACTATGGATGCCATTTCTATCTTTATTGATGTACAAATATGTAGGTTTTCATATATTTTACAACAAATTTTGCATTCTAGATATTTTTTTTATGAATATAGATGCAATATAATTTCTCTCTCTCTCTCTACACAAACGCATAGGCACACACATAGTTTTGGGGATTTGGGAAAATGATGCTCCTTACAATCTCACTCTCAAACACTCTCTCACTCCTTCCAACCTTGGATGTGCCCTTTATTATGTTGTTTTGATATTAGGGTTTTGATGTTTCATATTAGAAATATTAATTATTTAATGTATTATTAAAGTTATAATATTGTATGTGTAATTTTATAACAAATATCTCTTTTATGTGTTGCTTCACCCTCGAAATAAGATTAGAGCATTGCTTGAGTAGTTTGTGAGAACAAGTAGTTTTTGAGCCAGGAAATCATGCCATTTAGCATGAAGATATTGCTCAGTGTAAGTGTTCTTCAGAAAGACTTGGTGGTAGAAAAAACCATCATCTCTCTTTGAAATGAGGACTCGAGGAAAGAGAGGGTACCATTGATTTCAAATTTCATAGTAAACTTTATGGAACTAGATTGATTGTTAAGATGCTGGGAAAATTTTCCAATTTTTCCTAACCATGAGACCAAATGACCCAAGTGTCATCCATAAACCTTTTCAGAAGCTTATGTTTGAATAGAGATGAGGCCAAAGCCTTAGATTCAAAGTCTTCCATGATTAGCCATTAATGGAGAACTGGGGAAATCCATAGTAACACCACAATTTTGTTCATAAAATTCTCCTTCAAAACTGAAAAAATTAGAAGTAACACATAATTCAACTTAATTAATTAATTTAATTAAAAAAACTAAAATAACCTAAATATTTTCGTGATAAATTTCAATGTTTAATTTGTGTATATTATTATAAATATTTAAAATAGTTATATAAACTAAATATTTACCATATACTTAGTAATTATTGATAATTAAATTAAAATTATATAAACCTAATCTAAAACAAATCTATCTTAATCAAAACTAATTCAAAACTAATACACCATCTATCTATCTTTTTTAAATATTATTCTGGTGGTGCCTCCAAGTGAAGCTGCTAAACCTGCTAAGTTCTTCTGGTGGCCCCAAAATCTATCTATCGTTTTAAGTTCTTCTGGTGGTGCCTTGCATGTAAAGCTGCTGAGCCTGCCCTCTTACAGAAATTGTCAACTTCCCTCCTTTTGACCTCTAACAAACTGAGGGAGGCTGGCTGGTTGGCTGAAGGATGATTCTTCTCCTCCTGCCATTAACAGTACAGTGCACTGATCATGATTCTTTCCCTGCTGCTATTAATAGCAATTTCACATTTACCATGCCGCTGATCACATGCAGGCGTTGGCATCAACGAATCTTTGACGTCTCCGTGTGCATGAGGAGCTGTCTATTCGTCTCTCATTTTCACAGCCTACGGGACGAGCTATGAAGGGGGAGATAATCACACATACACACCAACAGTCACGGAAAAATCTCAGTATCTTCAATCACAGCAGCTGCACCAATTAATATCTATGAAGATCCAATAACTTCTGGGCATTTGCAATTGACCACTCTTACGATGTAAGCACTGATATGAAATAAAACAAAACCGTCGGCGGCGCGAATCCCAATGGTATTACAATACCTGAAAAAAATATGCTCTGCATGTCATTGTATGTACAACGAAGTTACATAAACTACTTAATTATTTTGTTAAAAATGAAGATACTTAATTACATATAGTAATCTACACGATGATATTTCACATATAAGTGGGATAATAGGTAGCGGAAGGAATCTTCTGATACCAATCAGGTTGGTATGATAGAAAGAGCAAATAATAGTTGGTATGATAGAGAGGGAAAATAATTTATTTATGTTGCATGACTTTTTGGAACGTGGAAATGTTTCGAACTTGGGCACGGGTGTATGGAAATGGCTAATTGGGAGTCGTAATATTATTATAAAAAATGTTGTTTTTAATTACATAATTTATCTGTGGAATGTTGTAATGCGGCATATGGGTCTGATACTTTGTACCCGTCAAAGGAATATCACGATTACTAATTCTAGAAATGTTAGACACATCATTGATGCATTTACTAACTTAATATAAATTTTTATTATGAAAAAATATAATATCTTTACAAGAACCACTCTAGAGAGTTTCTCTGAAACTGAAAGGAAATGAAACTAACATATTAATGGCAACAGAAATTTCACATAAGGGAAGCAAGAAACGAGAGTTTAGACATCAAATAAAACATGACTGAAAAATGAAATAGAGCCCCCACAGAAGAGCTCGCAAACAGAAAGGATAGAAAAGAATAAATCCTTGAAAAGTTAAAGCTCTCGCTATTGCAGTTTAAATGTCTAGAAAAAACAAAGTATTTGGAAACTCACTGAGGTTACTGGTCGCAGAGAACCGCTGCTTCAGGCACTATTTGCAAATGAATACAAGGTTGTGCTCTTAAACAAGTTAACAATTACAGTGATGGAGTGAATGGAGGACACACTTTATGCAAGATTGTCAGTGAGTTTGGAAAGAAAAAGATTTTTCTTGCGTGTACTTTGAGAAGGGAATTTTTTTTTTGTGGATTTTGGGGCAAATTTACAGAAATAAAGTTTCTTTTTTGGTAAAACTTACTAAAAACGCTTAAGGAAGTTTTTTTTGGCGGCAAGTTTTGTTGGAAATTCCCAAAGTCAATCATCATAGTAGTCAAAGATTCTGGAACATGCCTCAACTCTGGTGGCAACTCCTACCGAAAATGATAAGTTCCCACATAGTTCCAAAGCTCGAGGGAAAGGAGGAACCTTTTGAATGAGTTTCCCATTTCTAGGGAGCGGTTCCGTGCAGGAAAAAAGAAACCCTGCAAAATATATAATAAGTAGATTAAACTATTAATATATTTAATATTAAAAAAACAGATACTAAGAATATGTAGGTACAAAATTCATATGTATAATTCCAATACATCTTTATCAAATTTTAATTTTTTTTTTTTTTTAAATACTCAGACACTAAGACTAAACGTTTTAAAATTTAAGCATGATTAACTTTATAGGGTGGAAGACTATCGGAGGGATCAAAACTTTTGAAGTGGAGGCATTTTCAAGATGCCAAATTTGAAAAAGAAGTTTACACATCAAGAGATTAACTCTTTTGACATGGAGACCTTTTTAAAATCAAAAAATTGAAAAAAAATTTATAGATCAAGAGATTTTATCCCTATTCATGTTTGATATATCTACGATTAAGATAGATCTATGATGTTTATATATATATATAAACTCCACTTTAAACATTGAAGGAATTACACATGTCCATTTTGAATAACACATCTACAAATAAATGTATTATTTTATATGTGTGTTAGATATAAACTCCATGTTGACTATGGAAGGAATTGAGTATCTCCTTCATTTCAAGTAATGCAAAAATAAAATGTTTAAAGAATGTAATTTTTAGTGGGATTGTAATTTTTCATTGGCTTAGTTGAATTTTTTTAATGCATAAAAGAATTTAGTTGTCTAAATTACATTTTAACATTTTTGTCATTAAATTTAAGATAAAAATAACTCGAAAAAAATATAAGAGCCAAAACTTATAATAATTATACTACAAGCATATATATATATATATATATATATATATATATATATATATATATATATATATATATATATATATATATCTTTGCTTTTAATATATATACACATATATTAAGTTGATATTAAGATATATTAGTTTACATACATATTTGTATATTCTATTAAAATATTTCATTGAAACTTCTTATGTTCTTGTTTAATTCTTGCTCTAGATTTTTTTACTTTCTGTCTTGCTTTCAAATCTCACTTGAGTTATGACTTACATTTTGACTCCTCATAATAGTATTTTAGTTTCTTGATGGAATCACTCAATGTTTGAGGTTCGATAATTTGAATTTGATATTTGAATGATAGTAACTACCCATTAATGAACCTTTGAGCTTATTTCTTCTCATCCTGTAGATATGGCACATATCTTAGCAATTCTAGGAAGTTGGTGACATACTAATCATTCGACATATGTCTCATTTTGAGCTCATATAATTATTTTTATTTGTTTTCGTAATATTTATCTGATAAATATTTATTTCTGAAGAGTCCTTCAAATTTTCTCCAAGTCAACTCCTCTTCTCTTATTCCCTTGACATTCTTCAAATATTCCCACCATAAATCTTCTATTAGTTTCAAATTGTAGGTGGCTATTTTTTCCTTAATTTTCTCAGAATTGCTATGGGTTCTAAAGAACTTCTTTATTCTAAGCAACCAAGCTTATGCATATTCATATTTCTTCATTTCTTCGTCAAACCAAGGTGCTTTGGCCTTATTAATCTCTTCTAGCATATAGTCCCTTTCTCTCTTTATCTGAAGATGATGAGTTTGGTGATGATACTTCCTAGTAGCATAGATGGATTTTATATGAGAGAAATACCCATGCATGTTGGTTTCTCTTTCTGGGGTGCTCAATTGTTTATTCCCTCTCACTGTGTCCTAACTCTCTCTCCTATGCCTCTTCCTGGACCTACTATCATTTGCCCCATTTTTCTTCTCTTCTGACTTAAAAAATATCTTATTATCTTTATGACTAGCCCCTAGATAAATTTTCCTTTGTCTTTGTAGGTATGAGAGGCTTTCTAGTATGATTACATTCAACTCCACTTGCCTCTCTTGAGCCTTTATCAATGTATCGTTATCTTCTTTATAGCTTATACTATCAACCTTTAGGGTTGTTAAGGTGTCCATTAAATAAAGAGATTCTTTCCCTCCCACTTGGTCAAATGATCCTTTTTCTAAAATTATTCTTGCTCCTTCATATCCATGTTCTGACTAGTCAGAGCTATGTTGCACCACCCCTATCCTCATCCTTTGTTCTCATTGTCCCTTTCTTGTTACGATATGTTGTCATTCACACACAACTCTTAGATGCATTATGACATAAATAAATAAACATAATCATGACCATTAAA
The DNA here is from genome assembly GCA_034641835.2 of Pinus albicaulis. NCBI lineage: Eukaryota > Viridiplantae > Streptophyta > Pinopsida > Pinales > Pinaceae > Pinus > Pinus albicaulis. The sequence continues at coordinate 1,763,618,976 of CM076578.1, forward strand.
TTTCCTTTTGTTGAGTTGCTAAGGTAAGTGGATATAACAAAATAAATAACATTAGGACATCGATATGTATGAAACATCAAATAATTTATATTACCGTGTATACATTCTTAGTCATCAAAACATATATTGTTCAACACAAAATGTTATATTACATACTTGACAATAAAAAATCATATCAATCATTAGATAACGTTGCATAATTAAATCACAATGGAAGCATAATCAATATGCATGCAATCAATAAATCATAGCCTGACTTTTAACAACTAAATATTTATTTTATTAATTTTCAACAAATCGTTATGAGACCTCTCACAGGAATTATGCTATTACTTGCTCATGATAGAGCCCATCCAATCCAAGTGTTGAACTTGGAAGCTCTATACCACTTCTAAACACCCGACCTTATCCCTGGTGAAGTGTTTAATAGCTCATGAAATATCCCTTGTGAAGTTAGAGAAATGGGATATATATATTCTTCGAGTTCTCAAAACTCATAATAAACTCATAATAGCTACATATCTCATATTCAAATCAGATCACATGATGTGAAGGTATGGCCTAAAATTATGTTTCTTATTTCGATTCCATGTATATGATGCTTAATTTATTTATTTCTATGTTTTTGTAAACAAAGTAAAATAAAATAAAAAGTTACATGCACGAAAAATGATAGAAAATTTTCTTTTCATTTTTTTTTTTAAATTTTTACTTTTATTCTATTCAATATAAATTTTGGTTACAAATTCAAAATACTTATCCCTCGTAGAGTTAATCAAACTTAGCCACCAGTGAAACCAAAATACCAATCCTAAACACCATTTTGCACATAACCTCAAATTTTCCTTCAAAAGTTCCAATTTGTTGTCACTATCCTTTTTCCAGAGTTTGAATAATTAGTGTCTTGATTGTGCACTAGGTCTATGCTATTGTGAATAAATTGGTGTATCAAATGTATGAATAAAAATTTTCTTTCACACACCTGCTAAATTTATCCATACCTAAATCCAATTGTGAATATGTGCGTGAATGGGCATTACTAGTCATGTCCCTAAAACTAGCACCACATCGAGGATGAGCACAATGTCACATCATGTTGGAAAATGAATATAGAACACTACCACACTACTTAAAACAATGTGTCTGATACTAATACACTCAATCATAGACATGGAATATCATGCAAAAAATAGTCATAGATTTGAACCCCAATGCTAGGTGCACCAATGAAGACGAAATGACATTTTCCACTTGCTTACCGTGAAAATTAAGCCACACTACCACTTGAAAATTAGATTGCTTAAAGAGAGATCACTACCTCCAAAGTGTAGCCAAAAAACTTAGCCAGAATATTGAGTGCACCAATAAAAACCAAACTAAGACGTACACCTACAAACCTTACAATTTAAACCACTCTACTCCTTGCAAATAAGCTTTCCTAGAGAAGAAATTTTCTGTGATGATGAATTTATAGAACAAATATAGAAAAATAATCCAACCAAGGAGAATGTGATATTAAAAATTAAATGAGAGAGAGAGAGAGAGAGAGAGAGAGAGAGAGAGAGAGAGAGAGAGAGAGATATGAAAATAGGGAAGGATGAAAATTTTGAAATTAAAGAGACAACCTCACTAGAGAGAAAACTGGGAAAGAACGAGCATAGTCTGAAAAGTTGGGTAACATTACCAATAGAAAGAAACCTTTCATAAGTGAGATACTCAATAGAATGGAAAAGAAAACCAATAGAAGGGATATAGGTTGTGAAGGAGGAGGAACAACCAAAGAGCCTAGTGATGGCACCAAGACCAAGATTCACAGTGAAAGTGAATTTCAATAATAACACCCCTAATCACTCACAATTTGTTTTTTTATTTATGAAGCTTGTGTCCTTCATTGCATTCATAACAAATGCATTACATCCTTATTATTCTTGGGGAAGGGCAACTCTTGATTTTGAGAGAGATAATTACTCTCTTACATATTTGAAGGAAGCTGAGGGGAATCCTCTTAAACATAGGAAATTATGCTAACTGCATTCTAAATAAATGCAATTAGTTTTGATTACACATTTAATCCATAGAAGTTTACATAATCTAGGATCTTCTAGACACTTCCTAGAGTTAGGAAAAATTAAACACATCTAATTTTAATAATGTTATAGATGTTTGTTTGATATTTGAGTTAATAACCACAAAAATATCTTTATTTTCACCTTAGAGGCACTCTGTATCCAAGTATAAGGAAAGTGTTGTCATGTAGTCTTACATTTAAAAATAATAAAATAATATTTACATTAAAATTTTTAGAAATAACAATAAGGAAATTGAGAAATAGTGAAATAGGCATGTATAGGGAAGATTTAAAAATAATGAAATAATATTTACATTCAAAATTTGAGAAATAGAAATAACAAGAAAAACCAATGTCAAACATAAATAAAATTTTCAATTTCCACCTTAGCATGGATAAAATAATTGAAAGTAACAAAAACTAATTTACTTTTTAGTATAAGGCACTTATGTAATTCCTTTGCTACTTAGCAACATTTAATTAATTCTATGTTGAGATGTAATATTTAAAATAAAAAATATTTGCTTATGAGGCATAAATAAAATATTTCAATATTAATATTAATTTTATATTAACTTTTTTTGGGGTAGGAAAAATCGTCATTATGATAAAATATGAAAATTGCATTGTGTATGGTTCATATGACCTCTTACAAAAAACTAATTAGTATCAATCAAATAAGTACCATCAACCTAGCATATAAAAAAAAATATATACATATGTCACTAGAGTCTTGTGAGTATAATCCAGTATATGGATATTGATATGATAACAAAAAAGAAGATCAAAATGTATCAAAAGTGGTCTATAAGTGTCCCAAAATTTCAAAATTTATGTTTGGTCTTCTGAAGCGGAATCTTCCTATTGTATCTCCGTGAATGGTCGATGATAGTATTGGTATTGTGCATTGTTGCTGATATTTGTCACGTGCCATGTACCGTGCGTTTAATGCATGGCTTCTCTGGGAAGTTGGTCTGCAAAGTGGTTCCACTCCCTGTAAATATGACGACAAGAGAGGAAGTAAAAAGATGACTTTAGGAGAATTAATTCATCCAAGGCTCTTTTGAGAGTTTGTGTGTGGCATGTGGATTTTTATGAGACCCACTTGATCACCAGTTTGAGTTACCAAAAATGTGAAGCTTTGTGCATTATTTCTCAAGAGAAAAGAGGAGTAAGAGCTTGATACTGTGTAATTATGCATAATTTTTGGTGCCTTAACCCAAACCAAATGTTATCTGAAAATTATGTTGCTCAAAAAGATATCGAACAACCACACCGCCATAATTTCCCTGATGTGAGGATCCATTGAAATATGCCCATGGGAATGATCGATTGATGTGTGCAATAGTTATGATGTGAGAGAAAATGGTGTTCCCATATTCTGGGACCAAGGAGTATATGGATAAGAACTATGAAAATGTTCTCTCCAGGGAAAAAGTTTGGTCGTGAAATATTTTCTCGTTGCAGAAAATCCATATAACCTAGCACAATATTACAGGGATATTTTTATGTTTGTTTGTTTTTTATTCATTCCACGAGTGAATCCAAGTGTATGATATTGAGATTTCTTTCCATATATTCAATGTGCAAATATCGTGATAAATGAAGTTCCGTACCATGGACACCACCTGAAATGATAGAAATAAGTGCTCCCTAGGTTATTCAGATTGTGGGCATATTGAACACCATGACGAACCATGATAGGTTGGATTCTTCAGATTTTATCCAGTTGGTAATTTATTTTCCATAATTCACCAAAATAACAATATTTCTTTTGTTAGCCCCTTGAGCGTGCATAAGTGTTTCCACCATCAGCTCGAAACTTCATGTTCTTTCGTGCCAATGGTTATGAGATGCCCATCCTTAGGAGTGTAACCACCATGTTAAGTGAGGAACCAAATTAGTTCAAATTCCTGGTCAATTATTCCAATGTGTGATGTGGACAAAGCTCAAAGATAATTTCCCAAAATATCATGCCATTATGCAGGGAACTGTAACTCAGTGAGCTAGTGTTCTCCTGAGATGTCCGATTTAATTGGATCACCAAATCTAGTTTAAGAATTTTATTTGATGCTTGGTGAGGAAAGTGATTAAATAATGATGGAGGATATGTTTATTATTTCAACATGAAAATGGTTCGATACCATTACGCACATGATGTAAAAATCTAATGTGCCAATCAAGTCCTGCAACAATGAGAGGGGAAGACTTTAGAATAACTTTCCAAATGGTGGAGATGTTTTCTTTCGATTTGATTGGGTGTCGAATCCACTCTTCAATATATAGTAGGGAGATATATTTTTGCTGGAGCCACTTCTATCCAGAGGTTGTTTGTACTGATTAATATCCATCAAACCTTGGCCTCCAAATATTGATAAAAATAATGTAGATTATTTATACCTCATCTTCCCCATGCCTTTAGGAGGGAAATGTTGTCCCATATGAACTAAAAAAAGGTGTGTCCCTCCTTTTTCCCACACTAGATGAAACCACAAAATATCCTATGAATAATGTTAAGGATTCCCTTTGGGATCCAAGATAGGGATATCGAGAAAAGTGGTGAGGTTTCAATGACCGATTTAATTAGAACAAGTCTTCCTTCTCTGGAAATCCACTTGTGGCACTAGGATTTAATTTTTTTCTCAATTTTGGCCACTAGCCACATCAAATCTTCCTTCTAATAGTCATTTTCTTTGAGATGAAAAATGACATATTTGATATCTTCTTGAAGGTGTAGGTAAGTAAATGGATAGATGTCACGAGCATGACTGAGTGCCATTTCGGTGCATTCATGATAAGTTACGGTAGATTTTTGTTCATTTGGAAGCATACCTGTAGCATTTCAAAAGGGGTCTAAGATATATTTGAAATCATTACAATTGATGATAGAGCCATACAAGAATATAAGTACATTATCAAATAATAGTATATGTGAGAGTAGTGTATGTCCTCTTATACGATTCCTTTTTATAATGCCTCTCCTAATGGCTATGTGCAATAGTCTGATTAATCCATCGATAATCAACGTATAAATTAGCAGAGAGATCATGAAACCCTACCTGCATGTGCATTCTCCATGAAATAAATTTGTTGCAACACCATTTATGAGAATAGAGAAGGATGTGGTGGAGATACAACACATGATACATCTTATTAAAGATATAGGGAAACCCAAGTGTGTGAGGAGTAATCTTATGTATAGCCAACTAAATCTGTCAAAGGCCCATGATAGGTCAATCTTGAGTAGCATTCCTTTAAGTTGTAGGGAATTGAGACCTTAAAGAATTTCTTGGGTGATTCCAATGGCTTCGTGCATCTGATGGTATTGTAAAAAGAAAATTGTTCCTTTGATATGTGATGTGAAAAAATAGGGCGTATTCTATTGGAAATGATCTTGTAGATAAAATTGCATAGAGAGATGACGTGATAATCTACAAAGGTTGATGGGGCATTTGATTTTGGATAAGGAAAATAAAAGTAGAGTTGAAGGCATCATAAAGTTGTCGAGAGGTTCGACATTCCTCAAAAATTACCAATAAATCTTGACCAATGTGTTCATAAAAAATGAGGAATAATTCAATGGTCCATCCATCATGGTCAGGGCTCTTATCCTTTTTAAACCATCGAATAACATATTCCAGTTTTGTCAAGGTAGCTTTTGAAATTATTAAGAATCTTGTTCAGTGAAAACCCAAGGAATTTTTTGGATGATGTGCATGATGTCGATGAGAGACTCAATTTGGGTGGATTTGAATGTTGATTAGAAATTTCGTATCCCCATTCTGGAAAAGTCCTTAAAATTTGAAGTTGTGCTCCCAGTGTCATATTGTAGGGACCATATAGTGTTGAAATACGTCCTCGCCTTTTCATATTGATGGAAGAATTTTGTGTTGTCATCCACTTCTTGAATCTAGATGGCCCTCGTCTTGAGTCTCCATTTTTCTTCTCTGAATTCCCTAACTTTTCCTTTTTCCATTTCTATATGTATAAGATGGAGTTTTGATTCTTAAGTCTAATAGCTACAACCTTCTAGTTGTTCTAGGCATTCCAGGGTGGCCTCGATTTGAGATAAATCTTCCTCATCTCGATTGTGTTTCCCTTTGAACCATCCTAGGGTTTTCCTCTTTATATTATTTAGGTTATCATTGAATTGAGAGGCCAGGGAATTATTATTCAGATGTTCACATCTCTTCCATTGTTCGATCACTATATTAGTAAAATCCTCTTCCTTGAGCCAGGTGGAGTTGAATTTGAAGGGAGCTCCAGGATTATCAAAATGACCAATCTGAAGATATATGGGGTGGTGGCTAGGTTTCCTGCCTTGAACCACCCATTGTTTATTAAATGATAGATGCTCCAGGAATTTCTCCTTAATCAATAAAGAATCCAGTCTGCAAGCAATAACGTCGTCCCCCACCCTCCAGTTTATCCAAATCTGGAGGGGTATTTCCATATCAATGTCAATGATATTTTTTGATTTCATGAGTTAGGAGAAGAAATCATACAAGGTGTCCTCCATGTCCCTACTACCCCAACGCTCATTCCCTCCAATCGAGAAACTTAGGTCACCCCCAATGAAGATATTATCAGCATCCATGAAGGACATATTCATTAATGAATTCTATAAAGTGACACGATTGTGATAGGGACCATATATGTTGACCAATCTGATATTGGTGCCAAGTTTTGTTGAGTGAATACCGACTAAAATAAAGTTATGAGATCCCCAAATGTTGTGAACCGAGATAGATTTGGGGATGTATCCAAAGGAAATCTCCCCAAATATACCCAAATCATAAATCACATGAAATATCCATCCTTTGAATATAGATGCTAGAGTGTGTTCTACATCTGAGACTGCCCCCAATTTTTCTTGAAGTAGTATGACATTGAGGCAATCACACAAGAATAGATGTTTTAGGGAAAACATTTGGGAGGGTCTTATCAACCCTCGAGAATTGAAATATAACCAATTCATTGGGGAATGGTAGATGGGGCATGTATGGCTCTAAGGCCTCCTTAAAGTGATCGTTTCTTGTGGGATTCTATGTTCAGGTTGGGCATATGTGCGATTCTCTTCCTCGGGTGATCTTGGGGATCCTAATTATGGAGAGAGATTCAAGACTAGTCCCGAGATGCGGGATGCTAACAGGGCCCTGGGAGAATGAGATGGAGAGTGAAGGAAATGTCTCTGACCTAGGTCCATGCTAGATGAAGAATCATTGTGTGCATGAATGGAGGGAAAAGGAGGAGGGTAACACATAGGGAGAGATGAAATTGGGCAAGAAATAGGATCAAGATACTGTGAGGTATTGTGAAAATTCGAAAGAGAATTGATAGAGGATGAAATATAATAAAAAATTAGAGATATATGACATGTGAACTGAGATAAGGAGGTAGAATTACCTAGCAACCCTAAATCAGGATGGCAAGATGTCATTGCACCAATATCTTATTGCGCCGGCTTGAATGTAGAGGATTTTACCTGGTGTCCTGACAAGCAGCCCCATAAGAGTCTGGACCGGATGATACCATCATTCCCTAGGAAAAGCCTACAGTGGGATTTAGACCACATGATCCCGAACACCTGCTAGACCATGGTCCTAGATCTGCTGTAGAAGAGGACCATATTTAAAGACATGACCCACCTAATGGCACCGTCAACACATGAATGGTACCCCTTCATATTCCAAAATTTGATTTCGAATATTTCCTCTGTAATGTATGAAGAGGTTCACCACCAATCCCGCACGTGCATCCATAGAAACCAATATCTTGGCGAAGGTAATTTTTTCAGTCTCAAGATAGGATTTTTCATATTCCAGTAAATGACCCAAGTCATTCCAAATCAGTCAAAATATGTCCTCATACATGGGTCACGGCTGACACACACCCTAGTTGTAGCCCTAGAAACGTTTGGAGGAGAAGGCAGTCCAAAGGAGCCAAGGGAGGCCATGGGGACATCTTCAATATAGTGATCAGGAGGCGTCACCTTAGGAGCAGAGGAACAAGAGTGTGGGATAGGACTATAAGGGTTAAGATAGGTATTGAAGAAAAGGAGGGATTCATGGGAAGAAACTTCCAGGGAGAGGGGTTTTTAGGCAAGAGATCAAACAATCGGAGGGATTTCAGGCCAAGAAGAAAAAACTGAGTAACTGCAACCAAATGAGTAAAAATATTGATTGTGGTAGATGGAGGGGGAACATGACATGGCTATCATCAAGACGATAGGAAGGAGAATATTCTAGGCTGAGGGTCACCAGACGTCGAGGTAATATCCATCCTGAGGGGTTAGTGTGGAGGGATAGACAAGATCGAAGACTCCGGGATGGGATAGTTCGAATAATCGATAATTTCCTCATCCATGCCAAAAATCCACTCTATCAAATTTAGAAAAAAACCCTAACAAATTTACATAAAATCTCTACCTCCCCATAACTAATGGTAGTTAGTCACAACAAGCAAGTCAGAGGCAGTCCACGTCAAATATCGATGTGAGGAAAATGATAAAACTGAAAGGAGACTATTGATGGTGGTAGTCGAGTAGGTGAGGATGGTGACCGGGTTGGGAACAACATGGGAGCCATGAAAAATCACAGTTGTGGAGGTGCAGAAAGCGTGTAGGTAGGATGGCGACAGGGAAGCCCTAACCGACAACACATAGTGAAAACCTATTCACCTTCAAGCAAGAATAAAAGACCACACCGCATAGCCATTTTCCGATGTCGACATCATTAGTGATTCCCATAGACATTAAATCTTTTATAAGCATTATATATAGAGAAATAAAATAATTTAAATTTAAAAAAAAAATCACATGTGTAGTTTATTCCATTCTTAATATGAAAGTAATATATAACATTTAAAAAAATTATAACAATTTTTTTTATATATGTTATAAATCAAATATTTTAATATAAATATTGAGTAAAAGATTGTAACATCAAGTTAGAGAAAAAGAGTAAGTAATTTCTTATTCTATTAATAAGTGTTTTCTTATGTATGAGGAAGAGATGTAATTGATTTAATGCTTAACATGAATTTGGCATGTAACATTTAAAAAAATGAAAATATTAAAATTAATATTATATATTTCAATGTCAAGTATGTATATGTTACATAAAAGAAGAGAAAATAAAAACACTTCATGTAGTTAAAAAAATTTATTACTTTGTTTTTCAAACCAACACAGATCCATCTTAACCCCATATTTATCAAGATCCAAGAAGAATCAAATATCTAGAAGTGCAAACTTTTCCTCAAGTTTTTCACTTAGAAAGAGATTTAGATTTTGAGAGATTTAATTCCTCTAGAAACATAATAGATGCAAAAGTAATATAGTTATATTCTCCTAAAAATGTCATGAACAAAAAATTACATCAAACACCAAAATCAAATAATAAACAAAACCCAACAAATACCCATTAAGTATAAAAATAAATTACATTTTAAAAAATTTAATTCCTCTAAAAACTTGATAAATTGAATGTTGAGCAACTTTCCCAACTCCTAAAATAATTCAATTATCAATCGACGACATACTTGAAAGTTCCAATCTCCCCACTCCAGTTTAATAATAATATTTCTTTCCACGTTGATGTACATTTAAATCTTTAATTATAATTTCAGAAATTTATTTAATTTCGTATATATTATTTATTAAATAAATTATTTTATTCCAAATTTCATTATAATGCCAAATTTTCTACTTCATCATTACCAAACCGAAATTTTCTTACCTATGAAATGGGATAAATTATAATTCTAAAATCAATTTTTAATTTTAATATCTTTTTTTCTATTTTATTTTTAAACAATAAAATATATTTTCTATTTAAATATTATTATTAAAATTAAATCAAATAATTATTATTCATATAAGTTCTTTTTAAATACTAAGGTTAAATTAAAGCGATGATTACCAAGTCAATTTCTAAATATACTCACTCAAGAATTTACCAGAATTTAAGTTATTATAATAATATCTATCAATACATCATACCTAATCAGGTTACCAATGAAGATAAAATTCTAAACAAGAAAAATTATAACCATTTTTATCCACTAATCCAAAATAACCCTTATTTACCATATAACGATAATATGTCATAAAAAGTTATATAAAAAACAATATAATAAAAATTTAATTAATACATTTTCTTCCTTCATTCTTTTACTTGTACATTAATTTTTATTATTAACTAATTTTAATATATATAACTATTATTTTCAAAAATACACAACTATTTGAAATTTGTTTAAAATTTTATTTTTATGATGAAAAACATCAAAAATAATCTACACGATAGAAATTTCTTTGATTCAACAATTAAAAAATCAATAATATGATAAATATTTAAAAATTAACAAAAATAATAATTAAAAAAATTCTATTTTAATAATTCCATTACAAAGTGGATAGAGAAAATACATATTTTATTTTATTTTTAATTTGATTTTCCGGAAATATGCATTTCGTTAAGCTTTGAATTTTTATTATAAGTATTAAGATATTTGATGTTCATATTTATTTATAAAATTAGCATAATTATGTAAATTAAATAATTAATAAATATAGATAGTTATGAATTAAAAATAAATATTAAAACACTTATTTTATTATGCATCTCACATTGCTAATATTAAAAAAAATCATAAAAGCTAAGTAAATTATAATTTTATTTTAAATCATTATTATTATTAATTATAAAAAAAATATTATATATGTCAAACACATATATAGTTTAAAGAACATAGAACAAGATTCTTAACTATGGATATTTATTCCACCTTACTATGGAGATACTTAATCTGCAAATAAGATTTGTCTTGATACTATTGGCTAACACCATAATTTATCAATATCACATGCTAAAAAAACCATAACTCACTTCATATGACACTTGTTTTTTTGTAAGCTTGGTAGGACTACATATCCTTCATGTCCAGTATATCACCTTGATAGCCAAAAATTAAGCAAGTTCACATCAAGGAGTGCCTTAACACAAAACTTGATGTGACAATTGCATTTAATGTTAACTAGTTGTTAACTAGTTAAATGACATTTTATTATTTGTTTAAGGAAAAGGCTAAGACAATTAATATTTTGTTGGAAAAGTTAATTTTCTTTATTATTAAATGTGAATAATAAAATTAGTTATGGAAAGTAATTCCATGAAAAAATTAAAAAGGATGATGGTAAATGTTTTCCAAAAACTGAAAGGTGGTTGGACGTTTTGAACAGTTACCTGCTCCTCTCGGGATAAGAGGCTCATCCAATGAGGAATGGGGTTCTATTCAGAAACAAAGGAAGAGAGTGAAAAGTTTTACTGAATTGGTAGAGACCAGTGGAAATCTCTCAGAAATTGTTGAAAATATTCTGGCATTGACTAGACTTGGGGTCCTCAGATCACAGCAGAGATAAACTATTGACTGGTGCCTTCCGGTGGAAGCACTCAGGAAGAGTGGGACATCATTGCCTTTCTTGAAGGTTGGGAGGAACATCAGCAGTAATGTTTCTATTAAGATAATTTATCTGATTTACTTTGAGTAGTTTAGTAAAATGGAATCAAGTTATGAAAATTTGAGTATTGGAATAATTGAATTTCTTGGATACTGTACTGAAATCCAAAATTTGGAAATAGAGTTATATTGTGTTTATTTATAAGTGTAGAATATCTATTAATTATATTGTGTCTATTTATAAATTTAGAATAGCTATTGATTATACTGTGTTTATTTATAAATGTAGAACAACTATTGTTTATATTGTTACAACTATGATAAGATGATTTACGGTATTGAATTAAGGGAAGCAACAGAAATTGTTCAAGAAAACAACACTGTCTAGATTTACACAGTAGGACAGAAATAACCTCACCGACAGACATAAATGTTGATTCTGGTAATGGAAGAAAACCCAGAATGCATCGTTTATCCCTCTCTAACTATACCCAGACAGACAATGGGGTGGTCAGGTCACCCAACCATAGAAGAATGTAAAAACCTTCATTTGAACAGATTTATTTTACAACTACTGAATAAGTAAAATTTTCTCAGGAGAATGTATTAAACGGTAAATTATGTAAAACAAATAGATATTAGTGAATGAAATTATATGCTAGAGTATTCATTAATACAAGCAATACAGGAAAGAAAGCAAAGCTAAGCGAATATATTTATGTAAAATCGTTTATGGCTATAGAGCATTACCAAAAATTTAACCAGAAAATGATGAAAATTAACTATTTAAAGAATTGTTGAGATTTGAAGCATAAGCAAACTGGCCGGAGGCTCAGGTCACACATTTCATTAAAAAATAGACTCTAAGTTTTAAAAAGAAAAAAACATTAACCCGACTTTGAAAGCAAGGATGTCATTCATGGAGTCTCAGTGTACATGCAACAAAACCTGAGACTGGAGGGAACACGAGATGGAACAATAAACCATTCACTGTTAAAGAAATGATGTTATATGATCAGTAAAGACAAAATAAAAACGAACTAGACTTCCAATAATATAAACGAAGGTATTATCCACCTTTCATTATTTCATTTTAAGTATGGGAAACCCAAAACTGGAAAGTGGAAAAACATATTGTCATTTACAAGAGAATATACATAATTATTTTCGAAGAGATCTCTCTCTCTGTCCATTGTCCCTAGAAATATTGTAAGGAAGAAACAAGATTCCTTTATTCCAAAACACACTCTAACTGTCCATTTAAAGTAAGCTTAACTATTATTAGAGAAAACTGAGTCGAATTATTAGATTGGGGTTTGCACTTTTTTCCATGGATGAACAGAGAAATCATTTTAGACTGAGTACCTATAGAATGAAATGGGGATGTCAACTGAAAATGGAATCGAGAGCCTCATCGCTCAAATAGAAAATGGGTTTATCGTGTATAGCTAAATGGAAAAACACACCTGCAGAGGAAGCAAGGGTTAAACATTAGTTCGGAGGTAGAACTTAGGTGCCAGAGCAAAATAAACATTAAAATCTGTAGAATAATGAAGGATTCATAAAAATTGAAGATTGGTTTACTTGTATGAACGAAGGTTGTTACAAAACCGCAGCATAGGCAGTTGTAAGGAAATAGAAAAACACTATTAAAAATGATAAGGGAATAGTTGAGTGTATTCCTATTTTAGAAGTCAAGAAAAATTCAGAATGGAACAGTGAGAACGGATTAACCAAAGGAAAACTTGATACCTATATGAATTTTATAAAACTTTCAACCCAGTGGGGGAAATGTGGCAAATATGTCATTGAATCAGTTGGCACCGCGGGAAGAAAACCATGCCATCATCAGTTCACCATCAAGTCGTTGAGACTCTAAAATTTCAACAGAACAATCCAAAAAACCCTCACATCCTCATAGAACCAAAGCAGAGCAAATGAGGAGTGATGAAGGGGATAGTAGAATTTACCCCGAGTCTTTTCCCACCGAAGTAGTCCACCGTCAATCATTGGAGATCGAATGGTGCGAGATGAGGCAGGTGGTCCATTGAGAATCGGAACCATATCCAAGAAGATTCGCTTTAAGGTGCCACATGAAAGCACTAGTATGTGACAACTACTATAGGTACAATCACCATACCATGTTAATACATGAGTTTGGTTAGTGTGTAGCTGAATCACCATAAGCATGGACTATGGTTGAATTATATATATGAGATGATATATATATGGTTGAAAATTTAAAAGGAAAAATGAAAATATTCTACCATAGTTCATAAATGTACTTCGAAAAATTCATTTCGAGAGGGTAAATAATATTTTTGGTAATAATGTATTAGTTAGAAAGGCTTTTTCTAGAGAAGCATTGGTTAGTTAGGGTAAGATTAACACATTTGGTAAAACAAATTTATTTTGTATGTTACAAGTGGTATCAGAGCAGAGTTCCTACACTGGGACCCTAAGGGTCAACTAACGATTAAGCTGTGTGTATACTGATGCACAGAATAGAAGCCTAAGAGGAAACATCATGAGAAGGGGATCAACGCAACAACTACCCCAGAACACCGAGGAACCCCAAACACAACCAGTAGTGAGCCCTAAGATGTGGGTTCAGCTGAGTGTGGATCAACACCAGCAAACAAGTAGAATGTTGGAGGAATAGCAGCATTAAACTAGCATACTTTTGAATACAGTATAGAAGTTACAAGAAGAAATGAAGCGGTTTTGAAGTGATAATTAGCGCTTGATGTGAGAGCAAGAAAATATACTCAAGAGCGTATCAGACAAGAAAAATCAGGGAATGGAACACCCCAGTGCTGATAGGGCCATGCAAGAAGGTGATGAGCGACAAAAAAGGGACCACACCACTGACAAAGTGGAAAGAAGCCCATCCCAGCGAAGCAACAAAAACAAAAACTATAATGAAGAAGAATCTGGCAATTTGTCGTATCGGCAAGAAGTTAAGAAGAAAAAAGTGGAGCTTGAAGGGGAGTTTCAAAAAATAAAACCACCAACATTTTATGGTGAAGTTGAGGAAGTGGCAGATGCTTGGTTGATAAACATGAACAAATATTTTCAGGTGTAGGAGTACAACAACAACTTGGAGGCCATATTTTCCATATATCAGTTAAGGGAGAAATCCACTCTGTGGTGGGAAGAAGTAAAGAATTTTCGTAGCATTGAGGACCAAGATGTTACTTGGGAATCGTTCCAGCAATACTTTAAAGACAAGTATTTAATAGAACATTTCTACAATGAGAAATCTAAAGAATTTCATGACTTAAATATGGGACAGATGACTATGGATAAGTATATCACCAAGTTCACCTCCCTGTTAAGATATATCCCATACCTTTGAGATGAAAAGGCTAAGCTACGAAGTTTTCTGAGCAGCTTGCCAACACATATGAAGGAGAAAATTGAATTTGTAAATCCCAGAACCATGGAAGAAGCGATTTGTAAGGCACGAATGTGCTATCAGTAGTCCAAGGAAAAATGGGAGGTTGGAAAAAGTTGGCAGGCAAAGAAAGGACAGAAAAGCAGCTCAAAATTGAAAGGTGCCAAAAATAATTACTTTAATAATTCTGGATGAAGTTCTGTCAGTAAAAAATTTGGTAGGAATCATCAAAGAACCTAATCGCCATCTGAAGAGAGGCCTACAGAGGCATATAGAAAGCCTAAGCAAGGGAAAGTAACTAAACCACCCCTATAGTGTTGGGGGTGTGGTGAAGCACATTATTACAAAAATTTCCCACAACGAGCAAGAAATGAAATAGTTGCAAAATTGCAGGAGGCATATACAGTAGGCGATGTGGCGTGAAACATTCCACGTATCAACGCGGCGTTGGAGGATCAATAGGCATATTATAAGCCAACAATGATTGAGTTGGAAGGTAGATTACTATCTTAATCTGTTTCTATTTTGGTAGACCCAGGAGCAAGTCTAATTTATGTTAGTCCCAAAATAGTGGAAATTTGTAAATCAAAAGGGCAGAAATTCAAAAACCCTTGGCTGGTACAGCTAGCCATAGGAGCAAAAATAAAGGTAATTGCCAAAATTCCAAACTACACATTAGAAATTGTAGAACAATAGTTAAATGTGGACCTGAACATATTTCCATTAGGGTCCTATGATGTTTTGTTGGGCATGGATTGGCTAGAAAAACATTGGACATTAGTGGATTGCAAAGAAAAAATAATCTATTATAGAATGCAAGATGGTACACGTAAAGAGATCCAATGAATCAAGAAATCCCTACAGCTACATCCTATTACAATATCCCAGATGGATAAGTGTATGAGGAAGGGAAGTCAGATTTATGCCATCCAAGTGGGATATGCCAATTCTAAGGAAAAATCACCTATGATGGAAAATATACCACTGGTAGAAGATTTCATGGATGTATTTCCCAAAATAATCCCTGGATTACCACCAAGAAGAGATATCGATTTTACCATTGAATTAATGCCAGGATCATCACCTGTGTCAAGGGCTCCTTACAAAATGAGTGCTCCAGAATTAACTGAATTAAAAATGCAGTTACAGGAACTATTGAACAAAGGATATATCCGTCCAAGTGTGTCCCCTTGGGGAGCACCAGTGATGTTCATTAAGAAAAATGACAAAACCATGCGAATGTCTATGGACTATAGATAGCTCAAAAAGTTAACAATAAAAAATAAATATCCTCTACCAAGGATTGATGATCTGTTCAATCAGGTGAAGAGGGCCACAATATTCTCAAAGATAGATTTAAGATCTGGATACCACCAGATCCGAATCAAGGATGAAGATATTTGCAAGACTTCTTTTCGTACCAGGTACGGGCATTATGAATTTGTGGTGTTACCCTTCGGGTTAAAAAATGCACCAGCAACCTTTATGAGGTTAATGCATGGTATATTTCATCCTTTCCTAGATAAATTTATACTTATATTCATAGATTAAATTTTAATCTATTCTAAAAACCGGGAAGAACATAGAGAACATTTAAGGATTGTGCTGGAAATGTTAAGAAAACACCAGTTGTACGCTAAGTTCAGCAAATGTGATTTTTTTGAAACAGAAATCCAGTACTTAGGCCATTTCATTTCAGCAGAAGGGATTGTTGTTGATCTAGATAAAATCAAGAAAATCATGGAATGGCAAGTACCGAAGAATGTGGTAGATATTTGATCCTTTATGGGATTAGTTGGATACTATTGGAGATTTATTGAGGGATTTCCAGAATTTCTTTTCCCATTACCTCCTTGTAGAGAAAAGGAAAAGTCTTTAAGTGGACTGTTGAATGCCAGAACAATTTTGAGAGGCTGAAGCAGTTATTCACCACTACACCAGTGTTGAGGGTAGCTAACCCAAACAAAGAATTTAAAGTTTGTACAAATTCTAATATAGAGGGTGTTGTGGTTGTTTTATCTAAGGAAGGATAGGTAGTGGCTTATGAGTCAAGAAATCTGAAGGAATATGAACAAAGATATTTAGCCTATGATCTAGAGTTAACAATAGTAGTACATGCACTCCGAGTATGGAGACACTACTTGCTGGGTAAAATTTTTATGTTAAAGACAGATCATAGTAGCTTGAATATTTATTTTAAACAATATTTAAACTCTAGATAGCCAAGATGGAATGCCTTTCTAAGTGAGTTTGATATGGACATCTAGCATGTGAAAGGTAAGGAAAACTGGGTGGCTAATGCTTTAAGTAGAAAGCTGCATTTTGTTTATTAGATTTACTACAATCATCTTGAATGTAAATCCTTAGATCAAGTAAAAGAAGCACAGAAAGATTTGGAATATCAATCCCTTTGGCAATAAATGGAAGAAACGATAAAGCAAGGAAGTACTTCTGAATATGGAGTTAATAAAGATCAGATGCTAACCTTTATAGGAAAGGTGTATGTACCAAACCGTGTGGACCTAAAGGAGCTAATATTGGATGAATACCATCGGAGTAATTATGCGGGACACCCAGGATACCAGAAAATGTTGACTGCCATTAGAAAAGTGTATTTCTAGCCTAGTATGTGTAAATATATTGTTGAATATTTAAATATATGTTTGGAGTGTCAACAGGTTAAGGTGGAGCATCGACATCCCGAAAGATTGTTGCAGCCCATACCAGTACTTGAATGGAAGTGGGAGGTCATATCCGTAGATTTCATTATGGGTTTACTAAGGAAAAATAGGCGCAATGACTCCATCATGGTGGTAATTGACAAATTGAGTAAATATACACATTTTATACATGTACAGTCTACTTATAAGACTATACAGATAGCAGATATTTTCATGAGAGAAATATTTAGACTGCACAACATTCCAAAAATTGTTATCTCACACAGGGATGTTAAGTTTACTTCAACATTTTGGAAGACTTTGTTTACAGGTCTAGGGACTCAAATAAATTTCAGTACAACTTATCATCCCCAGAAACATGGTCAAACAGAGTGAGTAAACCAAGTGTTGGTGGACATGTTACGCATGTACATGATGCAACAACCAACCAAATGGGAAGACTACTTGCATCTGGTTGAATTTTCTTACATAAATAGTTATCAAGAGTCCCTTAAGATGAGTCCTTTTGAAGCTCTATATGGGAGGCAATATTGCACACCCATAAATAGGAGAAGCCCTGAAACGAAACTAATGTTGGGACTAGAAATGTTGGCTGAAATGGAATTAGAAGTAAAGAAGATGAGAAATTTTTTTAAGGCTGCACAAGATTGGCGGAAGATCTATGCAGATAAGAAAAGAACTTATCGGGAATTCAAAGTGGGAGAACATGTGTATGTTAGGATCAAACCCAAGAAGAGTACCTTGCGGTGGGCCTCTTATGCCAATTTGGCTCCCAGGTTCTGCGAACCCTTCCAAATATTGGAAAGGGAAGGACCTATGGCTTATCTATTGGCTTTACCCAGTCGCATCTGAGTACAAAATGTGTTTCATGTGTCCTTGTTAAAGTGAAATGTGCATGATTAGAAGGATGTAATTCATTGGCAGAATATACAGGTAGGATAGAATTTAAAAAAATCCTGACCTGAAATATGATTTCTTTATGAAAAATTGACAAGGAAATTTGTTGTTTGCAGGTAGAGTCGGATGACGATTTTCTGGTTGAGCCACAACACATACTTGATTGTAGAGAAATCATGCTTTGGAAGCAAGTCATCACCCAGGTTAAAATGCAGTGGAAGCACTTTAGCCTGGTTGAGGCTACTTGGGGGGATGAAGGGTTTGTGGGTGATACTTACCCAGAGCTATTTTCTGAGATGGGGTGAAACACTAAGGACGGTGTTACTTTCAGGGGCTGAAGTTGTGGCAGCTACATTTAATGTTAACTAGTTGTTAACTAATTAAATTACATTTTATTATTTGTTTAAGGAAAATACTGAGACAATTAATGTTTTGCTGGAAAAGTTATTTTTCATTATTATTAAATGTGAATAATAAAATTAGTTATGGAAAGTAATTCCATGAAAAAAGTAAAAAGGTTGATGGTAAATGTTTTCCAGGAAGTGAAAGGTGGTTAGACAGTTTGAACAATTACCTGCTCCTCCAGGGATAAGAGATTCATCCCAGTGAGGAAGGGGGGCTCTGTTCAGAAACAGACGAAGAGAGTGAAAACTTTTCCTGAGCTGGTAGAGACCAGTGGAAAATCTGTCAGAAATTCCTGAAAATATTCTGGCATTTACTGGACTTGGGGTCCTAAGGTCAAAACAAAGATAAACTATCATTCGGTGCCTTATGGTGGAAGCACGGGGGAAGAGCAAGACGTCATTACCTCTCTTGAAGGTTGGGAGGAACATCAGCAATAGTATTTCTATTCAGATAAGTTATCTGATTTACTTTCAGTAGTTTAGTAAACTGGAATCAGGTTATGAAAATTTGAGTATCAGAATAATTGAATTCCTGGATACTGTATTGAAATGACTCTAGAATTTGGAAATAGAGTTATACTTTGTTTATTTATACGTGTAGAAAAACTATTGATTATATTTTGTTTATTCATAAATGTAGAATATTTATTGATTATACTGTGTTTATTTATAAATTTAGAACAAATATTTTTTATATTATTGAAATTATGATAAGACGATTTAGATGTTGAATTAAGGGAAGGAACAAAAATTGTTGAAGAAAACAACACTATGTAGATTTACATAGTAGGACAGAAATAACTTTACTGACAGACAGAACTATTGATTCTAGGTAATGGAAGAAAACCTATAATGCATCATTTATCCTTCTCTGACTATACACAGATAGATAGTGGGGTCATCCAGTCACCTAGCCCTAGAATAATGTAAAAATCTTCATTTGAAAAGATTTATTTTACAACTACTAAATAAGTAACATTTTCTCAAGAGAATGTATTAAATGGTAAATTATGTAAAACAACTCGATATCGGTGCATGAACTTATATGCTAGAGTATTCAATAATACGAACAATACAAGAAAGAAAGAAAATTTGAGCGAATATATTTATGTAAAACTGTTTATGGCTATAGAGCATTACCAAACATTTAGCGAGAAAACAATGAAAATTAACTATTTAAAGAATTGCTAAGATTTTAAACATAAGCATACTGGCTAAAGGCTCGGGTCATGCATTTCAGTAAAATAGAGACCCTAACTATCAAATAGAAAAAAAAACATTAACCCGACTTCGAAATCAACGATGTCATTCATGGAGTCTCAATGTACATGCAAGCAATCCTGAGACCAGAGGGAACACAATGAGACAGCACAATAAACCATTCACCATTAAACAAAATATATTATATGATTAGTAAAGACAATATCAAAATGAACCAGAATTCCAACAATATAAAATGTTAGTATGAATCTTTCATCAGAAAAAGACCACTTTAGCTATGCATAACAAATAGCCCTAACATCAACTATGGCTGCCAACATCTTCAATTCTGCAATTAGTTGATCACGATAAATGCTGCACAAATCTAGATCTATGCATAAAAAGACATTAAGCAATAAAAAATGAAGTTTTTCTCCATGCATCCAATAGACAAAACAATAACAATATTTTTGAAAGAATTTTTTATATTAAAGGGCACTTGAGAGGAAAACAAGAAAGGTGTTTCCAATTCTCCTCAATGGGATGGGTTCTTGAAAGTCCTCAGCACTTCAGATCTAAAATTTCTCTCTCTTGTTGGTGTAGAAAACCCAGACAAACATAGAACTCAAGGGGAGCTCACAAAGTAAATAATGGAGAATGTGACAATGATAATGGCTCAAAGTCAGACCAAGATTATAGATCTAGAGTGATCCAATATGCAATGAGAGGTGACCAATGAATGGGAAAACCCTTCTATTTATAGCAAAATATTAGGGTAGTCTAGGACTTGGTGCATGAATAAAATATTATTAACCAAATTCTAGAACCACCTTTTAGGAATATTTTATTATATTTGTTGGAGGGAAAAGGTATTTAACTTGGGTGAAATCCATTTATTTGTAAATAATAAATAAATAAATGATTTATTTATTATTATAAGTGGTTGAATGATAATTAAATAAATAATGGTTTATTTGATTATTATAAATGATTTAGTCATATTTAACAAGGAATATGATTTAACTAAGATTTAAATAATTATTCCTAGAAAATAATAAGATAAATAAGGATTTATCTAATTAATTTCCTTATTTTGGGTTAAATATAACCAAGAATAATAATTAAATTATTGTTTAATTAATTATTCCATGAGAAAAATCAAACAAATATAGATTTCTTTAATATTTCCTTTTGGGGTTTTCTGTTTAGACCATAAACAACCTAATAAATGTGTTTTATTAAGTTATTTTACATAGTGAAAGAAATTTTACATAGGGTAAAATTGGTCTTACATGGTGTACTTGGGTCCATCTAATGATAATAGGTTATATGACCAAAATATGGTGTAACAGATTTCCCCCCAGCATACGAGTGTGAGGAGAAAATCGTATGACCGAAGTATATTGTAAGAACTCAATCACCAGACATCAAAAGGAAAGTCAGAGAGAGAAATGTAAGGTATTCTAAAGTGCTAAAGAACTAGACCCTGAGGAGATGAGACTTACAGGTGCAACAAGTCTCGTTTTATGAGAGGGTACCTGTGCTAGAGGCGGTGGGGAAGGCTTACCTATGCCTGCCGAGACAAAGTACAAAAGAATAGTGTCTCCAGTAAACAAGGAACCGAACTATAAAGTACATGCTGGCATAAACATGAGCTAGATAAAAGATATAATGAGGAATCCCACATACGTGCTGTGCCTGGGATAACAGCCAGGACTTATACAATAATATCTGAGTACATGAGATACAAATACAACCCAAATACCCCCTATAAAATGGGAAGGGCTTGCAAAATCTGACTGATACATGAAAATCAAAGAAGTGCTGCAAGCGGCTAAGGCCAACATCATCAAATATATGGTGCTGCATCGAAGGTTGCAATGAAGAGATCATCCGGGCATGTGGGGGGCTACCTGTAGGGCCACCCCCTCATGAGGGTTGAGACATCTCGCATACACCCGGGAATAACCAATAGCTACTGCTACATCACTATACCATCAAGTATACGGATCTCGATCATGCTGAAAGGAGCTGGAGTTGAGAAAAAATCAAGTCAAAGGGTAATGAGAAATCCCTTTGCCTGATCCGAGGCACCAAACAAGTGTAGAAGCTGGAACCAAGGTACACCGCCCTCTCGACCTATCTTCTGGAGTGAATGAGCTGATGTCGACAGAAGGAGGTCCACCATAGGTGAGGTAATAAGGGATCTTCAACTAAGGCACGAGAGAAAATAGTAGAGCGACTGACAGACTGACACTAATGGTGATGATGAAATGGTGGATACTGAGTAACGGATGGACGACTTCCCTTGTGAGAGCATAGAGGGCATGGATGACTTAGCAGTGACTGAAACAATATCAGAAGGGATAACGGATAGTGGGACTGAATGCCATCATGTGTGACACGAGAGAGGGACCAAGCAATGAAGGATGGAGAACTATAGCGGGATATAAAGGGACTTGGGATAGACTCCATGAATGTGATGATGACTCAACTCGGATGCTCTAAACAAGGGCGATGTGATGGTGCTGCCACACAGTAAAGGTCCAATGGGGGACCATAAAAACATGAGTACAAGATGGTAACTCACGACGAATATCACCACGAGCATGGACAAGTATGGAGGCCAAGTGGTGTCCCTAGTATGAGTGTTGCAAGTGAAGAAATTCGATTGTGAGGAGGGTGATGGTAGAAGGGCATAGGTGCCTCCAAGCATGTTGTGGTCATGCCAAAATGTATAAAGGGAAATCTAAACACATTTTAATGATGTGGTGCGCCATTGGTTTTCGTTATGGTTATGTAGTGTGAGAAAGGAAATGGAGGATTACCAATATCTTTGAGTACTGCATATATGAATCAAATGGACTTTAAGTTTCTCGGTTGGCATACCTAGTGTCACTATCCCAAAGAGAGGATTTGGAGATAATGAACTAATGCTCTCCTAGAAAACCCATAGGTTGGTCAACAACAATGTCTAAGAGACTGGGTTGCTGATGTAAGATGAAGGAACGATAAGGGGTATCATCCCTAGAGTGATCTGAAGTGATAAGGGACTCGAGAGGTTTGTCTAAATGTGGAAGAATAATGGTACTAAAGTCGACATGACTAGATACACTAGGAGAGTTGTGGAGAATTGCTTCTCTTGGTCTCTCAAATATGGGTGCCCCCTTACCCTAATATAGGGTTTCTATGTAACGGCCACGAGGTGTATGTGGTGCGAACGCATGGGTTCGATGTAAGGGGGAATAGATAAAGTCAGGGGTGGGTATTTCTTCCATAATGTCGTCATCGTGATAGAATATGGGGTGCCTGGTGGAAGAAAGACCACCTAACGTGACAAAGCTACCTGACTCATCATCATGAGAAGAGAGGTTCACATGCGGATCATCACAAGGGGTGACAGAAGAGTAAGAAGATAAAATATATACCGATGTTGAGCCCAGGGTGATCGCTGAAGGAAGTTCAAGCAAAAAAACAAGGGAGGATTCAAAGGAATGTTCCCCGAGGGTCTTACGGATGATGATAGGTAGAAGATGGTGGACGAAGGCTCCGTCATCTTGACATCAGGAGGGGGAATCTCAATGGGAGCCATCATGGCCAGTAGTTCTGCCAAAGAAAAATGCACAAATAGGGGAGAGGTGGACTCGTTGTGCTTGGCCTCTAATTGGCATACCGCGGCTAGAGAGGTGCGGAAGTCCTTGAGGCGGGGAAAAAGGTGGGTGTAATGGCCATGGAGATCACACAAAGCACAGGGGTGGTTGGTGTGAATATTCTTTGGGTTCTTGGCCACGGTCGCAGAAGGATCAAAGGCTTCTGGGACT
Organism: Pinus albicaulis; assembly: GCA_034641835.2. Lineage (NCBI taxonomy): Eukaryota > Viridiplantae > Streptophyta > Pinopsida > Pinales > Pinaceae > Pinus > Pinus albicaulis. Next base: position 1,763,642,906 of record CM076578.1, read on the forward strand.
GTGGAATCAGGGAACGCGACATTAACCATGGGTTTGAGATGAGGCAATTAAGGACAGGTAAGGGTGGCATGACCGAGAACATCACACAAAGCACACTATGTAATGTCTCTACTTCCCAAATATTTTTTTTTTTTTTTTTTGAGATACACATTCCTCTACAAATCCTTTGAATTTTATTTCCTGTTACATTAAATAACAATACACTTTCTCTATCCTTGGTTTGTTTTATTCGTATTTCCCTTTGGAGTACATATCACTTTATACCTATTACAATTAGGATATATCATAGCTATATCCTAGATATAACATTTGGCCTTAATATACCATCGCTATCAAATTTCAACTTAATATATATCATAGCTCTGAAATTGAGCCTTCCAACAAGATCTATGTTCATAACACGTCGGATTTCCATGTAGGCTTTTATTGTATGCCTAAACGTTTGTCATGAAAATCGTTGATCCTTTTAGCCATAGGTGAATTCACGGAGTATCATTCGAATTTAAGTTTCCTTTGGATTTATATTGGGTTAACATGTAACTAGACGTATGGGTTCGTGGCCTTACATCTCAGGTTTTTCTAATCGCGTCTAGATCTGGTTTGATCGCTTTATTGTATTCATTTCTATTCGTAATCCCACTTCGGCTTTGCGAAATTTGTGGTATCATAAATGCCATTTATACTACTGGCTCATTATACTCCTTGTTTTCGTTTCTGAGAACCTCATTAATATCCCACTTGTTATATGTTAAGCTTATTTGAAGTTCTGTTCTCAAATGTGATGTTTTATAACCCATTGCGAATGCGTTAAGGAGTACGATCGTATTTGAGCCAGGGATTTTCCTTACGGCTCCACGATTTGATATACATATTATATTCTTGTGTATTTACTTTTATGAAAAGTACTCGTACTCCTTTACGATGCAGGCGTTATCACACTACACGTGGATGGTCGAATTATGTCGTTCCTTAGGGTTTTGTTGAGGTATATCTGATTCAGGTTCTTTGACGAGCAAGCTCATTTCATCTTCCCACTTTAGCTCTGGAATTTTTCTGAGCACTGTCACTTGTTCGATGATACCAGTGCGCTTTCATTATATGGCTTGCAATTCTCTACTAAGTTGCGGAATGTCCAGGTAAATTAAATTTCTCCCCCATACTCTTGTTTATACGAGTTCTTTTGTTCGACTCCTGGTTTAAATCGATTTCTGTTGATCTTGATGCGCATGGGATTTGTCTCGCAATCCTTGCGTTTTTCTGCAAGTAGATTTCATATTTTTATTTTCTCTTACCTAGAGTGATTCCTTAGTTCGATTTGTTCTGTCAGTAGTAGCAACGTTAGCTCTGAATCATGGAAAGGTTTGTCTCATACGTTGTATCTCAAAGTTTCACTTGGCATTTTTACAAGGCGTCGTTTAACTTGTTTACCCTTGTCTCTAGCCATTTTCATGGCTTCCTTCCAGGGTATGTTCGAGGCGATATTTCATCAACATGCTCCTAGCTCGATGACTCCTTGAAACTCTTCCTTCCATATTCGGACTGGCGAAACCTGCTTCAGTGGTGAGACTGAGTTCATGTTTTGGAATTCGTTTGTCCGTATTTCACGTTTAGGAGATTTTTACGCTCTCAACACTCCTCTAATGTAATTGAGGTCTCACTCGTTTCAGTTGTTTGGTTTCTTCCAGATGAAAGTTTATAACCAGCTCGGCAACTTCCACAGGTAAAATAATTTTTAACTTGATTTTTCGGTTCGTTCCAGTTTAGGTTACGGGGAATATATCTATATACTTTGTATCTCTTCAGTATGGTCACTATACACTATTGTCTAGCTACAGGTATCAACATCAGATTTAATTGTCATGATGTGTTCCATCCTAAAATTGTGAAATCCTCACAAACCGTGAGAGCTCAGAACTATATTAACTCGTGCTCTTCTAGTTTTTTTTCAGGTTCATAAATCATTGTCTGGCAAATCCCAGATTTGTTGCTCTGCTATTCATTTATCTTTTCCACATGATTTATGTACTGAACTTACAAATTGAGTTGTGTTATTTTAACTAGACTTGCCTATGCCGGTCAACCTGATCATTGGCCCATATACATGCATGCTTGTAATAATTATGGACTGTGTCCTTTCATATATCACTATTATTTCTCATATCCTGGGTGACTATGGATAATGAATCTGGTGCTTCGTGCGAGACCGGATAGGGGTCTCTGTGGTTAAATTTTTTTCTTGCTGAAGGATTTTCCTCATTTAACCAGTTATTACACTAACATTTTTCTGTCCTTGCCTAGTATTTATTTATTCTATGGCTAGATAATATCTTATGTGGATAACCCGAATTCTTCTATCTGTGGGTAAAGAATTATTCTGCTCCTTCAGATTTTGAATGGTTTGCCACTGTACATTAGTTCACATAACAATTTTTTTCTACTCTTGGGTTTCCTATAAGGAACCATAATATTCACTTGTTCGGATTGGTTTTTCCTGATATCTGGGTTCCTGCCATATGCATTATCATGGCAGAGAAATAGTTTAAGCAGGTCTCTATTTCTTTATGGAAGCATAGCATAGGAGTAGTTGCATATCATAAAATGTTTATGGGAAAGAATTATATGATATACAAGATATCAATGACATCTATCTTTCTATCCTAAAATTTGTTATTATTCTGTAATATGTAGAGTTGATACTTGTTATAGTTGCTTCGAATTTCACATACAATGATTTTTACCATATTGTTCTCACTAATGTATCTTTGTACTCCTTTTCTTCTTGCAAATGTATAAAATTTTTATAGTGTATACTGATTTCACAATATTGTAAAGTTATGAATTCTAAGGTACCTTGTCTTGCTTATTTCTAGCCATTGAAGTAAAATACTGAAGTTTTTTTTTTCAATTTCCACAGAGTTTTATGTATGAACTCTTTCTATCAAAAATAGTTGCGATTATTTACTTTACAACTGTGTTAATAAATAATAATAGTATTTCCAGATTTAAACCATGTTCTGGTTTAGAGATTCTGGTGGATACTTCTAAACCCACCGTTCCTACAACTAAACAGATTCAAGAAGATGCACTTCTATAATTTCTGTAAATGTAGGGAATACTATTACAACTCGAAAAAACATAACATAACTATACAGCTACAATCTATCCCATCAACATTAAATATTCACTTTTTCATAACAGCTATGAGCATACCACTTGGGTAATTGACCAGTCCTCCCAACCGTAGAGTCCTTCTATCTCCAGAACTCACCCCCGAGCTGAGACCACCTCCAGAACAGATCAACCTCTAATCTATTTAGGAGCAGCTTATTTAAGCCATTGTTCCCCAAAGCCTATTTCTAATTCTGTGTCCAGAATATCAGGATGCTTTTCTTCCTATTTTCCCAGGCTTCCCATTTTAGGGAATTTTTAAAGCTGCTTTATGCTTTTCCCAGCTTTTTACCTCTTCCCAACTACTCTCCACATCATTGGGGAAACTAGATTTTCCTCAAAATCTAATTTATAAATTATTTCAAGGATTTTTGAAAGATTGTGGGGAAAGTATTTTCCTTTATCCATCCTCATGGATTTAGCAAGTGATCTCATAATTCTCATTTTGGTCAATCTGCACAAAGTCATTTTATTCATTTTCTCAAATTAAATATTTAATTACATCCACAAAATAATTGTCCTTTGGGGTCCACTCCCCTTAGGATTAAAGTTCAAATGTCTAGTTTTGAATTTCAAACACATAAACTAGGGGTGTTACATATTCCCCCTCTGAAAGCAAACACCGTCCTCGGTGTTGTTATTTAACTACTAGAGCTCATTTTTCAAACAAAAATGGATATCTTTCCATCATTTCAGCTTCTCTTTCCCAGGTAGCTTCTTCAGCAGTAAAGTGCTTCCACTGCACCTTTACTCTTGCTACTGTTCGGTTCCTCAATTCAATTTCTTCCCGCTCCAATATTTGAAGCGGTTCTGGCAGAAACTCCCCTTTTGGTTCCACCTGTACCACATTCCAATCCACTATGTGAGAAGCATCATGTATATATATTTTTAATAATGAAACATGAAACACATCACAAACTCTAACATGGGGTGGTAAGGCCAGCTTGTAAGCCACTGGTCCCACCCTTTCTAACACTTCAAAAGGACCACAATATCTAGGAGCCAGTTTTGCACAACTTCCAACATAAAGTGTGCTCTTTTTTGGTTTAATACGCAAGTACAGATGCTCTCCTACTTTAAATTCTCGGTGTAATCTCTTCTTATCAGCATAGTTTTTCTGGCGATCTTGTGCTGTCTTGATGTTTCTTTGTATCTGTTTAACAACTCTTTCCATCTCTTGTAAGGCATCTGGTCCCAACATTAGTTTATCTTCTGGTTGGCTCCAGCTCAAAGGAGTACGACATTTTCTTCCATACAATGCCTCAAACGAACTCATTTTGATAGAGGATTGGTAGCTGTTATTATAGGCAAATGCAGCTAAATGCAAATAATCTTCCCACTTTGATGGCCTATCCATCACATACATTCTCAACATATCCTCCAAAATCTGATTAGTTCTCTCAGTCTGCCCATCGGTCTGCGGGTGATAGGCAGTACTAAAATTCAGCTTAGTACCCATACCTCCAAATAGACCTTTCCAAAAAGCTGTTGTGAACTTAGCATCTCTGTCTGAAACAATCACCTTCGGAACCCCATGGAGCCTTACTACCTCCTTCAGGAACACATTCGCTACTTGAGCTGTCCCAAAGGTAGATTTCACTAGTATAAAGTGTGCAGCTTTTGTTAAAGAGTCTACTACCACCATCACTGAATCATGTTGGTATTTGGTTTTGGGTAATCCTGTTATAAAATCCATGGAAACTGTGTCCCATTTCCATTCTGCAATTGGCAAGGGGTTTAGAAGACCAGCAGGATGCTGATGTTAAACTTTAACTAGTTGACACTCCATGCATTTAGCTAAATATTCTGCTACATCTCTTTTCATTCCTGGCCAAAACAACTTATTTTTCAAAGATGTTAACATTTTCTGATATCCAGGATGTCCTGCATATGGTTGTTTGTGATATTCATCTAAAATCTCTCTTTTCAAGGACTCTACATTGGAAATATATAATATGTTTTTATAACAGATCAGTCCTTTCTGGTTTTGAGTGAAATCAACCATCTCCTTCTTTAGGATTTTCACTGGTATGTTCTCATAATTTGGATCCTGGTCTGCTTCCTGTTTCACTAACTCTTCTAGATCAAACTGGGCACTACTTCCACTACTGCCTATAATTTGAAAAGCATTTCTACTTAAAGCATCAGCAATTTTATTTTCTTTCCCCCTGATATGTTTTATTTCCATATCAAATTCACTTAGAAAAGACAGCCATCTGGCCTGTCTAGCATTCAAATCAGTTTGGGAAAAGAAATATTTGAGACTAATATGATCAGTCATCAATGTAATTTTTTTTCCAAGTAGATAGTGTCACCACATCTTTAAGGCATGAATAACCGCAGCTAACTCCAAATCATAGGCACTATATTTTTGTTCATGTATCTTCAATTTCCTAGATTCATATGCAATAACTACATTTTCCTGCAAAAGGACTCCTCCTAACCCCTCTCTACAAGGATCTGTACAAACAACAAATTCCTTATCAGGATATGCAATCTTCAGTATAGGGGTTGTGGTAAGTTTTAGTTTTAATTGGTCAAAATTGTTTTGACATTTTTCAGTCCACTCAAATTTGACACCCTTCCTTTGTAATGATGTTATGGGATGTGCTATGGCAGAAAATCTTTCCACAAATCTGCAATAATAACCTGCAATCCCCATGAATGATATTAATGCTGAAACATCAGCTGGTACAAACCATTCTTTAATAGCTTTTATCTTTTCAGGGTCAACAGCCAACCCTTGTTCAGAAATAATATGTCCCAAGTATTGAATCTTGTCTTTATAAAATTCACATTTACTGAACTTGGCATATAACTGGTTTTCTTTCAACGTTTGCAATACTATTCTCAAGTGCTCTTTATGTTCTTCCTCACTTTTTGAGTAAACTAAAATATCATCGATGAACACAAGTATGAATTTATCCAAGTACTTATTTAACACACTATTCATTAAGCACATAAAGGTGGCAGGGGCATTTTTCAAACCAAAAAGTAGGACTACAAATTCGTAGTGACCATACCTGGTTCGAAAGGCTATTTTACTGATGTCTTCTTCTTTAATTCTGAGCTGGTGATAACCAGTCCTTAAATCAATCTTCGAAAATACTGAAGCTCCTCTAACTTGGTCAAAAAGATCATCAATTCTAGGCAAGGGGTATCTATTTTTAATGGTCAACTTATTCAATTGACGATAATCAATGCACATCCTAAAGGTTCCATATTTCTTTTTCACGAACAGCACCGGTGCTCCCCAAGGATACAGACTCAGTATGATATAACCTTTATCTAACAATTATTGCAATTGCATTTTCAGTTCCATGAGTTCAGGGGGACTCATTCGATAAGGGGCTCGGGAAACAGGTGCTACTCCCGGCACTAGATCGATTGAAAATTCAATCTCTATTCTGGGGGGAAGATGAGGAATCTCATCTGGAAAGACTTCCTTAAACTCTCTTACCACTGGTAAAGCATCCAGCAAACTTTTTTCAGTTTTTTGTTCTGTTTCTTGCACATGTACTGCATAAACTTGGTATCCTTTTCTAGTTGTTCGTTTTAATTGCAGTGTTGATATTTGTCTTACAGAGATAGGTTTTGGTTTTCCCTTGAGAATAAAATGTTTCCCCTCTTCATCTATACAATGCAGGGTCTTGTCCCAACAGTTCATCATGGCCTTCTTCTTTTCCAACCAGTCCATTCCTATCAGTAAGTCGTATGAACCTAATGGCAAAATATTCAAATTTACTTTTGTTTGAAAATCGTTTAGCTTAATTGCTGTTCGAGGCAGTTTGTGTGTTACGTTCCTCTTGGTTCCAGTGGCCACCTGAACCAACCATGACCGCTGAAATTTTTTAGTTTTAAGATTACATTTTTCTACAATTTTTGGACTAATGTAACTCAAAGAAGCACCCAGATCAATCAGAACAGTAATGGATTGGTCAGAAATCTTACCCTCCATTTCAACCATGGTAGCTTGATGTTCTTCTTGTCGATTCTCCAAGGCTGCAATGATAGTGGGTATGTTTCTGGCTATGTCATTTACTGTGGTCACTTCCCGGTCTCTCATAATCATCTGAATGTTTCTATGGGGACAATCCCCCAACAGATGGGGTTCTCCGCATCCCCAAAATTTCAAAGGTTCCCTCATTTTCACTATGCCCTCTTTCTTATTGTCTCCATTTATTTGTTTTGAAGCCACTTGGGACTAAGCGGTTTGACTTTCTTTGGGTTTATTAAAATTTTTCCTCTGGTGGTCCCTGCCAAAGTTCTTCAGATACGTTGGTTTCTGTTTCTTTCCTTTGAACTCACCCTTGTTTAGCCAGCCTTTTACCTGCTCATCCTTTCCTTTAAACTGCTGGTAGCACAATATAGCTTTTCTAACAGCTTCATCCATTGTTTTTGGGTTATCAAACTCGATCTTCTCTTTGTATACAGTAGGCAAACAGTTCAGAAACCTTTACACCTTTGCCTTCTCTTCCCTAATATAAGGGACATATCTCAACAGATTCGTAAACTTAGTGACAAACTCATCAATAGTGAGCTGTCCCAGTCTAATTTCATGAAATTCCTTGGCTTTATCATCATAGTAACGTTCATTTAGATAACGGTTTTTAAACTTAACCTAGAAATATTCCCAAGTAACTGTCTTTTCATCAATGGCTTGAACCATTTTTGTCTCCTCCCACCACAAGGTAGCCTTACCTTGTAGCTGGTAAATAGCTAATATGGCCTTTAGATTGCTTTCATATTCATAGACCTGGAAATACTTAATCATATTCAGCAACTAGGCTTCAGCATCTTCCTCCTTCTCCCCATCATAGGAGGGAGGTTTGATCTTTCAGAATTCCCCCTGTAATTCCTTTTTCTATTTATACTGATGCCTAACAGCATCATCATCATCAGACTCATCAATCTTCCTCTTTCTGGAACCTTCGCCTTCTTGGCTGTTTCACGAAGTTAATTCTCTGATGAGCTTTTCCTGCTCCTCACTGGCTAATGACAATCTGTCATTCTGGCTTTTTATCTCAGCCAATTCTTGTTGCAACCTACGCAACATAGCCATCATGGGCACATTGGGATCTCGTGTATTATCCTCATCACGCAGATCAACATAAATTTCGTCACCTTCTGCCATTCCAGCACCACTGTACACTACACAACACAGATCAGAAATTTTTTAATTTTTTTTTCCACAGAATCTAATTTATACAGTGAAGACACAGCAACAGTGAGCACAATGACAACAACCCAGTTTTCTATAACATGGGCTCTGATACCATTTGTAACATCTCTACTTCCCAATTTTTTTTTTATTTTTTTTTTGAGGTACACATTCCTCTACGAATCCTTTGAATTTTATTTCCTGTTACATTAAATAACCATACACTTTCTCTAGCCTTGGTTCATTTTATTCATATTTCCCTTTGGAGTACATATCACTTTATACCTATTACAATTGGGATATATCATAGCTATATTCTAGATATAACATTTGGCCTTAATATACCATCGCTATCAAATTTCAACTTAATATATATCATAGCTCTGAAATCGAGCCTTCCAACAAGATCTATGTTCATAACACATCGGATTTCCACGTAGGCTTTTATTGTATGCCTAAACGTCTGTAATGAAAATCGTTGATCCTTTTAGCCATAGGTGAATTCACAGAGTATCATTCAAATTTAATTTTCCTTTGGATTTATATTGGGTTAACATGTAACTAGACGTATGGGTCCGTCGCCTTATGTCTCAGGTTTTTCTAATCACGTCTAGATCTGGTTTGATCGCTTTATTGTATTCATTTCTATTGGTAATCCCACTTCGGTTCTGCGAAATTTGTGGTATCATAAATGCCATTTATAGTATTGGCTCCGTATACTCCTCATTTTTGTTTCCGAGAACCTCATTAATATCCCACTTGTTATATGTTAAGTGTATTTGAAGTTCTGTTCTCAAATGTGATGTTTTATAACCCATTGTGAATGCGTTAAGGAGTACGATCATATTCGAGCCAGGGATTTTCCTTACAGCTCCACGATTTGATATACATATTATATTCTTATGTATTTAATTTTATGAAAATTACTGGTACTCCTCTACGATGTAGGCGTTATCGCCCTACACGTGGATGGTTGAACTCTGTCGTTCCTTAGGGTTTTGTTGAGGTATATCTGATTTAGGTTCTTTGACGAGCAAGCCCATTCTGTCTTCCCGCTTTAGCTCTGGAATTTTTCTGAGCACTGTCACTTTTTCGATGATACCAGTGCGCTTTCATTATATGGCTCGCAATTCTCTACTAAGTTGTGGAATGTCCAGGTAAATTAAATTTCTCCCCCATACTATTGTTTATATGAGTTCTTTTGTTGGACTCCTGGTTTAAATTGATTTCTTTTGATCTTAATGCGCATGGGATTTGTCTCGCAATCCTTGCATTTTTCTGCAAGTAGATGTCGTATTTTTATTTCCTCTTACCTAGAGTGATTCCTCAGTTCGATTCGTTCTGTCAGTAGTAGCAACGTTAGCTCTGAATCGTGGAAAGGTTAGTCTCATACGTTGTATCTCAAAGTTTCACTTGGCGTTTTCACAAGGCATCATTTAACTTGTTTACCCTTGTCTCTAGCCATTTTCGTGGCTTCTTGCCAGGGTATGTTCGAGGCGATATTTCATCAACGTGTTCCTAGCTCGATGACTCCTCGAAACTCTTCCTTCCATATTTGGACTGGCGAAACCTGCTTCAGTGGTGAGACTGAGTTCATGTTTTGGAATTCGTTTGTCCGTCTTTCACGTTTAGGAGATTTTTACGCTCTCGTCACTCCTCTAATGTAATTGAGGTCTCACTCATTTCAGTTGTTTGGTTTCTTCCAGATGAAATTTTATAACCAGCTCGGCAACTTCCACAGGTAAAAGAATTTTTAACTTCATTTTTCGGTTCGTTCCAGTTTAGGTTACGGGGAATATATCTATATACTTCGTATCTCTTCAGTATGCTGACTATACACTGTTGTCTGGCTACAGGTATCAACATCGGATTTAATTGTCACGATGTGTTCCATCCTACAATTGTGAAATCCTCACAAACCATGAGAGCTCAAAACTATATTAACTCGTGCTCTTCTAATTTTGTTTCAGGTTCATAAATCATTGTCTGGAAAATCCCAGATTCGTTGCTCTGCTATTCATTTAGCTTTTCCACATGATTTCTGTACTGAAATTACAAATTGGGTTGTGTTATTTTAACTAGACTTTCCTATGCCGGTCAACCTGATCATTGGCCCATATACATGCATGCTTGTAATAATTATGGACTGTGTCCTTTCATATATCACTAGTATTTCTCATATCTTGGGTGACTATGGATAATGGATTTGGTGCTTCGTGTGAGACCGGATAGGGGTCTCTGTGGTTAAATTTTTTCTTGCTGAAGGATTTTCCTCGTTTAACCAGTTATTACACTAACACTTTTCTGTCCTTGCCTAGTATTTATTTATTCTATGGCTAGATAATATCTTGTGTGGATAACCCCAATTCTTCTATGTGTGGGTAAAGAATTATTCTACTCCTTCAGATTTTGAATGGTTTGCCACTGTACATTAGTTCACATAACAATTTTTTTCTACTGTTGGGTTTCCTATAAGGAACCATAATATTCACTTGTTCGGATTGGTTTTTCCTGATATCTGGGTTCCTGCCATATGCATTATCATGGCAGAGAAATAGTTTAAGCAGGTCTCTATTTCTTTATGGCAGCATAGCATAGGATTAGTTGCATATCATAAAATGTGCATGGGAAAAAATTATATGATATACAATATATCAATGACATCTATCTTTCTATCCTAAAATTTGTTATTATTCTGTAATATGTAGAGTTGATACTTGTTATAGTTGCTTTGAATTTCACAAAAAATGATATTTACCATACTGTTCTCACTAATGTACCTTTGTACTCCTTTTCTTCTTGCAAATGTATAAAAATTTTATAGTGTATACTGATTTCACAGTATTGTAAAGTTATGAATTCTAAGGTACCCTGTCTTCCTTATTTCTAGCCATTGAAGTAAAATATTGAAGTTTTTTTTTTCAATTTCCACAGAGGTTTATGTATGCACTCTTTCTATCAAAAATAGTTGAGATTATTCACTTTACAATTGTGTTAATAAATAATAATAGTATCTCCAGATTTAAACCATGTTCTGGTTTAGAGATTCTGGTGGATACTTCCAAACCCACCATTCCTACAGCTAAACAGATTCAAGAGGATGCACTTCTTGTAGAATTTATGTAAATGTAGGGAATACTATTACAACTCACAAAAAAACATAACATAACTATACAGCTACATTATATCCCATTAACATTAAATATTCACTTTTTCATAACAGCTATGAGCATACCACTTGGGTAATTGACCAGTCCTCCCAACCGTAGAGTCCTTCTATCTCCAGAACTCACCCCCGAGCTGAGACCACCTCCAGAACAGATCAACCTCTAATCTGTTTAGGAGCAGCATATTTAATCTATTGTTCCCCAAAGCCTGTTTCTAATTCTGCGTCCAGAATATCAGGATGCTTTTCTTTCTGTTTGCCTAGGCTTCCCATTTTAGGGAATTTTTAAAGCTGCTTTATGCTTTTCCTAGCTTTTTACCTCTTCCCAAATACTCTCCACATCATTGGGGAAACTAGATTTTCCTCAAAATCTAATTTAGAAATTCTTTCAAGGATTTTTGAAAGATTGTGGGGAAAGTACTTGCCTTTATCCATCCTCATGGATTTAGCAAGTGATCACATAATTCTCATTTTGGTCAATCCGCACAAATTCATTTTATTCATTTTCTCAAATTAAATATATAATTACATCCACAAAATACTTGTCCTTTGGGGTCCACTCCCCTTAGGATTAAAGTTCAAATGTCTAGTTTTGAATTTCAAACACATAAACTAGGGGTGTTACACACTAGATGGTATGCTTTGGATGCCAAGGAGGGGTAGGGTTTATTGGGGCAGCCTTGTCCTTTGATGCCCCCCTGTGAGCTTTGCCATTCTTACCCGAAGCGGTCGCAATAGGAGGTGGTTCCTGTTGAGGTGACTGAGGCACTGTTGCAACGGGAGAAATCATGGGGACCGGTTGAACTGGGGTAAAAGCAAGATAAGGTTTGGGTTGACCAGGCGGGGTAGTGGCTGGAGGGTCAAGGTACCAGACGGGTATGCTCGGGGTCAAATTGGGGAGGGAGAGGGTGGCTGTGATGGGAACCGAAGAGACTCCAAAAGGGGGAGCAAGGAAAGGTATCTGACCAGCGAGGTAATGGCCAGGAGGGATGGCTCCAGTATGGTTGAGACCTAGTGGAACTGACCCAGGAGGATAGAGGGGCTCATGGGTACCAGCTGTAGGAGAAGGGATAGAAGGAAGAGGTCTGGCTGGCTGAGGCGAAGGGCTAGGAGTAGGTTGCGGTGGGCGAGGTTGAGGTTGAGGTTGCTGACTAGCCGAAGTGGGCCGTTTAAGGTCAACCCGAGACGATTGCATCATGCAAACATTCGCTAAGCTGGGAGCAGAGACAGGAAGAGGAGGAATACCAGGGAAAGTTCCAAGCAATGAGGAGTCTTTGTAGACGCTAGGGGAGACATTGGTCAAAGAATCGATGGTTTGCTTATTGGCTACAAAAGAGATGGTCGACTCAGGGGAGGTTTGAGATTTTGGCTCATGATATGTCAACTGGTCAATGGTGACTATCTTTCCACTATGAGGGAAAAACATCTTGCGGTGGACTGCGGATGGGACAACAGACATGGCATAGGTGTAGCTATGCCCCAAAAGAATGTTATAATCAAGAGGGGCGTCAATGACTTCAATGTCAACGCAAACAGTCTTTCCCACAAGAGTGATAGGACAATTACGGAATAGGCCAATGGGCTAGAAGGCATGGCTGTCCCATGCACGAAGGGTGATTGTGGAAGGGGCCAGCTCAGGAGACCCGAGTTGTTTCCAAACCAAAGCAGACATCACACAGGTTGATGCCCCCTCATCAATAATACACCGAGGAACGTGACTGTTCCGGATTTTGACTGAGATTTGGAAAGCTACGAAAGCAGGAAGGAGAGGATGTTCTGATTGACGGGCGTTGAAAACAATCAATTGGTCATCCACAAGATCTACAGTGTCCATGGCAGATAGTAGAGCCTTATTTTGAGAAGGACACGACTGGAGGAGTTCCAGTGTTGAAATGGTAGCAGGAGACTGCGCCAAATCATCTACTATGCTATATGAATGAGAAGCTCGACCAGAAGTGGCATTTCAGCATAATGGGCCCTTAGGAATCTTGGTATGAACCTCAAATTTTCACTGAGGGATATGCAAGGGACCATTAGATGTTGAAAGAGGCTTTGTAGAACCTGCAGAAGGTGACTCAGGGACAGACGGAGCGAGAGGCTTTGGGTACTAATGAGACCGAGTTTGAAGGTTAATGTCGACAAGTAAAGATTGATCATAGTTCATCTTGAGAATACGGTAATCGAAGGAACTAGAAGGGGAAGGTTGAGTGGCCGCCTATCCATTAGGTGGTTGGGTAGCCACAAATCCAACCCGGGCAAGCTGGAAGTAAGATAAAAAAGCCCGGGCAAGAGTCACAAAGGTGGTATGAGAGGAAGTGGGTTGATCAACATACCACTTTGAAGCTTCGCCTGTAAGCATGCGTTGGAAAAATCTAAGACAGATGGAATCATCAGTAATGGAACGGGATGAACACCACATGTGGAAATATCGAATATGGTTGGAGGGATCCTCTCCAGCAAGGCCTTCAAACTTAGGAATGTCGGAGGGGATCTTGGTTGGCATAGCAAGCCAACCAACATCGTGGTGGATAGGATGATTGATCAACTGATTGAAATCGGGGAGACTGAGGCCTACCATGAAGGGGAGAAAGGGAGCAGTCGAGGTAGTTCTTGTGGCGGTTCCACTAGTAACAGTCCCAACATTAGGGCCGGGGTTGCTGCTAGCATTAGGCCCTAAACTAGACATGGTGAAGGTAACAGGGGGAGAACCAAAAGTAGGGGGAGAACCCAAATAATCAGAAGAAGAGTCGGAGTGTAGACTCGGGGGGGGGGACTAAATTGACGATGGTGGGAAGGAGTAAGTTGACCAACCTGAAACTGAGGGTGAAGGCCAAGAAGTCTCCGGGATATACGCCTTGGGGGCGCAATGATGATGGCACAAAGGGAAGAATAATAACCGACAAAGGCAGGGAGGTGTATAATCAAGTGATGTCAATGTAGAAACAAGGGCAGAGAGGTGCAGTGTCAATGGATTTTAAATTCTTTTCCTGGCAGTGGTAACCAGGCTATTCTTCACTTAGGGTTAGTGTGTGGCGTGCATTAATTTTAATTTTTAAACCCAGATTTTTTGAGAGTAAAAGAAAAAGTGTGTTTCGTAACTGAAAATAAATCTACAAAGAACAGTAAATAAAGCTGAAATAACAGAAAATTAACAGCTAACAATGCATCGATCTAACCCAAGAAGGCTGGTCTCTCAAAACTAGTCTAAAAGAGGGAAAAAAATCTAGTCAAAACACACTAAAAAGGGGCCAATAGATCTAAGGTCAGGAGGGACAGGGATTTAAAGGAGAGATCTGCTGAAAAGAGGTGCAAAAAACAACAAAGAGACAAAGGCAAGGTTGCTGTAACAAAGGAGGAAATCAGCTAAAGGCAGAAAGGACAAGGAGGTGACCCTAGAGGAAAACCCAAACAAAACTATATGAGGTGATTTGAAAGGGAGAAGAGATGATCTAAAAGGGATCTGGAAAGGAGGTATTAGATCCGAAAAGAAGAGCACTAAAACTCTAAAAATTCAAACGTCTGAAACAACTAAAAACTATTCCACAAAAAGTGGAGGGTACTAAAGCCCTAAGGGACAAGATTCCTACTTAGTTGAGTAGAACAGATTAGAAACAAGTCTAAACATGGGGAGACAGAGGCTGGAAAACCCTGACAGAAGCTTCAGACAAACCTAGAAAAATTGCTAGAAAAGTGTAGAAAAAAGCGCAGGTCATAGGTTCTGACCTGTTTTCAGTCCAGGTCACAGTTTTGGGGTAGAAAAGTGCACCCTCTAGGCTAAGTCATAGATTTTGGGCCGATAAGTGCGACCTGCAGATCTGGGTCTCTCAACGTCAAATTTTAGAAAATTTTGTCATCTCAGATGCGGCTCATGTCTGTCACCTGCACAATAGGGCCAGAAACACACGGAAGTTAAAAAATTTAAAGTTTGAGGGTTTTGGAGGTAAAAAACACCATAAAAATAGGAAAAACAAAAAAACTAAAGAGAAACCCTAGGGTCTGAAATAGCTGGATATGTAGGAATAGATAAAACGACAGCGGTCGCAAAAGAAAGCTCGTGTGGAGTCGCTAATTGTTAGTATGAATCTTTCGTCGGAAAAAGACCACTTTAGCTATGCATAACAAATAGCCCTAAAATCAATTATGGCTGCCAATATCTTCAATTCTGTTGTTAGTGGATCAAGATAAATGTTTCACAAATCCAGATCTATGCATAAAAAGACATTAAGCAATAAAAAATGAAGTTTTTCTCCATGCATCCAATAGACAAGACAAGAACAATATTTTTGAAAGAATTTTTTATATTAAAGGGCACCTGAGAGGAAAACAAGAAAGGTGTTTCCAATTCTCCTCAATGGGATGGGTTCTTGAAAGTCCTCAGCACTTCAGATCTAAAATTTCTCTCTCTTGTTGGTGTTGAAAACACAGACATATATAGAACTCAAGGGGAGCTCACAAGTAAATAATGGAGAATGTGACAATGATAATGGCTCAAAGTCAGACCAAGAGTATAGATCTAGAGTGATCTAATATGCAATGAAAGGTGACCAATGAATGGGAAAACTCTGCTATTTATAACAAAATATTAGAGTAGTCTAGGACTTGGTGCATGAATAAAATATTATTAACCAAATTCTAGAACCACCTTTTAGGAATATTTTATTATATTTGTTGGAGGGAAAAGGTATTTAACTTGGGTCAAATCTATTTATTTGTAAATAATAAATAAATAAATTATTTATTTAGTATTTTAAGGAAGTTGTTGAATGATAATTAAATAAATAATGGTTTATTTAATTATTTATAAATGATTTAGTCATATTTAACAAGGAATATTATTTAAATAAGATTTAAATAATTATTCCTAGAAAATAATAAGATAAATAAGGATTTATCTAATTAATTTCCTTGTTTTGGGTTAAATATAACCAAGAATAATAATTAAATTATTGTTTAATTAATTATTCCATGAGTAAAATCAAACAAATATAGATTTGTTTAATATTTCCTTTTGGGGTTTTCTGGTTAGACCATAAACAACCTAATAAATGTGTTTTATTAAGTTATTTTACATAGTGAAAACAATTTTACTTAGGGTAAAATTGGTCTTACATGGTGTACTTGGGTCCATCTAATGATAATATGTTAGATGACCAAAAAATTGTGTAACATAAACAAAGGTATTAACCACCCTTCATTTTAAGTATGGGAAACCCAAAAATCCCAGAATCTCATATAAATTAAAACTGGAAAGTGGAAAAACATATTGTCATTTACAAGAGAATATACATAATTATTTCCAAAGAGATCTTTGTTTCTATCCATTGTCCCTCAAAATCTTGTAAGGAAGCAACAACATTCCTTTATTCCAAAACACAATGCGACTGTCCATTTAAATTAAGCCTAACTATTATTACAGAAAACTGAGTCAAATTCTTAGATTGGGGTTTCCATTTTTTTCCATGGATGAGTGGAGAAATTATTTTAGACTGAGTACCTATAGAATGAAATGGGGATGTCAACTGAAAATGAAAGCCATAGCCTCCTCGCTCAAAGAGAAAATTGGTTTAGCATGTATCACCAAATGGAAATATGCACTTGCAGAGGAAGCAAGGGTTAAACATTAGTTCGTAGGTAGAACATAGGTGCCATAGCGAAATAAACATTAAAATTCTATTGAATAATGAAGCAATCATAGAAATTGAAGATTGGGTTACTTGTATGAACGAAGGATGTTACAAAACCTTAGCATAGGCAGCTATAAGGAAACAAAAAAAACACTATTAAAAATGATAAGGGAGTAGTAGAGCATATTCCTATTTCAGAAGCCAAGAAAACTACGGAATGGAACACTGAGAATGGATTAACCAAAGGAAAACTTGATACATGTGTGAAGTTTGTAACGCTTTCAACCCGGTGGAAGAAATGCGGTAGAGATGTCATCGAATCAGTTGCCGTCGTGGGAAGAAAACCATGCGATAACCAGTTCACCGTCGACTCCCTGAGGCTTTAAAATTTCAACTGAACAATCCAGCAAACCCTCACATCCTCCCCGAACCAAAGAAAAGCAAATGAGGAGGGATGAAGGGGCTAGTAGACTTTACCCCGAGTCTTTTCCCGCCGAAGTAGTCCACCGTTAATCGTTGGAGATCAGATAGTGTGAGATGAGATAGGTGGCCCATCGAGAATCAGAACCATATCTAAGCATATTCGCATTAAGGTGCCACATAAAAGCATTGGTACGTGACAACTATGAAAGGTACAATCACCATACCGTGCTAATAAATGAGTTTGGTTAGCGTGCAGCCGAATCACCATAAGCATGGACTATGGTTGAATTATATATATGAACTGATATGTATATGGTTGAAAATTTAAATGGAAAAATGAAAATCTTCTACCATAGTTCATAAATGTACATCAGGAAATTCATTTCGAGAGGGTAAAGATTATTTCTGTTAATAATGTATTAGTTAGAAAGGCTTTGTCTAGAAAAGTATTGGTTAGTTAGGGTAAAGATTAATACATTTGGTAAAAAAAAATTATTCCTGATCACCATATATCCAAGACCCCGTGGAATTCTATATGATTTTTTTTAATTGATCCATTTAATTAAAAAAAAATATCCTAATTACTTTGGAGATGAAATTCAATAAAAGAGCCGTGAAAGTCTATATGATATTTTTTTAATTGATCCCTAATTACTTTGGAGATAAATTTCAATATTTGATTCACGTGTATTATTATAAATATTCAAAATATTCATACAAGTTGAATATCCATCATTCATGTAATAATTATTGATAATTAAATTAAAATTATAGAAACATATTGTGAAACAAACATGTATTAATTACTATAATCAAAATATTCAAAACTAATATACCAAGCAACATCAACATATTTCAATGTCAAGTATGTATATATTATATAAAATAAGAGAAAATTAAAAATAAATGTTATAGTTAAAACATTTTATTAGTATGTTAGTCAAAACAACATAGATTCATCTTAACCTCATATTTACCAAGAGCCAAGAAAAATCAAATATTTAGAAAGACTTGGAATCAAATATCTAGAGATGTAAACATTTCCTCAAGTTTTTCACTTGAAAAGAAATTTATATTTTAAAAGATTTGGTTCCTCTAGAATCTTAATAAATACAAAGTTAAAATAAATCTATCCTAATAAAAATAACATAAATACACAAAAATTACTTAAAACACTAAAATCAAATAATAAACAATACTCAACTCAAAATCTATTTTCAAATCACTAAAACCAAATAATTAACAATACCCAACTCAAAATCCATTACCAATGTCAATGGCATATCAAGAAACATTCCCACCTCCGCAAACAACTCAATCATCTATGGCATATCAAGAAACTTTCCCACCTCCGCAAACAACTCAATCATCAATCCACCACACACTTGAATACTTCTGATCAAAATCCATTATGAGCCATCATTAATGAAGAAGAGAAGTACACACTTGTTTTAACATTCAAGGGAGATTGGCATGTACTACAGAAGGTGCCAATCTCCGGACCCGATTTTCATAATAATATTTCTCTCCACCCTATTCGAAATTTAAATTTTTAATTATAATTTCAAAATTTTATTTAATTTCATATATATGATTTATAAAATTAATTAATTTTATTTCAATTTTTATTTAATATATTATAAGGCCAAGCTTGTTTAAACACCACTTCATGAGTAGCAAACGGAAAATTTATTACGTAATAAATGAGATAAACAATAATTCTAAAATCAATTTTTAAGTTTAATATTCTTAATTTTTTCTTCAAATGATATTTTATATTTAAATATTATTATATAATGTAAAATAATTATTATTCAGATATGTAAAGAAATCAGCATCCCTTTTAGCACGAAAGTTGGATTAAAGTTGTGGGTACCAAGTCAATCTAGAGATATACTCACTAAAAAAATTCACAAAAATCAAAATGATTCTAATAATATTTATTATGACATCCAAATTGATCATTTACTCTTAGGATTTTGAATTTAGGTAATAAAGATAATAACCATTTTATGCACCAATCCAAAATAGCCCAAATTGATTATATATATTATTTTACTTCATTTATTACCAATATTAATAATAAATATAATATAAATCATAAACTAAATAATAATATATCATAAATAAATATATATATAAAACCATATATTGGCATCAACTTAAATAGACATGAAGTTAAAAATAAATGAAGATATTTTCTTAGATATAACATTTACTTTGACTAAATAGATATTATTTATTAATAAGTAATATTTTAATATAAAGAAATAGTTGTTAGAATATAGTTGTTAATATTAAATTCAAAAAGAATTATTGATCAAAAGTAAAAATGAATATCTAAAATAAAAATATTATTTAAGTGGATATTAAATAAACAAAACTATAAATAATAAAACCCATAAAATAATTTAATTAAAAAAATAAAAAAATAAAATTTTAAATTAAAAAAATATGTGTCAAACTTAACTAACAAAAACAATAAAATAATTCAAATATATATATATATATATATATATATATATATAAAATAAAGAAACAACTCAAAATTTAATGTTTAGAAGACAAAGTCAATAATTTTTATAAAATTGAGAAAGAAAAATCAAATGAAAATTAACATATTAAAATCGAAGAAAATGAATTATAGTTAAAAAAAACAACAAAAACCTTAAGAAGACAACTCAGGATCCAACACATGCTAATTTTCCAACCATAGTCTCCATTCAAATTACTTGTCTTCCTCCCCCGATCGGGGTGATCATTGATCGAGGTTGCCAAAAGAAGATGCTCAACAGGTGGAGGCTTTCGTTAACCCCGCATTCATTACCCATGCAGCAGCAGTACTTACTGAGATCATGGCAGCGTGCGGAAGATAAGAGTTTAATGACGCATTTGGGAAGACAGCCTGTGCTATTAGGATGGAAAGGAAACATTACGATGAAGACAAGGTATATGCATTTTAAGTTTCATTATGACATGCATTATTCAACTGGAGTTGCAACTTTGAAGAGGTGCAGGAGGACGAAGACAACCATACCCTGCACCAGATGCAGTACATTGTTGGGGTATGTATTTATCAGTCTTCTGTCCATGCTCATTGCTGTATTTTGGGCTATGCATTACTCTAGGATAGTTTCGCTTAGTTGGTTTAAACAGGGGGAATACTGGTCTGTCTTTCCTCCTTTAAACCCCGTAGAACCCTGTTTTAGGGACCCCTGTCACCTTCAGCGTAAACCTCTTGTTTTGGTTAAGTTTAAGTCTAGGGATTACCATCTTAGCAATTCTAGTGTTGGGTGGGTTGCAATTACAAGTTCGATTTGGAATGGGAGCTATTAGGTTATTCTGTCTATAGTCTATTTTGCTATCGTTTCACAACTCTGGTTTTCTTGTTTCTATCCTACGGTCACCAGTATCCGGTGGAAGGATATGCATGAAAATTACCCTCATGTTATAATCTATGGCCCTAGTTATAAGTTGTGGATTTTTCGCCCTCATGGTAGGTTGGCTTGTATTCTAACTCGTTGTCGTCTCTTTGTAATTCTGACTCATAACCTCTGGTTATCTTTGTCTATTTGCTGCCTCATAGCTTCTAACAAGACCCTTTGTTATTTCTGGGCCTTCTTTCTTTTCTGGGAATGGATTAACTATTTTCACTTTGGTCGTTTTCGGGGAAGAAACATGTTTTATACAATTGAAGGAAATCAGATTGACCCAAATGGTAATTTTGCTGATAAAGTCCAAACTTTAATGGTTTCCTATTTCTTGCCTCTGTTCATTCTTAGGCCAGAGCTCACTTATATAAGTCAGTTCTTCATCATGGTCAAGAGACAAACTCGAAATACCATTTCCCTTAATCCTAAAAAAGGGAAACAAAAGCAGGTACAACTTGAAGTTAAACTCAGGAAGAGAGGAAGAAAGACAAGACAAGAGATTTTAAAAAACCTCTCTGAAACTTATGATATTGGAAACTCTTTAAAATTCAGATAGGAAATTAGAGTTTGGGAGCGAGAAATTCAAATTGATGAGGAAGATAATGAAGCAGAAGAATAAATTATGGATTTCATCACAGATCTAGGCAATACTCGTGGTCATTTATCGTTGTTTCATCAAACAGTTCATACTTACTGGATTGTTAGATGCCTCTTTTCTAAGGCTATGCAGAGCTTTCCCCCTCATCAAGAGAATACATAACTAAAAATAGTGGAATTGTGACAATATATTGACAATCAGCTGAAGCACATCAAAGTCACACAGTACCAGGCTACTGATCGTATCAGTAGAATTGATGATCGTATGGAAGAATTGAGAAACAACTCCAACAGGTGCAACAAGTGGATATATCAAGATCCACAGCAAAGGATCCAACATCGATTGAATCTTATGATGGATAGTAGTTTTAGCAGCCTGGTCATGTTTATAATATGATTTTTTTTTTTTTTGCAAGGACATATACCACCCAATAGATTTGTAGATAATAGAGTAAATAGTCAGTTAGCTAATGAAGAAAATGGTAGAATGAAACTGTTCCAATTCTAGATGGATTTTAAAGCTCTAAGGTGGCCAACAGACTTGGTTTCCTCCGGGAAGGTTGAGGCCACAGACTGAATATTATTTTTGTAACATGGTTTCAAAACATAAATAGAAAATAGCAAGGCACTACTAAATTGACAAAAAAAAAAATTACTTGTCTTCCTTTTAATTTCCATTGCCTCCCTAAACTTATAGTAGTGAAAATGATCAATCCTTGCAATGACCATGACCCCTTCAATGTAGATATGATGTTTTGTATTTCCCACATGTTTTTAGAAAGTCAAGAGTCATTCCTACCATGTTTGATGTTAGTTGGGTGCTCATGAATCTCATATGATGTTTTGTATTTTCCACATGTTTTTCTAAAGTCAAGAGTGATTCCTACCGTGATTGATCTCAGTTGGGTGCTCATGAATCTTCTAATTTATTGAGTGTCCACTTTCAAAAATGTATGTAGTCCCAAAGGAGCATGGGATGAACTAAACACCTTTCATATTTTTGGGGACCATAGGGTCATTCACTAATCTTAGGGAGCTTCTAATTGTGTTTAGGGGCCTAAATGCTAATGGAAATTTATGTTTCTTCAATATCCTAGCAATATTTTTAGTGTTCCCTTGGATAAACAAAATATGCACCATTGAAAACCAATCCCTTGGTTCCTTTCTAAACTTAGGACCTTTTTCTAGATTTAAGGAAAGCTCAAAGATAATGGTGCTTACTATATCAAACTATATCAACTATTATTAAAAAAATTAAGGAGAATTTTTTTAGCCTCTTTGAGGTCATTTTCATCATAAAATATTAATGTCCTAGTGGATAAGGTGTTGAGAACACCTATTTCTTTAGCAAGGAAATGATGTGATTTAGCATGAATATATTTCTTAGTGTGGTTTTATTGCGAAAGACTTTTTGGGAGAAAAAATCATCATCTCTCTTTGAAATAAGAACTTCGAGGAAATTAAGACTACCATTGATTTCACATTCCATAATAAACTTTATGGAACTAGATTGATTGTTAATATGTTGGAAAAAAGTTTCAACTCTTCCAGATCATGAGACCAGATGACGCAAGTATCATCCAAAAACCTTTTATGAAGCTTATGTTTGAATAGAGATGAGTCCAAGGACTTAGATTAAAAGTCTTCCATGAATGGATTAGCCACTACTGGGGAAAGGGTAACCCATGGCAAGAAGAAGAAAGTAGAGGTAAGACAAACTTCAACTTAATTAATTAATCTAATTAAAAAAATAAAAATAGCCTCAATATTTTGGTGATAAATTTCAATATTTAATGTGTGTATATTATTATAAATATTTAAAATATTCATACAAAATAAATCTCTACCATCCGCTTAATGATTTGAAATTATAATTATATAAACCTATTCTAAAAAAAACTTGTGTTAATTTAAATCAATCGAAACTAATTCAAAACTAATACACCAAGCAGCATCTATCTATCATTTTAATTCATTCTTGTGGTGCGTGCAAGTGAAGATGCTAAACCTGCGCTCTTATAGAAATTGACAACTTCCCTGCTTTTGACCTATCACAAACTGAGTGAGACTGGCTGGCTAAAGGATGATTCTTCTCCTCCTGCCATTAACAGTATAGTGCACTGATGTAACATACATAAAAATACAACAATAAAAAAAAATACTTCTTTTACCTTTTCATAAAATTCCGAGATTAATAATTGTGATCATAACAAAGTTAAACATGTATGCATCTTAATTAAACTTAACACTATCCATATAGTAATTACCATTCATATATTCCAGGTGGATCATTATTCTTTTAAAATTAAAATCACGTGTGCTTACCTAGCTTCTTTGATTTCCTCGACACCTATGCTTATACTCATGTCACGGTAAGATATACTTTTAAGCTTGGGTTCATTAATTAATATAATTTATTTCATGACACCTTTCATTAATATTCCGAAGGGACAGTGTGAAGATTGGAAAATCTCTTAAATCAGACATATAAACTCATCCTTTGTTAATGATATTCGTCATAGGTTATGAGTTAATAGGAGGATATGAAGTATTGTACCCTTTGCATGGAGATTTGGAATGTACATTTGACACTTTCCTTTCTGGTCGCCATCAGATCTGGGGTTAGAGATCTATGGTGGAGATCTCTCAGTACCTGTTTAGGGTATCAACCCCTCTCAACCCTAACTAACTCTTCATTTTCCTTCGGGCTCAGACCACATTGCTTCTCTGCAACCTTGCCGCTACCCTAGCTCTGTTGACCAACAAACAACCTTTTAGCTCGAACTTTGGCTTGCCATGCCTCTTCAAAGAGGTAACCTAATTGTGCCTACAGTTTTGATTTTAGCCCTTTACGGCAACATAAGATCCAGTTCTTAAATATGAGAAATCTCCTTACTTTATTACTCGCAGGTGAATCAGAAGTTTGTCTCTAAACCATTTCTATGTGCTCAAAATTGGTTCTATAAATTCATTTGAGTTTGTAATGATTTTCCAAGGCTGGGGAAACTTCATTCCCAACTATGTCTATTCTAGTTTTCTGCTGCTGACTTCCAGATACAGCTTCCTTACCTCCGCGGTCGGTAAGCCATTTGAATAATCAAATATCCAGACTTATTTATTTCTTTAAATTAATCATTCTGTCATTTTCTTTGCGTGAAGATTTTCCTTTTAACTCTTTTTAACTTCCTCTTCACATTCATTGGTGCAAGGTTTCAATCACAACCTGTTGAGTATTTTAGACAAGGTAATGTAGTGCTTCGCACTGTATTTCTTAGATTTTACCCTTCGTTCAACGAATAGGCAAATATGTTTTCTAATATTCTACAATTTTGGGTTTTGAAGTAGGTAATCGCTTTACCGTTCAACTGGAAATGATTTAAAAAATACATTTGTTAATTTTTTTGAAATGCTATGGTTTCATAACCGACTCTGCCATTTTCTTCACAGGTACCTTAAGTCACCGTTGGGGTTTTTTAAGGTTTCGGAGTAAATTCCTCCACCTTTAGTTCTTTAGTACTTGCGACATTGTGAATTATGTATTATTTATTATGGCTCCAAATTCCATTTACCTCAATTTTCTTTATTTTTGAGGGCTTCACCCTACTTAACAATTTACATGCAATTTAAGATTCTACTGTATAATTTGTTACTCCTGGTTGCCAGTCGAACTCTCGACCCAACCTAAGAGGAGAGTTCCTTTGTGAGACGGGGTTTATTGTTTTCTAAATTTTGCAATGGGTTGTTATTTGACTCCTGTATCTTCAGAATAGATATATGATTCGGCCCTCTCTTAAATACCACTTTACCCCTATGAATAGAAATTACAGAATTGATGTTTTATCTTTTTATATAACAGTGTTATGTTTGGTTTCTTTACTTGACCATTCATGTTAATCTTAACTATTTTAGAAGAGGCTTGTTCTCCTTCTTTCCTGTAACAAATTTGTTTTTTTGTAAGGATTCAGTAAGAATATTTCAATGTTAAGTACATTTACATCGCCAGTTATTTTTATGGGCTTTACTACCTACGCTATCTCTAGAATTTTATATGTGACAATATGTTCAAGATAGAGGTTTTATCCCTTATTTCAGGAACTGATACTGTATTATTCCTTTTTTCTTTATAATTTCTTAGTTTCAGCTTAATAGGGATGTTTGGACCACCCTCGAATTTTGAGTTGTTTCTCTACACCACATTTTTTCCTATTATATCATAGGTTAATATATTAACAACCATGTTTGGGTCCAAGGTTTCAATTTTGGACGTTGAACTAACAATTTTTTTTGTATTTACTTCTAGTAGATAGTTTTGTTTTTCTTTTCCTGATAACACATACACTATTGTTTCCAAAACCCAAGAAATAATTCTAATAAATACATTTCTACACAGTCAACATATTATTAACTTTTCTTCTGTAATTTCTTGGAAACTTTTAAATAAATACCAATAATTGTAACGGCAACAATATATGTGTGAAAATCTCCATTTCCTAGTTTAAAGAATGTCTCCCATACTAAAAATATTTCAATCTAAACAACGTTTCTAGTTCTTACTTCTTCTGTGGTCTATTTACTTATCTCTCTTTACAGTTTGATGATGATGTCCTCCCTACCATAAGAGAGGCGATTACATCCTCATCTCCCCCCATGCTCCACACCTTATATGAGTTGTTTAACATAAAATTCCAGAAGAGGCCTCGGGACACCTAGTCCAGTACTCTTCTTCTTCAAGTTTCAGGAGCACTGAGTGTTTCCACTGGTCACCACTAGCTTAGGAATTCCCACTCTCTTCCTTATTCTCCTTTATATGTTTAGTAATAGAACCCCTTTTCCTAACTGGGATGCACTTTTTATCCCCATAGGAAAGGTAATTGTTTTAATTGTTTTTTGTTTAACCACTCTCAGTTCTTGGAATACTTTTATCATCATTCTTCTTTTAATTTTATGGAACCACAATTCATAGTTAAAATTTATTTCCAAAAAAGAGTTAATTTATGTTCATCTTTCATAATCCTTTTCTCAAATAAATGAATGTTTAGTCTTTTTAAAATAAATAACATAAAAATTTAGTTTTCACTTAAGCCAGTTATCACAATTTCCCCCTCTGGAAGTAAACACCATCCTTGGTCTTTCATTCCAACTCGAAAAACAATTCTAGGTAGGCCTCACGAAAAAATCCTTCGTCTTCCCAGGAAGCCTCATCCGAGTTGAAGTGCTTCCACTGCACTTTAACCTAGGTGATGGATCGCCTCCGGAGCGTGATTTCTCTCTGATCGAGTATATGTGGAGGTTTGATCAGAAATTCACTACCCGATTCAACCTACATTCAGCTAGACTTATAATTAAAATTTCATAAAACTTGGTATTTTTAAGATAGGATTTTTTAATATTTCCCTACCTGAAGGCTTTGCCAATGAATTACATTCTTTGGGTCATGCACGTATCATTTTAGTATAGATACATGAAATACATTGTGAACCTGAATATGGCTAGGTAAAGCCAATCGATAAGCCATAGGTCCCATTTCAAATATCTGGAAAGGTCGACAAAACCTGGGAGCTAACTTGGCACAGGAGGTCCACCTTAGTCTGCTCTTCTTAGGCTTGATTATTACATACACATGATCACCCACTTCAAATTCCCGGTAAGTTCTATTTTTATCTACATATACCTTCTGTCGATCTTGAGTTGATTTCATATTTTGTCTGATGTTTGTCACTTCCAATTCCATTTCAACCAACATTTCCAGTCCAAGCATCAACTTGGTTTCGGGACTACTCCAGTTAATGGGGGTACAACACTATCGCCCATTTAAAGCTTCAAAGGGGATCATATTAAGAGACTCTTGGTAACCATTATTGTATGAAAATTCTACCAAATTTAGATATTATTTCCATTTCGTTGGCTACTACATCACATACATACGCGACATATATTCCAAGATTTGATTCACCTGCTCAATTTTTCCATCCGTTTGGTGATGATAAGCGGTGCTGAAATTTATTTTTGTTCCCAAACCCGTAAATAGGGTCCTCCAGAATGCTAAATTAAACTTCAGGTCCCTATTTGATATAAGAGTCTTTGTGATCCCATGCAATTTGAAAATCTCTCTCATGAAGATATCTGCTATTTGCACAGTTTTTTAAGTATATTGTACAGATATGAAGTGTGTTTCCTTACTCATTCTATCAACCACCACCATAATGAAGTGATTATGTATTTTTGATCTTGGTAGACCAATAATAAAATCTAGTGATATCACTTAAGAAGGCATTCCATCTTGCCTGACGAGCGTTTCAATTAGCTTGCTTGAAGTAGTTGGTTAGGCTGATGTGATCAGACTTTAACACAAATCTCTTCCCCGACAAGTGGTGCCTCCATACTCGGAGTGCATGCACTACTGCTGTTAGTTCTAAGTCATAGGTGGAATATCGTTGTTCATGATCCTTTAATTTTGTTGACTCATAGGTAACCACCCTTTCTTCTTGCGATAAAATTTCCCCAACTCCTTTCTTATAAGCATCGGTAAAGACCTCAAATTATTTGTTGGGATCAGCTACCCTCAACACTCGGGCAATGGTCAGCAAATGTTTTAACTTTTATAAAATATTATGACACTCAATAGTCCATTTAAATAATTTTTCTTTTCCTTGTAAGGATGTAGTTGGAAAATCAATCTTTGAGAATCCTTTTATGAATCGTTGATAATATCTATCTAACCCCATAAAGGAACGAATATCTTCCACATTTTCGAGTACTCTCCATTCCATTATATCTTTAATTTTCTCTGAATCAACCAATATTCCTTCACCCGAAATGACATGGCCCAGATACTGTATCTATTCTTTGAAAAAGTCACATTTGCTAAACTTGGCATACAACTGATATCTTCTTAACATCTCTAATACTATCCTTAAGTGCTCCTTGTGTTCTTCCATAATTTTTGAATAAATCAAAATATCGTCAATGAATATCATAACAAATCTGTCCGAAAAGAGGTGAAATATGCCATCCATCAGCCTCATAAATGCTACTAATGCATTATTTAAACCAAATGGTAATACCACAAACTTGTAACGCCCATATCAGGTAATAAAATAAGTCTTTTAGATATACTCATCTTTAATTCATATATGTGATATCCAGATCTTAAGTCTATTTTTGAGAATATAGTTTCCCCCTTCACCTGATCAAATAGATCATCTATTAGTGGTAATGGATACATATTTTTGACTGTCAATTTATTGAGTTTTCTATACTCCATGCACATTCACATGGTTCCATCCTTTTTCTTTACAAACAACACTAGTGCTCCCCAAGGAAACACACTTGGTCGAATATACCCTTCGTCCAACAACTCTTGCAGTTTCAATTTGAGTTCAGTTAACTCCGATACACTCAGCCGATATGGTGCTCTTGAAATTGGTGATGCTCCTAGAAAAAGCTTAATAGTGAAATTGATGTCCCTTCTTGCAGGTAAACCTGCTACATTTTCTGGAAACACATCCATGAAATATTTTACTACTAGTATGCTTTCCATCATAGGGGTCTTCTCCTTATAATTAGCAAAACCCACTTGAATGGAAAATATCTAACATATTTTTATGATACACTTACTCAATTGGGAGGCTGTGATAGGATGCAATTGTAAGGGCTTCTTAATTCCTTGTAATTATTGACGAGTTCCATCTTGGATTCTGTAATATACAATATTCTCTTTACAATCTACCAGAGACTAGTGTCTCTCCAACCAATCCATGCCCAATAGTACATCATAGGATCCCAAAGGTAGTACATTAAGTTCCACATTTAACTATTGGTTCCCAATTTCCAGTGTACACATTGGAACTTTGACACAAACTTTTCTCTTTTCCATAGTGGCTAGTTGTACCAACCAAGGATTTTTAAATTTTTTACTCTGTAATTTACATTTTCTACTATTATGGGGTCTACATAACTTAAACTGGCACCTAGGTTGACCAAAATAGAAACAATTTGTGAAAGTAACTTACCTTCCAATTCTATTATCGTTGGCTAGTGATCCACCTGCTGATCTTCCAACACAACATTAATTATGGGTATATTCTGACCCACATCTCCAACTGTAGAGGCTTCTTATAGATTAGCTACTTATTCATTTGTTCCTTGCTGTGGGAAATTATTATAATAGTGAGCCTTGCCACACCTCCAACATTGTAGAGGTGGTTCCTGGGTTTTTCCATTTTCTGGCTTACTGGAAGCCTCTATAAGATTTTCTTCCATAGGACATCGGGTTATTTTATGGTTTCTTCCAAACTATTTTCTCACTGAATTCCTTGCATAATTCTTAAATTTATTGGGCCTAGAATTTTTTCAATTTGAATTATTTTTCTGCCCTTTTCTTGGCTGGAAATTTTTGCCTATTTCTCCTTTTTCCTTGGACTGCTGGTAGCACATTCTTTATTTTCGAATCTCTTCATCCATGGTACTTGGATTTATGAAATCAATTCATTCTTTCATGTGGGTCGAAAAACTACTCAAGAACTGTCGAAACTGTTAGGGTCCTATAATAATAGGGATCATAATTTTGAATTGACTGTGTTGAGTCTTGTAATATTGTACATATCTTTGCTTTTTGCAAATGTTTTCCCATATTAAAAAATGAAAATAGGGAATGTCCTAAAAAAATAATCAATGGAACAAAAGAAAGAAAGAAAAAAAAAGGATATAACATATGAACCCCACAAAAAAAAACAAATTTTTTTTTTGAAAGTGTTTCCCATTCAAATGCCACTACTCTTAGTATAGTTTACTTGTGCAAATAAAATTGTGTGCAAATTTTCCAAAATGCCACAATTCATGATGATCATAAAGTTTAAATCTTGATTATTCATGCCTTTAAATTTGACGTCATGATAGTTAGTGAATGGAGATCTAACCAAACCATTTAATCTTGGCAGATCAGTAGTTAGGTAGACAGTAAAATGATCTCACAAGTTTAATCTGAGCCATTGGAAGATATAAGGTTAGAAATAAGATAGTGTGTTTATCAAAAGAAAATAAAAGGGCTAGCGAGCTCAAATTCACCCAATAAAGGAAATAGAAAATGTTAGGGTAAATAAAGGGTAGGTAGGATGATTTCAAAGGTTATGGAAAAATCATTTGGTTTATCTCTTATTACTAATGTCTTTCTAAAGATTTCCCCTTATCCTAAATTCCCCTTTTCAAAACCTTTTTCCCCTCCTAAAATCCCTTTTCCCTTCTTAAAAGCCCTATTTTTGTTTGAAAACCCCCTTCCCCTTTACTAAATCCACATTATTCAAAATAAAACATGAAAACCACACTTTTTCATAGTTTTAAGTGCAAATAAATATATATCGAACCCCACTTCATTTGACCGCACACCCCCCCATATCATTTTAAACCTCCCCCATATCATATTAACCCTTCCACTTTAATACAATCCTCGACATTATATTAACCTACTGACTAATATATTTCTTAACCCCCCACTTATATTAAAACCCTTCGCATATCCTTTTGCCTGACCCCACCTCTTAGAACCCGCAACTTCTCCTACCACCCGTCAACCGTCTGATTGGCGCCACCCATATCCAATGACTCCCGATCCTTTTCGCTCCCCTTAATGTCTGATTTTTAAAACCAATGTGGGTGGTGAGAAAGGGGTGGTTTCATACTCGGCCCCCTTGCCACGTGGCACTCCCATAGTTTATTACACCCCCCTCATCCTAAAAATTTCTAACAACCTTTTTGCGTGCAATAATCTGCCAGACCAACTTTTCCATGCGACGAAACCACCATGTTTGAAATAATAAAACCCTACGCCATGTGATAAGCCCAATGTTCAAAAATAAACAAAACCTTACTGCTTAACCATTATTTGACTATTTCTGTTGAAATTGTGAAAAGACTAAAAGAGCCATTGTAGACTAGAATTGAAGCCCGCAACTTCCAAAACCCCTTCCAAGACCAAAACTTCAATTTTTCAGGTAATCCAAAGTTCCGGACATTATCAAATAAACTTATTAATTAATAATTGAATTGAATTAATGGCCTCCCAGAATGTTATAGCTATAAATCCTCTTCAACCACCATTTTTAGATATCGATCACACCCCTTTGGCCGAGAAATACTTCAAAATCAATGATATTGTAACTTATTCCAACCTTTTGGAGCTCCACTGCTGGAGCCATGATAAATTTTTTGATCAAGCATATGAAATTCATCTGTGGGATTCAAACCTGCCCAAATACATATTCCTTCAGACCTTCCAGTTCCCAGAACTCATCAGACTATGCCAAATCAGTTATTTGCCCAATGAAAGAGCTTTAGTTACCCCAAACTAAGAAATCCTATTCACAATTACTGCTCAATCCATAAATCAGATGCTCCATATTCAACCACAACCTAATGAAGTATTTTTCTCTATTGAAACAATTGTTGAACTATATTTAAAGCTGAAATTTCCTAAAATATTCGAAATCTTTCAAAATTTTCTCCGTCCATTAGTAGAAACCCCTAAAATAAATCCTCCATACTCACCTTCTATATTTTCAAAAAGAACCAGGTAGATTGTAACCATGTTGTCATGTATTTTAGGATGCTTCACTGATGAGCATGTAGATGCATATATTCTTGGTTTCCTATCCATATTTTTCCCAAGTTAGCCTCCAGCTACAACCATTAATTTTTCCCAATAACTGGCAGATGTCATCCATGGTTAGCTAGTCAAACTGCGAGAAGGAGGAGTATTCAAATACTCCTCAATTTTATTTCATATGTTTATATATTTCCAATAAGAAAGGTTTGCAGTTAGCCTCCAAAAACTGGACACAAAGGGTAATCATCAATCTGTTGAATTTTGGACATCCTTGATTAGAAAGGATTCCACTGAATTCTGCTCCAAAAACTTCATTCATTCTTTTGTTTATCCAGTAGTTAATATGCTAAGAAGTAGCATTCAGCCTCGATTCAGTGAAGAGATCATAAAGGTCTTACAATTATCAGAGAAGAGAAAAACAAGACACTGGTATTTGTACCAGAATCATATAGAAATTAGTATGTATGGAAGCTCACTAACTCCATACAAGCTTCCCCAATACCTCCCAATGAGGATATTTGTTTTAGAGTACAACAGACAGATTTTGAATTCATATGAGATCAATTTCCTTTCAGATAAGAAGAAGGCCCAATTCAAGATCAAAAACTAGCTAGGGCATTTTATATGTAATAGTGGGAATGATGGACATCAAGCAGAAAATTGTTTACAAGAGTTTAAGTTCAGCATCATTTTCAAATTCCGATATAACCCCTTGGGTTTCATAAGTAAATTAAGATTCATGTTCGAATTGACCCTTTTCATTCATGAGTGAAAGCCTGAAATTGAAAAGTATTCCAACAAGTCAGAGTGGTTGGAAAATACTTTAGAGGAGGTGGAGAAATAGGTTGATACTAGTTCTATCCCACTTACTCTAGCCCCACAGGACATAAATTAAAAGAGGGAAAGAGAGGAAGGCTCTTATTCTCTAGAAACTACTTCTGATACAAAGATAAAATTTATGTATAGAAAGAAAAGAAATATAAATCTAATGATAGATCAGGAAGAGATAGTTGATACTGTTGAAACAATTGAGACATATAATATTGTCAGAGATGATGCACCTCCAACACTTTAGGAAAAAACACATCTTCCATCAACCTCCAGTGCACAAATCATTCAGAAGTAGGATAGTGCAAAGGTTTCATCATCTAGCAAATCAGCTGAAAAAGAGAAGGATATCATGGAAAAATACAAAGAGATTAAAAATAGAAATCAAGCATTAAAGACTATCACATATGCATAGTATTGGAAGAAAAATCGTAGTGATCAGGGTAGGTTTCTTTCGGCTTATGAACTCAATAAAAGGAATATGCAGATGAAATTTATACATCCAAAGGTGCAGGCTCCAAAAACATCAGAAGATTATACTAAAACAACCTTTGAAGGTCATGCCAAAGATGTATATCCAATTGACCAGATTGAGTTTCACAAACATGCAAGAGAAATGAACTATTCCACCATGACACCCAAATATTTAAGTGTCCAGAAGTTACAGAATTCTCCAGAAAATATAAAGACAGAGTTTAAGGTAGAGAAATATTCATCACAAGAAAAGGATAAGAGGATAAAATCACTTGAAGATTTGGTCATTGAAGTTGGTTACGATCCAAAAAATATCAAAGAAGCAGAAGAACTAATAAATAAGAAGAATGAAGACATAGATGCAGTGAAGAAACAGCTAAATTTACCAAATATAGAGCACCCACAAACCAAAGAGGTTTTGGAAAATGAAAATCAAAAGGATGAAATGATGAATCTCATTATTCAGTTGAAAACTCAACTGAAATAAATGGAAACATCAATGGACAAACTACTGTTGCAAAAGCAAGCCAGCATGGTAGTAGTTTCTATTACTACTATTCCTATAGCTTATACATCAGCCCCATTGCCTACAATATCTTCAATATCAACACAAGTTCCAGAAACTACATCAACAGCAACATCAACTATCCCAACAGCCCATCCCACTGATGAGGCCAGCAAATTGATAAAGGAAATGCGAGATATGTCTTTCCAAACTACTAAAATTAACAATGTCAAAGAACAAGTGAAGAAAGTGAATCTTATAGGTGAAGAAGGTATTTGCAATAGAAATTTGATGATAAAACTTGAAGACAAATTCCAAATAATGGAACTGGCAGTGAAAAGGTTTATGAAAAAATTTGATGTATTGAGGCAGAAAGGTCCGCCTCATCCTTTGGTAATTAATCATAAACTAATGAGGCATGAGGATTATGATAAGAATATGAGGGTAGTATCTAAAGAGACTTCCAAGATTTCAACAATGAAGGGAGTTCCCATAGACAAGGTACTCCTTCAGAGTTTAGAAAACTTATTTTAGCTCCAGCACGAGGTAAATCACCTTTTTGTGAATAAGCCTACATTTGCCAAATACACTGAGGCAAATGAAATTTACCGAAGGATGATGAAAATAAAACTTCCATATGAAGAAACCTTAGAAAAATGGTGTGATTTACTATGATAGATGAAACAAATTATAAGTTAATGAAAACACAAAGGTTAAAGAGTAAACAAATGAAATAGAGTTAAAACAAAGACAACGTGAAAGAGAAGATAGCATGAAAGAAACAAACAACAAACAACAAATCAAATATAATAGGGACAAATTTGAATCAGTTATTAGGTGTCACTATCTTCTGGCATGAATATATTTTGTTGTCCTTAAATAAATCCTAGTCAACTGATAGGATATTTTTTGTAGAGTTATGTATAAATACTTCATCAATTCGAAGTATTGAGGCTAATTTATGAATATTTCTATAGCTGATTGATCTACTACCTAAGGGTTACTGTACCATTTCTAGTTGACAAACAAGACAAGTAATAAAGGCATTTCTTTATAGGATTCATGTGTTCAGCTATTTCAGTGAAGTGTATTTCAATTTTTCATGTTATTTTCTTAACTATTCTATAAAATTTCATGTTTTCTAAATTTCAATGTTATAACTGGAATTTTATTGCAGAATTTGTTTAATTACACTCTTATTTGAATTGTTATACATTTTAATGTTTTCTTCTGATATCCAGTTTAGAGAATCCTTAATTTCCCTATGCCTCGATTGACCTCCTTCACCTTCCTTCATTATCTGGTATAAGGAATTCTTAACTACTCCTTGATCCCGATTGAAAACCACTTCATGTTTCAGTCTTGAGATTTGATTTTTCTCAACTATCCTGCCTTTTAACACTTCCTTTATAATTTGATCATGTTTTATTTTCAAGGTATATTGACTCCATAGCCCAATGGAAATTGGAAATGCAACTATCCATATAAATTAGTAATTCCACCAACAAATCCAAACCAAACCAAACAAGCATACATAACTAGCCTAAAATATATTAAAACAAACAAAGTTAAATCATTAAGAGAGAGCCCTTTATTAGCATTAGGAAGGCTAGATCCTAATCTTCAAAAGTGGACAATAGTTACCTCTGATATTTCTTTTTAATGCACATAACAACCCTTGGTAAATTTTGGAGTGATAACATATTGGCGACCATACTAGGGAAATCAATCCCTAGTTAAATAAATCATAAAGGAAACAATTTTCCTCATTTTTTTACCTTAAGGTTTTAAAGGGTTGTTAAAATTTATCATTGAAAGTTAAAATTTTGGCTTCTAAAAGAACATATTATACTAGGGCTCATCCTGATCCACAGCCTGCTACAATTTTTGATGATCCTAACGGAATTTTAAGAAAACCTAAAAAGGTAGAAAGTCTAGGAAGTAGTGGTCAGTTAATTAGAGAAACTTCACTTCCTAAAGAGTTATCAAGCATACGG
Source organism: Pinus albicaulis (assembly GCA_034641835.2). NCBI lineage: Eukaryota > Viridiplantae > Streptophyta > Pinopsida > Pinales > Pinaceae > Pinus > Pinus albicaulis. Next base: position 1,763,678,880 of record CM076578.1, read on the forward strand.
GATATCCAATTTGATTTATCATTTTAGCATTCTTTATTTAGAACCAAATATAAAAACTCAATCTTTGATAGTGTAATATATCCTAATTTTATTCAATTTATTGAAGCAAAGAAGGAAACTATACAACTTGATTTAGATCAACAGGTTCTAGACACTTTTGATAAACTTGATGTTTTGACCTCAACTTTGATTAAATATATAAATGAAGCCTATTTTCAACAGTCATTTGAACTAGCTTCCCTAACTGCTGCTACCCCTAAGCATTCTACAATACCTTCTAAAACTGTAAATAAAGATTTATTTAGTACCACCTCATCTATAGTATCCACCACTATTCATTCCAAAGAACCATTCATACCTAAACTTCATCTCCAAACTAAAGTTTCAAGTTCATCCTCAAGTGTTCCAAGTTCATCTTCTAGCATTTCAAGTTCATCTCCAAGCACTTCAAGTTCATCTCCAAGCGCCACTACTTTACCTCCCACTCAAGCTAGAATCTTAGCCATGGCAGCCAGATATGCCCCTTTAGTCTTACAGACCCCTTTACATGCCATGCCATAGGATTACTAGAGTAAAAAATTTTATTTTGATGGTGCTGGTTAGTATACTGCTCAAAAACATGTAAATAAAATGACTGATTATTTTGAATTACATGAATTTGATGAAGCTGATGTACAAATGAGATTATTTGCAAAAACATTAGCACGAGATGTTAAAAAATGGTTTAAATCTTTAGCTTCTAACCATATTTCTGATTTCGCTGCTTTCCAACAATTGTTCATTAATATATGGGAAAGAAAGAAAAACCCTTTACAGATATTGTCTGAATATGAAAACATTAGGAGATCTACTAATCAATCTGTTCAAGATTACTGTACTAAGTTTAATGACATTTATCATGTAATTCCAGTCGATATCAGACCTCCACTAGACTGGGCCCTAATCAAATTTCCAGGTGGTTTTGATGTTGACATGTCCTATCAGTTAAGAGAAATAAACCCTACAACTTTAGAACATATGCAGAGTGATGCAGTTAGTGTAGAAGCTAACTTATTAGCTAAAACAACTAGGATGAGGAATGAAAGTAGAGTGACCATTAAGGAAGAACCATCCACATCAGATATTAAGATAGATAGTTTAGCTAAAAGTATGGAAAGAATAATGGTTACATTAGAAAACATGCAAATAAAACCTCAATGGGAAAATAAAAAGGGTCCCCAAATTTGAAACCCCAATTTTAGGAAAAATCATAATACTGGTAAATCAAGAGAAGTTGTATCCGGTCAACAGATTACATGACCTTTCCAAGAAAACTATTCTAAAATTTCACATCAAAATGAAGAAGAACAGGACACCCAAATAAACTTGATGGGAGTAAATCATGAAAATACTATTTTTCTTACCCAAGAAGAACAATAATTATACATGTTACAACAATTACAATTAGAATCTGAAGAGTCCTTTGACTACAAAAAAGGCTATGAATCTACTATCTGCGAAGTTCATAAACAATATAGCCTTAGACGCCAAAGAACAGAGAAGCCCCTACTAAGAAAATAATCCAAACCCAAACTAAGAAAACAGTAGAAGCTCCTGTGACCAAAACTTTACAAATTCTCCCTAGAGAAACTCAGAATACTTCGAGTACAAAAATTATAGACATAACATCATCTACTACTCAAAACTTCAACTGCTATTTATAAGGTTCCAGAAAAGAAAATTGAAAACAAAACAATAGATACAAAAATTGAATTACCAACTGTTGATAAAAAAGACAAAACACACAAACTACAATTGGTAAAGATGAAATCATTCAATTAGGCAAAACTCAGATACCATTCAAAATTATAATTGAAATAGCCAAATTGAAAATACCAAATCCTTTAACAGAGTTGATGAAAAATGGTTCATACAAAGCCCAAATCACTGAAACACTAAACATAGGAGAAGGCAAAGATGCGGTTAACCTCAATGATGATCAACCTAAGCTATTATTTGGTCCTGAGGTAAATGGAAAACATGAACATGGGGTGTCCCTAAATTCTACATTAGCTTAAACATTCATGATAAAATCTTACATAATGATATGTTATATTGAACATCATCTCATAACTTAATGCCTAAAGCAGTCATGGAAAAATTAAACTTAGACATCACCAAACCATAAAAATACATGTTTTCCTTTGATTCTAGTCAATTTAAATGCCTTGGCCTGATAAAAGACCTTTGTGTAACTCTAGTCCAATTCCCAACAAGGAGTATTGTTATGGACTTAGTATTTGTTGATATCCCTCCAAAGTATGGTATCTTATTATCTCGCTCATGGGGAGCAAAATTACAGGGATATATGCAATTAGATATTTCATATGCTACCCTTTTTGTATTTGGTCAACAAAGAAAGATTTACAGAGAAACTTTGATGAAATACATGGTAAACATTTCAGAAATACCACAAAATTATCCTATATATTCATTTCATTGTGATCTGAACTCATTTATCCTATGTAATTCACACAATGACAAATATAAAATCACAGTTGTAGAAGAGAAACACAAAGAAAATGATAGTAAAAACATAACTCATGAGTCTATGTGGCATTTAGATTTTGATGGCTCTCTAAATATATTAGGAGCATGAGTTCGAGTATGGATTTATAATTTAGAGAATGATCATTCAGAAGGACATGCTTTCAGGTTAAATTTCAAATGCACTAATAACATGGAAGAATATGAAGTGTTAGTGTTAGGACTAAAAATTGTAAGAAAACTTGGAGCCAAAAGAGTTTCTATCATGGGAGACTCAAAACTTATCATAAAAAAAATCAAGGGAGAGTATCTTGTTAGTAATTCTAGATTTAACCAATACATAGAAACCATCTTAGACTTGATAAATTGTTTTCTTGAAACTAAATTTTCTGTTATTCCAAGAAAGTAGAATATGCAAGCACATAGTTTGGCTACTCTTTCCAGCACATGCAAGTTACCATTTCAGGCAAATCATCAGTACAACACTGAGGTAAGACATAGGCCGACCATATCTGATAATTTAAAGTATTGGAAAATATTTTCACAAGACTCACAAATTTATGATTTTATGAATTGTGAAGGAGAATTTTAGAAATGTAATATAGACACTAACTATACATTTGATTATACCATGAATAACGAACTATATGTAAATTATGTAAATAAAATAGAACCAACTAAATTCACTAAAGCATAAATAGGACAATTAGAAACAGTAGAAATAGAGGAATTAATTAATAACGAATCAGAAGTTTTAAATCTCAAAGACAACATTTTTCCTAAGGGATTAGCCCCATTATAATATCTCTTTGACTCTAATGATGTAGCTATAAAACCCAAAAATGGAGCCCCTAAGGTCAGATATAGAGGAATGTAACACAGGGACAGAAGAAAAACCCAGGCTTATCAAAATATCCAAAGCATTACCTCCAACTAAAAATTTAAAGTGCATTAGTTTGTTTAAAGAGTTCCAACATATCTTTGATTGGAGTTATGAAGACTTTAAATCTTATGATACCAACATTATCCAGCATAAGATACCAGTTAAAGAAAATCAGAAGCCATCTAAACAAAATATTAGGAGAATTAATCTCGTTCTTATACCATTAATAGAAAAAGAAGTCAAAAGAATGTATGAGGCTCAAGTCATAGCACCCATTAGATATTCTGATTGGGTCTCTAATTCAATCCCCACTAGAAAGAAAACAAGAGAAATTAGACTCTGTGTTGATTTCAGAAACTTAAACAAAGTATCACTGAAGGATAACTATCCCCTCCCTAAAATGGACCACATTCTATGGAGGGTAGTAGGGTCATCTAGAATTTCATTACTTGATGGACTTTTTGGATACAACCAAATCCCAGTCCAACCTGAATATCAAGAAAAGACTGCATTTACCACTCCCTGGGGAACTTTCATGTACTTGAAAATTATCTTTGGACTAATGAATGCTGGAGCTACATTCCAACGAGCTATGGACATGGCCTTTGATAAGGAAATACATGAATTTCTAGTCATTTACCTAGATGATATCACAGTATTTTCCAAAATAGATAATGCACATCTAGATCATTTGAGAAGAGTATTCATAAAGTGCAGAAAGTTTGGCATATCTTTGAATCCTAAAAAGAAACTTTTTGGATTAGCAGAAGGAAAAATCTTGGGACACATTATTTCAAAAGAGGGCATTAGAATTGATCCAACTAGAATATAAGAAATCTTGAATATCAGTCCTGCTAGGAACATTAAAGAGGTACAAGCATTTTTAGGAAAAAGAAGTTTTCTTAGATGATTCATCTCTAACTTAGCATAACTACTTAGAAATTTTAACAACATGTTAAAGAAGGATTGAATACTTAAGTGGACAATAGAGGCTAAGTAGTCTTTTGAAGTAGTAAAAGAAGAACTAACTAAAACACATGTCCTCATAAGTCATAATTTCAAAACATATTTCACAACTTTTTCATTTGGTTCAGATCACACCATTGCAATAGTCTTGTTGCAAAATAATGATGAGGGTTATGAACAACCCATTGGTTTCTTCATTAAATCCTTGAGAGATGCAACACTAAAGTATAATATCATGGAAAAACAAACACTTGCTTTAGTGAAAGATATAAAATATTTTAGAGTATACATTCTATACTCTCACATAATAGCATATGTTCCAAACTTAGTTGTAAAGGACATTATAACTCAGAATGGTCCTGATGGAAAGAGATGAAAATGGATTTCCACAAAGAATATGACATTAAAATCAAGCCTAGAAAATTGATCCAAGGCCAAAGTTTAGCCAAACTCATGGTTGAATTGAACTATCAGGCCTTAGACATAAATTTCATTACTGAACTAGATGATTAGGAAGAGATGGCTACTCCAAAAATCATTGAATCATTCATAGATTCACCCTGGTAGAAAGACATTATATTTGTTTTACTCAACTTACCAACTCCTCCTAGTTTATCTAGAACTAAAAGTAGGTTCTTGAAAATGAAAGAATTGAAATATTGTATCTTAGATAATGTTTTATTTTGGAAAGATAATGGTGGCATTATAATAAATTTTTTAATAAAAGATGAAGCTGACAAACTCATGTAGGAATCTCATGTAGGAGATTGTGTAGGACACCTATCCTCGAAAACAACTGATGAAAAAATTTTGAGGGCGGGTTTTTATTGGCCCACTCTTTTTGTAGATGTCAGAAAGTATGTGACCTCCTGTTACAAATGCCATATATTTTAAGGGAAGAAGAAACTCTTACCATTACCCATCAAACTTATCTCAGTAGAAATTCCATTTCAACAATGAGTTTTAGAAGTCATTGGTGAAATTCACCCACCCTCCTCGACCCAACATAAATGGATATTGACAGCCACTGATTACTTTACCAAGTGGATAGAAGCCATCCCTTCTAGACACACCATAGACTCTTTCATTATTTCATTTCCTATAAACAACATCCTTTCTAGATTTTGATGCCTACAAAATCTCATTATTAATAATGTTGTTGCCTTCAAATCCAAGAAAATGATAGATTTTTGTAAAAAATACCATATCACCCTTGTCCATTCCATTTCCTATTACCCTCAAGGTAATGGACTAGCAGAATAGTCAAATAAAAGCCTAGTCAACATCATCAAGAAGCTATTAGAAGATAACAAGAAAACTTGGAATAAAAGGTTGGTTAATTCCCTATGTGCAGACAAACTAAATACCAAGAAGTCTATTGTTACATCTCCCTATCAATTGGTATATGGGATGGATGATTTTTTTCCATCTTCATTAGGAGTACCAGTAATGAAAATGATTCAAGAGCTGTAAGTAGAACCAAATAACATCGAAAGAATGATAAATCAGACAATTAATTTGCAGCAAACTAGGGTATAAGTTTATATCAAATTCCAAGTAATTGAATACAAAATAAAGAATATCTTTGATAAGAAAACTAAAGAAGATGATTTTTTCATAGGTGATCAAGTACTCAAATGGGATTCCAGAAGGGAAGACAAAGGAAAACATTGAAAGTTTGACTTTCTCTGGAAGGGCCCATACATAAGTTATGGTTACAAAGGCAACAATGCATTTTTCTTGAAAGAGTTAGATGGAACAGATCTACTAGGTGGACCAGTCAATCGTTGAATGTTGAAGCACTATTTTTCACTAGAATAACCAGTAGTTTAATTTACTGAATTTTACTCATTGTAAATATCATAGCAAAGTTTATATTGGATTGGATTATTCTCTTGCAAAGTTGAAGCCCAAAGAGAAGGCCCTAAGATTTAAAATATATAACATCATATGTTTGAATAAAGGAAATGACAGAAAGTAGTTACAATGCAAGAAAAGTTAAATTTCCAAGGCCACTCATCATAAATTCCTTGACATCTCAGAAGGAGATGCCATCCCTAAGCGGAGCCACTATTAAGGTCCTATAATAATAGGGATCATAATTTTGAATTGAATATGTTGAGTCTTTTAGTATTGTACATACCATTGCTTTATGCAAATGTTTTCCCATATTAAAAAATGAAAAAATGGTATGTCCTAAAATAATAATCAAAGGATCAAAAGAAAGAAAGAGAAAAAAATGATATAAAGTATGAACCCCACAAAAATAAACAAAAATAAATTCTGAAAGTGTTGCCCATTCAAATGCGGCTAATTTACTTGAGCAAATAAAATTTTGTGTAGCTTGTCCAAAATGCCACAATTCATGATGATCATATAGCTTAAATCATGATTATTCATGCCTTTAAATTTCATGTCATGATAGTTAGTGAATAAAGATCTGACCAAACCATTTAATCTTGGTAGATCAGTAGTTAGGTAGAGAATAAAATTAGCTCACAAGTTCAATCTAAGCCATTGGAAGATATAAGGTTAGAAATAAGTTAGTATGTTTATCAAAATAAAATAAAAGGGTCAGCAATCTCAAATTCACCCAATAAAGGAAATAAAAAATATTAGGGTAAATAAATGATAGGTAGGATGATTTCAAAGGTTATGGAAACATAATTTGGTTTGTCTCTTATCACTAATGTCTTTCTAAAGATTTCCCCTTATCCTAAATTCCCATTTTCAAAACCCTTTTCCCCTCCTTAAAACCCTTTTCCCTTCTTAAAAACCTTATTTTCCTTTGAAAACACCCTTACCCTTTACTAACTCCGCATTATTTAAAATAAAACATGCAAAACCCACTTTTTCATAGCTTTAAGCGCAAATAAATATATATCAGGCCCCAGTTCCTTAAACCCCCCCAGGTATCATTTTAAACCTACTCCATATCATATTAACCCTTCCGCTTTAATACATTCCTCGACATCATATTAACATATCGCCTAATATATTTCTAAACCCCCCACTTATATTAAAACCCTCTAGATATCTTTTTGCCCAACCCCACCTCTCAGAACCCCCAATTTATCCTACCACCCGTCAATCATCCGATTGGTGGCACCCATATCAATGACTCCCAACCCTTTTCACACCCCTCAGTGTTTTATTTCTAAAACCAATGGGGCGGGGGTATGAAATGGGTGGTTTCATACCCTCACCCCCTTGCCACACGTCACTCCCATAGTTTATCGCACCCCCTCATCCTAAAACCACCTAACCACCTTTTTTCCCGCCTTTTCATGCAATGAAAAAACAATGTTTGAAATAATAAAACTCCACACCATGTGATAAGCCCAGCGTTCAAAAAACAATAAAACATTACTGCTTAACCGTTATTTGACTATTTCTGTTGAAATTGAGAAAAGACTAAAAGAGCCATTGCAGACTAGAATTGAAGCTCTCAGCTTCCAGAACCCCTTCCAAGACCAAATCTTCGATTTTCCAGGTAATCCTAAGTTCCTGACACTATCAAATAAACTTATTAATTAATAATTGAATCGAAGTAATGGCTTCCCAGAACTTTATAGCTGTAAATACTCTTCAACCACCAGTTTTAGATATCAACCACATCCCTTTGGCCGATAAAGAATTCAAAATCAATGATACTGTAACTGATTCGAACCTTTTGGAGCTCCACTACTAGAGCCATGATAAATTTGTTGATCAAGCAGTTGAAATTCATGTGTGTGATTTAAAATTTTCCAAATACATATTCCCTCAAACCTTTCAGTTCCCAGAAATCATTAAACTGTGCCAAATCAGTTATTTTCCCAATGAAAGAGATTTAGTTAACCCAAACCAAGAAATCCTATTCATAATATCTGCTCAATCAATCAATCAGATGCTCCAGATTCAACCACAACTTGATGAAGTACATTTCTCTATTGAAACCCTTACTGAACTCTACTTAAAGCTAGACTTTCCTAAAAGATTCTAAATCTTTCAAACTTTCCTCCCTCCATCAATAGAAACCTGTAAATCAATCCTCCATACTCATCTTCTATGTTTTCAAAAAGAACCACAGAGATTGTAACCATGTTGTCATGTATTTTAGGATATTTCACTGATGAGCACATAGATGCATCTATTCTTGGTTTCCTATCCATATTTTTCCCAGGTCATCCTCTAGCTACAACCTTCAATTTTTCCCAATACCTGGTAGATGCCATCCATGATCAGCTATCCAAACTTCCAGAAGGAGTATTCAAATACTCCTCAATTTTGTTTCATATGTTTATATATTTCCAATTAGAGGTTTTCAGTTTGTCTCCAAAAACTAGACACAGAAGGTAATCCCCAATCCGTTGTCTCTTCCACATCCTTGATCAGAAAGGATTCCACTGAAATCAGATTCAAAAAATTCATTGATTCTTTTGTTTATCCAGTAGTTAATATGCTAAGAAATAGAATTCAGCCTAGAGTCAATGAAGAGATCAAAAAAGTTTTACAATTTTTAGAGCAAAGCAAAATAGGAGCCTAGTATTTATACGAAAATCATACAGAAATCAGAGAGTATGGAAGGTCACTAACTCCATACTAGCTTCCCAAATACCTCCCAATGAGGATATTTTCTTTAGAATACATCAGGCAGATTTTGAATTCAGGTGAGATCTATTTGCTTTCAGCTAAGAAGAATACCCAATTCAAGATTCAACATCATCTAGTGCCTTTTATATGTAATATTAGGAATTTTGGACAACAAGCACACAAATTTTTACAAGATTTTAAGTTCAGCATTAGTTTCAAATGGCCATATGACCCCTGGGGTGTCATAAGTAAATTAAGATTCAAGTTCAAATTGACCCCTTTCTTTCATGATTCAAAGCCTGAAATTGATAAGTATTCCAACCAGTTAGAGTAGTTGGAAAATACTTTAAAGAAGGTGGAGAAACAGGTTGATACAAGTTTCATCCTCCTTACTCTAGCCCCATAGGATATAAATTGAAAGAGGGAAAAAGAGGAAGGCCCTTATTCTACAGAAACTACTTCTCATACAAAGTTCAAACTTATGTATAGAAAGAAAACCAAGCTAAATCCAGTGATAGAGTATGAAGATATAGTTGATACAGTTGAAACCATTGAGACAAATATTATTGTCAGAGATGATGCACCTCCAACACTTTCATAAGAAACACATCTTCCACCCACCTACAGTGAAAAAATAATTCAGAAATAGAATAGTGCAAAGGTTTCATCATCTAGAAAACCAACTAAAAAAGAGAAGGATATCATGGAAAAATAAAACAAGATTAAAATCAGAATTGAAGCATTAAAGGTTGTCACATATGCACAGTATTGGAATTAAACTCCTAGTAATCATAGTAGGTTGCTTTTACCTTATGACCTCAAGAAAAGGAATATGCATATGACATTTCTACAACCGAAGGTGCAGGGCTACAAAAAAATATAATATTATAATATAACAACCTTTGAAGTTCATGCCAAATATGTACATCCAATTGACCAGATTGAGTTTCACAAACAAGTAGGAGAAATGATCTATTCCACCATGACACACAACTTTAAGTGTCCAGAAGTTACAAAATTCTCTAGAAAATATAGAGAAAGATTCATGGCAAGCAAAGGATAAAAGGATAAAATCACTTGAATATTTCGTAATGCAAGTTGGTTATGATCCAAAAAATATCAAAGCAGCAGAAGAACTAATAAAGAAGAAGAATGCAGACATAGTTGCACTGAAGAAACAACTAAATTTACCAAATACAGAGCATCCACAAATGAAAGGGGTTTTGGAAAATGAAAATAAAAATGATTAAATGATGAATCTCATCATTCAGTTGACAGCTCAACTGAAAGAAATGGAAACAAAAATGGACAAACTAGTGCAGGAAAAGCAAGCTAGCATGGAAGCAATTCCTATTACTGCTATTCCTATAGCTTCTAAATCAGCCCCATTGCCTACAATAGCTCCAATATCAACTGTAGTTCCAGAAACTACATCAAAAACAACATCAACTATCCCAAAAACCCATCCCACTGATGAGGCCAACAAATTGATAAAGGAAATTCAAGATATGTCTATTCAAACTACTGAAATTATCAAGCTCAAAGAAGAAATGAAAATTTTAGAAGATGGTAAGAAATTGGTAGAAGTAATGCATCAGGCAGAAGTACAAAAATCCAATAGATTAACAGAAAGAATCCACAAGTTAGAAAAGTATTTATCAATGAAAGAACTTTTAGCCCAAGCAAAACAACAATTGTAGGCCAATATAATTAACTCAGTTGATGATATTTGGCCATCTATTCAAATCATATTTGAGAAAAATTACTTGGTAGAGGAAGTAGTTAATGCAATTCAGAAGGTCAAAGAAGATCTTGAAAATAAATTAGAGGAAGCCACTAAGATAATAAAATTCCTAAATTCTAAAAACAAGTATTAATTAGAAGAACTTGTGATAATAGATAGAATAGATAATATCTTAGAGGTGAAAAAAGTTATTTCCAAGAGAAATCTGATGATAGAACTTCAAGACAAATGCCAAAAAATGGAACTAGCATTGAACAGGTTTATGAACAAATTTGATGTATTCAGGCAGAAAGGTCTTCGTAATCCTTTCGTAATCAATGATAAACTAATGAGGAATGAATATTATGATAAGAAGATTAGGGAAGTAGCTAAATATACTTCCAACAATTCAGCAACGAAGGGAGTTCCCACAGGAAAAGTGGTCCTTGGGAGTTTAGAAAACTTATTTTACCTCCAGCATGAGGTAAATCATCTTTTTGTGAATAAGCCCACATTTTCCAAATACAGAGAGAAAGATGAAATTTACTGGAGGATGATGAAAATAAAACTTCTAGATGAAGAAACCTAGGAAAAATGGTGTGATTTACTATGATAGATGAAAGCAAATACAGGTGAAAGAAAGCATACAGGTGACAGAGTAAACAGATGAAATACAGTTAAAACAAAGACATCATGAAAGAGACGACAACATGAAAAAAACATCCAGCGTGAAAAAAAAATAGCAAACCAGAAATCAAATAAAACAGCGACAAATTTCAATTGGTTATTAGGTGTCACTATCTTCTTTCATGAAGATATTTTATTTTCCTTAAATAAATCCTAGTCAGTTGACAGGATATTTTGTGTAATTTTTTGTATAAATACTTCATCAATTCGAAGTATTGAGGTGGGTTTCTAAATATTTATATAGCTTATTGATCTACTACCTAAGCATTATTGTACCATTTCCAGTTGACAGACAGGATAAGTAATAAAGACATTTCTTTATAGGATTCATGTGTTGAGCTATTTTAGTGAAGTATATTTCAATTGTTCATGTTCTTTTCTTAAGTATTCCATAAACTTGCATGTTTTCTAAATTTGAATGTTATAACTGGAATTTTATTGTAGAATTTGTTTAATTACACTCTTCTTTGAACTATTATACATTTTAATGTTTTCTTCTAATATCCGGTTTAGACAATCCTTAATTTCCCTTTGATCCCGATTAACGTCCTTCACCTTCCTTCATTATCTGGTTTAAGGAATTCTTAACTGCTCCATAATCCTGATTGAAAACCACTTCACCATTCAATCTTGAGATCTGATTTTGTTCAACTATCATGCCCTGTAACACCTCCTTTATAATTTGATCTTGTTCTCTTTTCAAGGTATATTGACTCCATAGCCTAATGGAAAATGGAAAGGCACCTATCCATCTAAATTAGTAATTCCACCAACAAATCAAAACCAAACCAAAAAAGCATACATAACTAGCCTAAAATCTCTTAAAACAAACAAAGTTAAATCATTAAGAGAGATCCTTGTTTGAGCATTAGGAAGGATATATCCTAATCTCCAAAAGTGGATGATATCTATCTCTGATATTTATTTTTAACGCACAAAACAACTCTTGGGAAATTTTGGAGTGATAACAAAACCTTAGCCTTTTCATCTCATAAATAAGGAAGATATCTTAATAAGGAAGTGAACTTGGTTATGCATTCATCCATTGTCATTTGAACCAATCTCAAATCATGGAATTATCTGGATTTTTCATCATAGAAACGTTATATTAGATATGTGTCCTTGAAGTATTGCTGAAATTCATCCCATGTCACGTCCTAGTCTTCGATACTACATACATTCTTTACTTCCTCCCACAACAGGGTAGCTTTTTCTCTTAATTTATAGATGGCCAACCTAGCTTTAAGGTTACTATTGTACTCATAAACTTGAAAGTATTTGTTCATATTAATCAACCAAGCTTCTGCCACCTCCTCCGCTTTTCCATCAAACATAGGTGGTTTAATCTTTCAGAATTCACCCTATAATTCTACTTTTTGTTTCTTGATTTCTTACTATTCTGAAATGTTACCAAACTCGGCCTCATTATAGTCTCTATTCTTGTCACTTCATTTTGAATGGATTATTGCCACTCTATCATTAGTTTGTACCTTATCTTGTCATTCATTTTCTCCCTACACATCTCTTTCAGGACTGGGTTGTATCACTCCCTGATTTTGTTTATCGGAAAGGCTTTTGAGTATCCTTTCTTGCTCTTGCATCAAGCGTTCATTGTCACTCTTGATGTGGACTATCTCCTCCTGTAAATTTTGCATAGTGCTTAATGTTATTCCAACAATCTAATAATCTTCTAGTGTTGATCTACACTCAGCTAAATCCACATTTTCGGGTTCATCTCCAGATGGGATTGCGGTGTGGGTTCCCTTGCATTCCAGGGTGCTTGCTATGTCGACCCCCTTCCCATTTTGTATCCTACTATGTTATTTTATTTTCTTTTCTTTTTTACACCATTTACACACAAAAATTTATCATGTTAGGTGACACATTGGGTCCCAACATATGAATGTTTCTCAGATACCACTTGTAACATACATAACAATACAATAATAATAAAAAGTTACGTATTTTACCTTTTCATATAATCCCCATATTAATAATTGTGATCATAGAAAATTTAAACCTATATGCATCTTAATTAAACTTAACACTAGCCATATAGTAATTACTTTTCGGATATTCCACGTGGATCATTATTCTTTTAAAATTAGAATCAGGTGTTCTTACCTAGCCTGTTTGATTTCCTCGACACCTATGCTTGTACTCATGTCACGGTAAGATATACTTTTAATCTTGGGTTGAATAATTGATGTAATTTATTTCATGACACCTATCATTAATATTTAGAAGGGACAGTGTGAAGATTGGGAGATCTCTTAACTCGGACATATAAATTCATCTTTTGATCATGATTCTTCCCCTCCTACTATTAATACCAATTTCACATTTACCATGCCACTGATGACATGCAGCTTTTGGCATCAATGAATATTTTACGTCTCTGTGTGCATGAGGAGAAGTTTATTCATCTCTAGACTCCCATTTTTACAGACTACGGGACCAGCTATGAAGGTGGAGATAATCACTTTTGGCATATCTATGATATATATAGGATTAAGATGGATTTACAATGTTTATTTCTCTCTATAAATATATAAACTCCACTTTAAACATGGAAGTAATTACACATTTCCATTTTGAGTAATACATCTATAAATAAATGTATTAATTTATATGTATGCTATATATCAACTCCATGTTGACTATGGAAGGAATTGACAATCTCCTTCATTTCAAGCAATGCAACAATAAAATGTTTTAAGAATGCACTTTTTAGGGGGATTGTAATTTGTGATTGTTTAAATTTCATTTTTGAATTCATGATTTAGTTGTCTAAATTGAATTTTATTTTGAATGTGTAAATGAATTCAACACTTTGAAAATATTATCTGGAAATTAAATTTATTTACTTCTAACAATTTTTCACTAAATTTAAGATAAAAATGACAAAAAAATATAAGGGCCGAAACTTATAATAATTATACTACAATATATATATATATATATATATATATGGCAATGAAATATTTTATTCAATATGAGCATTAGAATATTTTATTTATATTCCAGATCTATTTATATATGATAGTAAAATATTTATTTTACCATATATATTGAGATCTTTTAATTTATGGTTTATAATAAGCTTTTTAATATATATATGTATATATACCTTTCCTTTATATATATATATATATATTAAAATATATTATTTAACATAAATATTTATGTATTATATTAAAATATTATATTGCAAATTCTTACCTTCTTGTTTGATTGTTGTTCTAGATTTTTGTGCTTTCTTTCTTTAATTTTGAAGCTTCCACTTGCCTTGAATTTGGACTTGAGCTATGGCTTGCATTTTGACTGCTCATAATAGTGTTTAGTCTATTGATGGCATCGCTTAATGTTTGAGGTTCCATAATTTCAATTCAATCTTTGAATGATAGTAACCACCCATTCATGAACCTCTAAGTTGTTTCCTTCTCATCCTTGATATATGGCACATATCTTAGCAATTATAGGAAATTGGTGACATGCTCATCATCCCACATATGTCCCATTTTTATCTTATAAAATTATTTGAATTTATTGTAATAATATTGGTCTCGTAGATATTTATTTCTGAAGAGTCCTTCAAATTCTCTAAGTCAACTCCTCTTCTCTTATTCCCTTGACATTGTTCACATATTCCCACCATAAATATTCTTTTAGTTTCAATCTATAGGTGGTTATTTTTTCCTTCATGTTCTCAAAATAGCTATGTATTCTAAAGAACTTCTTTATTCTAAGAAACCAAGCTTCTGCATCTTCATATTTCTTCATTTCTCTGTCAAACAAAGGTTGTTTGGACTTATTAATTTCTTCCAGAATACAGTCCCTTTCACTCTTTCCCTGAGGATTATGAATGTGGTGATGATACTTCTTGGTATAACAGATGGAATTTATACCAAAGTGATACCCATGTGTGTTGGTTTCTCTTTCTGGGGTGCTCAATGGTGCATTCCCTCTCACTGTGTCCTAACTTTCTCTCATACGCATTTTCCTGGACCTACTACCATTTTCCCCATTTGTCTTCTCTTCTGACTTCAAAAGTATCTTAGTGTCTATATGAATACCCCCTAGCTCATTTTACCTTTGTCTTTGTAGATATGAGAGGCTTTGCAATATGAATGCATTCACCTCAACTTGCCTCTCTTAAGCCTTTATCAAATTTTTGTTATATTATTTAAAATTTATAATATCAACCTTTAGGCTCCTAAAGGTGTCCATTAAATCAAGAGATTATTCCCTTCCCACTTGGCCAATTGGCCCTTCTAATTCAATTTTACTTGCTTCATCATATCCATGTTGTGACTAATCAAAGTTGTGGTGCATAATCCCTATCCTCATCCTTTTTTCTCATTGTCCCTTGTTTGTTTTGATATGTTGTCATTCACACAAAACTGTTAGATGCATTATGACATAAATAAATAAACATAATCATGACCATGAACTTTCTTTTTGTGGAGCTGCTAAGGTAATTGATTATAACAAGAGAAACCACATTAGGACATCGATATCTATGAAACATGAAATCATTTGTATTACTGTGTATGCATTCCTAGTCATCAAAACATATATCAATCAACACAAAAGGTTATATTACATATTTTATGATAAAAAAACAGATCAATCATTAGAAAATGTTGCATAATCAAATAACAATGGAAACATAATCACCATGCATGCAATCAATAAATCATAGACTGAATTTTAACAAATAAATATTTATTTTATTTATTTTCTACAAATCATTATGAGACCCCCTTGCAGGAACTCTATTATTACTTGCTCATGATAGATCTTATCCAATCCAAGTGTTGAAATTGGATGCTTTGATACCACTTGTGAAAACCCCACCTTATCCTTAGTGAACGTTGAATTTATCATGAAGGTATTGCCCACACTTATGTTGCATATTTAAATTTCATGTATATGATGGTTAATTCATTTATTTCTATGTTTTTGTAGACAAAGTAAAAAAAATAAAAATTTACATGCATGAAAAATGATAGAAAAGTATCTTTTAAATTTTTATTTTTATTTTTTTACTTTGATTATATTCAATATAAATTTTGTTTTCAAATTAAAAATCATGATCCCTCATATAGGTAATCACACTTAGCCCCATATGAAACCAAAATACCAATCCAAAACACCATTTTTCACATAGCCTCAAAGTTTCCTTCAAAAGGTCCAATGTGTTGTCCCTATCCTTTTTCCAGAGCTTGAATAATTAGTATATTGACTATGCAATATGTATATGCTATTGTGAAGAAATTGGTGTATCAATTGTATGAATAAATGTGCCTTTCACACACCTGCTAAATTTCTCCATACCTAAACCCAATTGTGCATAGCTGTGGGAATGGGCATTACTAGTCATGTCCCTACTATTAGCACCACATTGAGAATGAGCACATTGTCACACCATGTTGGAAAATGAATATAGAACACTACCAAACTACTTACACCAATGTGTATCCTACTAATACAGTCAATCAGAGAGATTTGACCCCAATTCCAAGTGCTCTAATGAAGACCAAATGAAATTTTCCACTTGCTTACCCTGCAAATTAAACCATTCTACTACTTGCAAATTAGATTTATCAAAGAGAGATCACTTCCTCTAAAGTGTAGCAGTTGAAATTTTCTAGATTGTTGAGTGCACCAATAAAAACCAAAATAAGAGGTAAACCTACACACCCTACAATTTAAACCACTCTACCCCTCTAAATAAGCTTTCCTATAGAGGATTTTTTTGTTCAGAGTGAAATTGCAGAAAAAAGCTAGACAAAGAACCCAACAAGGAGAATGTGAGGTCAAAAATAAAATGAGAGAGAGAGAGAGAGAGAGTTGAAAACAGGAAAGGATGAAATTTTTGAAATGCAAGAGACAACCTGACTAGAGACAAAACTAGGAAAGAACGATCATGGTCTAAAAATTTGGGTCACATCACCAATAGAAAGAAACCTTCCAAAAGTGAGATACTTAATAGACCAGAGAAAAAAACCAATAGAGGGAATATAGGTTATGAAGGAGGAAGAACAACCAAAGAGCCTAGTAATGGCGCCAAGACCAAGATTCATAGGGAAAGTGAATTTCAAGCATAACACAACTATTTTCTTACACAATTTTTTTAATTATGAAGCTTGATTCCTTCCTTGCTTCCCTCAAAAATGCATTACATCCTTATTATTCTTGGGGAAGGACAAATATTTATTTTTAAAGAGATAATTCCTCCCTTACATATTTGAAGGAAGTTGAGGGGAATCTTGTCAAACATATGAAGTTATCCTAACTACATTCTAAAAAAATGCAATTAGTTTTGATCACACATTTTTTCCCTAGAAGTTTACATAATCTAGTATTTTCTAGACACTTCCTAGAGTTAGGAAAAATTAAACACATATAATTTTAATAATTCTCTTGATGTCCCTTCGAGATTTGAGTTACAAACCACCAAAATCTCCTTCTTTTCACCTCAGAGGCACTCTATAGCCAAGTATAAGGAAGATGTTGTCATGTAACCTTACATATAAAAATAATAAAATATTATTTACATTAAAATTTTGAGAAATAGAAATAAGGAAATTGAGAAATTTAGAAATAGGCAAGTATAAGGAAGATGTTGTCACATAACATTAAATTTAAAGGTAATAAAATAATACTTTAATTAAAAAATTGAGAAATTGAAAAAAAAAAAAAAAACTCAATTTCAACCATAAATAAAATTTTCAATTTCCACCTTAACAAGGATAAAATAATTGAAAGTAATAAAAACTAATTTAATTTCTAGTGTAAGTCACTTATGTAATTACTTTGTAACTTAACAACGTTTAATTCATTATATGTTGACATGTAATATTTAAAATAAAAATTCTTTTTTTTATGAGGCATAAATTAAATATTTCAATATTAATATTAATGTTATATTAACATTTTTTCCCTTGAAAAATCATAATTTTCATTATGATAAAATATGAAAATCACAAGATGTATGGTTCATATGACCTCATAAAGAAAAAAAATTAGTATCAATGAAATCACTACCATCAACCTAGCATATAACAAAAATTATATACATCATGTCACCAGAGTCTGATGAGCATAATCGAGTTTATGGATGTTGATATGATAACAAAAAATAAGATCAAAATCTATCAAAAGTGGTCCATAACTGTCCCAAAATTTCAAAAGTTATGTTCGGTCTAGTGAAAAATAATCTACCTATTGTATGTCTGTGAGTGGTCAATGATACTATTGGTATTGTGCATTGTTGTTGATCTTTGTCATGTGCCATGTACCATGCGTCCGTTGTTTGGCTTTTTCGAAAGTTGGTCTGCAGAGTGGTTCTGCTCCCTGTAAATATGATGACAAGAGAGAAAGTAAAAATGTGACTTTAGGAGCATTACTTCATCCAAGATACTTTTGAGAGTATGTGTGTGACAGGTCGATTTCGATGAGACCCAATCGATCATGAGTTTGAGTCACCAAAAAATTGAATCTTTGTGCTTGTTTCTCAAGAGCAAAGAGGAGGAGGAGCTTGAGATTGTGTAATTCCACATAGTTGTTGGTTCCTTGACCCAAAACATATGTTATCTGAAAATAATGTTGTTAATAAAGATATGGAACAACCACACTGCCACAAGATCCCTGTTGTGAGGATCCATCGAAATATGCCTAGGGGAATGATCGATCCATGTGTTCCATAATTATTATGTGAGGGATAGTGGTGTTCCCATATTCTCAGAGAAAGGAGTATATGGCTAAGACAAGTGCCACTGTTCTCTCTAGGAAAAAGGCTAGTCATGAAATATTTTCTGGTTGCAGAAAATCCATATACCCCAGCACACTATCAAAGAGATATGTTTATGTTTGTTTTTTTTTGGTTCATTCAACGAATGAATATGAGCTTGTGATATTGAGCTTCCTTTCCATGTATTCAATGTTGAAATATCGCGATAAATGAAGTTCCATACCATGGAAGTCACCTGATAGGATAGGTGCTCTGTGGATTCTTTAGATTGTTGACATAATGAACACCATGAGGAACCATGATAGGTACACTTATTAATATTTTCTCAAGTTGGTAATTTATTTTATATAATGCACCAAAATTACAGTGTCTCTTTAGTCAACCCCTTGAGCTTCCATAACTATTTCTACCATCTGCTAGGCACTTCAGGTTCTCTTGTGCCAATGGTTATGAGATAGGCATCCTTAGGAGTGTAAGCACCATGTTTAGTGAGGACAAAAAGTAGTTCATATTCCTAGTCAGATAGTATAATGTGTGATCTGGACAAATCTCTAGGATAATTTCCCCAAATATCATGCAATTGTGCAGGGAGATGTAACTCATCGGCAGTGAGGTAGTGTTTCTCCCATATGTTCGATTTAACTAGATCACCAATCTAGTTTAAGAATTTCATCTGATGATTAGTGAGGAAATTGATTAAATCATGAGGGAATATATGTTTATTATTGAAACCTGACAATGGGTCGATACCAATATGCACATGATGTCCAAATAGAATCTGCCTAGAAAGTCCTGCGGCAATGAGAGGGAAAGTCTTTAGAACAACTTTCCATATGGTGGAGATGTTTGATTTCTATTAGTTTGGGAGTCGAATCCACTCTTCAATAGATAGGGGGGAGATATATTTTTGTTTGGACACTTCTATCGAGAGGTTATTTGTAGTGATTAATATCCATCCAAACTTGGCCGCCAGAGCTTGAGAAAAATAGTGTAGATCCATAAGACCCTAGCCTCCCCATGCTTTTGGGAGGGAAAATTTTTCCCGTCTGACCTAAGAAAAGGTGTGTCCCTCATTTTTCCCACGCTAGAGGAAACCACAACATATCCTTTGAATGATTTCTAGGATGCCCTTTGAGATCCAATATATGGAAATACATAGCAGTGGAAAGGTTTCAATGACTGATTTAATGAGAACATGTTTGCCTGCTCTAGCAAGCCACTTGTGGCACCAGGATTTATTTTTTTTTCTCAATTTTGGTCATTAATGACATCAAATCTTCCTTTTGATATTCATTTTGTTTAATATGAAAATCGAGATATTCGATACCATGTTCAAGATGTAGGTAAGTAAATGGATAGATGTTGTGAGCACGAGTGAGTTTAATTTCAGTACATTCACAACAGCTTATGGTAGGATTTTTTTGATTTGGAGACATACCTGTAGCATTGTAAAATGTGTCCAATATATATTTGAAAGCATTAAAATTGGTGATAAAGCCATACAATAATATAAGTACATTGTCTAAAAATAGTAAATGTGAGAGTAGTGTATGTCCTCCTATATGAATCCCTTTGAGATTGCCCTGCCTAATGGATATGTACATGAGTATGCTTAATCCATCCATAGTCAATAGGAAAAGTAGGGGAGAGAGCAGGAAAACCTACCTCAGCCCGCGCTTTGAATGAAAGAAATTTATTGTAGCACCATTTATGAGAATACAGAAGGATGCAGTGGAGATACAATAGATGATCCATTTTATAAAATATATAGGGAAAACCAAGTGTGCAAGGAGTAATCTGATGTATATCCGGTTGAATATGTAAAAGGCTTTTGATAGGTCAATCTTGAGTAGCATTCCTTTAAGTTTAAGGGACTTGAGACTATGAAGGATTTCTTGGGCGATTCCAATGGCTTCGTCGATTTAACAATATTCTAAAAAATAAAATCTTCCCTTTGATATGTGATGTGAAAAAATGGGATGTATTCTATTGGAAATGATCTTGGTGATGATCTTATAGATAGCATTCCATAGAGATATTAGGCTATAGTCTGCAATGGTTGATGGGGCATCCGATTTGGGGATAAGGGAAATAAAAGTAGAGTTGAAGGCATCATATATTTTTCTAGAGGTTGGGCATTCCTCAACAATGACCGATAGATCTCGACCAATGTGTTCATAAAAATTGAGGAATAATTCGATGGTCCATCCATCAGCGTTAGGGGTCTTAGTCTTTTTAAACCATCGAAGAAGAGATTCCATTCGTCGGGGTAACAACTTGCTGCAATTCTTCAGAATCTTCTTCAGTGACAAACCAAGGATGTTTTTGGACATTGTGCATGATGTCACTGAGAGAATCATGTTGGGGGGATTTGAATGTTGATTGGAAATTTTGTATCCCGATTATGGTCAAGTCCTTAAAATTTGAAGCAATGTTCCCAGTGTCATCTTGCAGGGACCATATAGTTTTGAAAGCGTTCCTCACCTTTGCATATTGCTGGAATACTTTTGTGTTGTCATCCCTTGCCTAAAACCATACGTCCCTCCCCTCGAGTCTCCACTTTTGTTCTCTGGCTTCCAGAATTTTTATTTTCTTCATTTCTAGATGTATAAGCTGGGGTTTTTATTCTTGAGTCTGGTAACCACCACCCTCTGGTTGTTCCAAGCATTTGAGGGTGGACTCAATCTGAGATAATGCTTCCTCATCTTGATTGTGTTTCCCTTTCAGCCATCATATGGTTTTATTCTTGATATTATTTAGGTTATCATTGAATTGAGATGTTATGGAAATATTATCTAGTTATTCACATATCATCCATTGGTTGATCACTATATTCCTAAAACACTCCTCATTGAGCTAGGTAGAGTTTAATTTTAACGGAGCTCTAGATTTATCAAAATGACCAAGTATCTAAAGATATATCAGTTCCTTAACCCACCCATTGTTTATAACATGATATATGATCCATGAGGTTCTCCTTAATCAATAAATTATTTAGTTTGTAAGAAATACCGCCATCCCCCACCCTCTTGTTTTTGAAAGTTGGGACGGGTTTTACCATATCAATGTCAATGTGATTGTGTGTTTTCATGAGTTAAGAGAAGAAATCGTTTAGGGTGTCCTCCAGAGCCCTACTAACCCAACACTCAGTCCTTCTAATGGATAAACTTAGGTCACCCCCAATGATGATATTATCAGCATCCATGAATGACATATTCATAAGTGAATTCTAGAAAGTGAAACAATTATGACAGGGACCATATATGTTGACCAATCTGATAGAGGTGGGAAGTTTTCTAAAGTGAATATCGGATACAATAAAGTTATGAGATCCCCAAATCTTGTGAATCAGGATATTTTTTGGCCTATATTCAATGGAAATCTCCCAAAATCTACCCAAAGCGTCAATCACATGAAATATACATCCTTTGAATATAGATGATAGAGTGTGTTCTACATTCGAGTGTGCCCCAATGTTTCCTGAAGTAGTATAACATCAAGGTGATCAGAAATGAACAGATGTTTTAGGGAAAGAATTTTGGAGGGGCTTCCCAACCCGTGAGAGTTGAAAGATAACCACTTCATGGGGGAACGATATATGGGGCATGTATGAGTCTAAGGACTCGTTAAAGTGATATTTTCCTTTTAGCTTCTATGTCCAGGATGGCCTGATTCACGAATTTAGATATGTGTGATTTTCTTCCTCAGATAATATTGGCGAACATGGATAGGGAGAGAGGTTCGATATTAGTCCTGAGATGATGGATGTTAACTAAGACTTGGGGAGAATGAGATGAAGAGCTAAGGACATATCTATGACTTAGGCTCGTGCTAGATGAAGAATCACTGTGTGCATGAATGGTAGGTGAAGAAGGGGAGTAACACACATGGAGAGACAAAACTATGCCAATAAATATGATTAATATGTTGTGAGGTATGGTGAGAATTCGAAAGAGAGTCGATAAAGGATGACATATGATAAAAAATCAGAGATATATGACACGTGGAAGGAGATAAGGAGGGAAAAATACATGGTGAGGCTGAAGCAGGATGGCTAGATGTCTTCGCAACAATATATTTTTTGTGCCCGCCTAAATGTAAAGGCTTTTACGTGGCGTGTTGACAAGAATCCCTAGAAGAGACTCGACCAAATGATACCATCATTCCATGGGAAGAGCCTGTTGGGGTTCCTATGTTTTGGTACGTTTGGTTCTACCAAAAGTCAATACAACATCAAATACACTTTGGGACCTCAGGATCTAGCCCTCCTAGTTCCAGAGAGGGATCTCTCTATAAAGGAAAAGAAATATATGTCTTTGAAGTTCGATTTAAGGTATTAGGCTAGTTATAGGGCACAAGGGTTGTTGTTTTGTTTTATTTGTTTGTTTGGTTGTTGGGAAACATGAAGGAAGGGTTCAATACAAGACAAAGGGGTGAGAAAAGAGGATTTTGGCAATGGGGAGATAATTCAAAGAAAACTCAAGTCCATTGGGCAATGGAGTCATAAAAGGGTTTACTCGCAATTCAATATCCAACGCTTTCAAATGGGCTAGTCATCTAAAACAAAGGATCTTTTAAAGATGATAGTGTGGGATGAAATGATAAGGAATGAAGGTGAATGACAAGGAAACCTTCCAAGGTTACCACCTTAAGAGCTAATCCAGGGACAGGGCATGCCTTAAATTTCTATGACCAACTCCTAATGAGGCTAACTCTTCAGACAATAGAAAACATTAAAGATTTAACACAAAGGTGAAGCCTGAGATCAGAGAAAGACTTTGAACTTTCAATGCTTTGACATTCAACTTAAGGGATCTTAGAAAAGCTTAACTATTAGAAAAATACCCTAGTGAGACAGAATCAACTCTAATCTCCCAGTATCCCAATTATTTCAATTAAAACCAGACAAGAACATCTAAGAACAGATCCTAAACTCATGCATCAGTATGCAGGGAAAACCAACTAATATGCTGGCTAAATTATCTTGAATCTATTCTCAGATAGCACAATTAGTAGAAAACATCAAAAATAAGAAGAGAAGGAAGCATTAGGGTACCATGCGAGGGTATATCCTAAGCCAGATTTCTGATTCCTGTCGGAGAAATGAAATATGATGAATTACATAAGGAAACCAGAGATCGAGATCCAATGAAACATGCTTGTCATATTAAATAGCAACACCATTCATATACAACATTGTTCAACATATTGATATTCAGTCAGAAATCAACTCCTCGGCCTATTTTACAATTGATGCACACAGAACTCTATCTCAAAGAAAACAGCTTACAATCCACGGTTATCCAAACAACATCTACAATGTATTCTCATGAGTTCTTTTATAGCTGAAAGAGAGGCAGAGGAGGCAGATAGAACCTTAAATGAGACATTAAAACAGATGAAGAAGAGTGGCTCGAGGCCCATTCTGTTTTAATATCTATGCATTGACTTTCAGTACTCTTTTGATGATAGAGTGGTCTTCGACAGGCTGATCATAACTTCATAGGTATGTTCCTTGATGTACTTTTCGGATGTAGTACTCTGTAGTAATCTGGGGCAAGTAAGGCAGTTAAATGAATTTTAGGCCTGCCATGTTGTGTAACAAATGCTCTAGCAACATTAGGACTTATGTCGGGGTGGTGATCTTCTCGGGATCGTTGATGAAGAGTAAAAACATTATCGGAACTCGTCCTTTCTTGGGAAAGAAACTTCTGCTGATGTGAAATACTGAAAAGATTTGTTTTTGTGCTTTCGACCTCATTAGGCCTTCCACGTCATTCATAAGGTCTTCAATATGTACATTTTCCTTCTAACACCCGATTAAAGCTTTAAATATTCAATAATAGGCTTTAAACAACTTTAAACCTTCACTGATACTCTTTGCCACTCTTGTTGACTGTCTCCGTCTGTGGGAATGAAATTTTAATGGCGCTGGAGGTTTTATAGAGTCAAACACTGGTATTTTAATGAAATATTTCATTCAAAACCATTCCTAGGCATTTTATTTGCAATATCTGGCTTAGAATAAGCTTTCTCTGCGCTCTGTGTCACTGTGACAATGATTGTGAGCAATAACAGTTTTCACATCTGTAACCCTGCAAAACACAAAAAATTGTTAAGAAAATACATGGAAGTGGAAGCGGATGCTATGGAGGCTTATGGAAATGGCAGCGCATCAGGGATGGATGCAGTGGATGCAGTGGAGAAATGGTGTAAATTATTGTATAATGGTGGAGGAATGATCTGATGAAGGTCTGGTCGAGAAATGACTTTGGACCGTTCGATCAGATCAGGTAGTAGTGATTGACGGTGGAGATTCACTAATCAAGTGGCTTTAAAGGTTAGGCAGAATGAAATTACCTTTAGTGTAAAACAAAAAAGTTTATCCTTTGGGTGAGATACAAAGGAAATCGATGAAAATCAAATGAAACGGAGCTTTAGATGGTGGGACCAGTATGGGTAGAGGGCCATTGATTGTGGGCCATTGGATCTCTCGAGGAGATCAATGGCGGAGATTAAATGATGAACTCTTTGGAAGTTCCAATGGATGATAATGGACGGTAGTGCGATGCAATAGGAACCGTTAGATCAAAGAAATCTGATGGTCATGATTGGATCGGGGATCGCCAATCAGGGGAGACAGAAGGTGACACATTAAGATTTTCCGATTGGCGATGATGCAATTTTGTGCCAGTCGTTGGATCTGGAACAAGATCGATGGTGGAGATTAAATTGGCAGGGGATGCAATGGAGGGCACAGGAGTAGAGTGGGAGAAATTAGAGCCGTTGGATCTGAAGAGATCAATGGTGGAGATCTATTCAGAGGGAAAACACAAAGGGAAAATGGGCAGAGCGTGAACGAATCCTAGCTGTTGGTTCTTATGGATTCAACGGCCAGGATTGCAATTGGGGGGGGAAGAAGAGTGGCGCATTAAGATCTTGCGATTGGCAATGATGCCATTCGTGCTTGACCGTTGGATTTATAGGGGAATCAACAGTCCAAATGTAGTCGGAGGGTTTATGAAGGATGCTATGGAGCGCGATGTGAGATCAGTGCTGGCCGTTAGATCTCTACAGATCAATGGCTGATATTGCAGTGTGGGCCTTCAGAACAAAACTTCATCGCATCGAAACTTTTTAGATAACAAAGAAATGCGCTCCCTTTCAAACTTCTAATAGCGATTAGCACCCAGGGCTTTAGCGCCTAGTCCCAGGCACGGGTTATATGGTGGGGAAGTGGTTAGGGCTTAGCCGAAAGGGGCTTTGGCCTATTATAAGGTAAAAAGTGGGTTTTTGGCCTTAAAACAACGTTTTTTAAGGCTAAAAAATGGTTCCTGTAGGGGGAAAGAGGGATTTTTTCACCAAATGAAGGGATTCAAATGGTTTAAAAAAGGGGAAATTGATGGTTTAGAAGACCTAGGAAGGGATTTTGGGGGTTTTTAGGGGAATTTTAAGAAGGGAAAAAAGGGGTTAAAATGGGAAATTTGTAGGGATGAAGGGGGTAGATGGAGGCTTTCTTTGAGCATGATTTTTTCACAAACAGTGAGAATTTTTTATGGCGACAGTAGTGAAGACATTTTCAAAGGAAAAGGACACACAGAGGCTTCAAGAATGAGAGATTTTCAGAGGAAATGTATCTCTTGAAGGCTCAGAAATAGATTTAGCCACCTGCTTACTCTGTCAAAAAATTATAGGTGGCTAACAGTGGCTCCACATGGGGATGACATCTTCTTGAAGGTGTCAAGAATATCAGAGAATAATATTTGGACATAGGCCAGATGCTTGGTGCTTGACACATCTTATCTTTCTTTAACCAGGTGTGAAAACTCATGAAGACATCATATCAGCAGAAAATATTCTCCCAAACAATCTACCTACCCATCCTATAGTCCTAACATTTTTTCTTCAAGGTGCATTTAAATTTGCAGACCTTCCTCATCATTTTTTATTGAAAATAGAAAACAAACTAATCTAATTCTACCCTTATTCCTCCACGAGACCAGATTAAACTTTTGGTCTCATAGTTTCTCTACCTACACTAATATCTACTAGGATTAAACTGTCTAGCAAATTTCATTCTCTACATTCTACAATAGAAATTTAAAAACAGTCAAACTAGGATTAGATAGTCTGGTTTGCTATGGGTCCATGGTATAAAGATAGTTGCACATGAACTGAACTTCGCAGGAACTTGAAAACAAAATGTGAAGGCTTGAAATTGTGAAATTGTGAGGCATCCTTCTTTTCTCTGTGACTCAAGTTTTGAGCTTGTTAGAGTCACTTTTTCCTTCATTTCAGCTCAGATTTTGGGCTTGTTAGAGCTAATTCTTCCTTCTTCCTTTGCTGGTTTAGATTTTGGGCATATTAGAACCAACCCTTTCCTTTCTTTGGCTTAGGTTTTAAGCTTGTTTGAGCCATTCTTTTTGGAACTTCAGAGGTTCATGTTTTTTAGCATGTCTGAACCTCTCTTTCTCTCTTTTTTGAAACATTTTCTCTTTTTATTTAAAACAAAACACTGCAATTGTATTTACAATGGAAATGAAAACTTTAAACTAGAAATCAGCAGTAGTAATGCTTGATCATCCTGCCATTGACAAGATCCGCAAATAGATCTGTACCATCTAATTCTTGCAGAAAAAAGGCATTTGGACTAATGTTGGATTGGATGATGTAAGGACCTTGCCACAAACTGTCAAATTTGCCATGCTTTCCTTTTTTCTCTCTCCTAGAGTCCCACTTGAGAACCTTATCTCCAATTTTGAAGTCACAAGCTTTTGTTCTCTTATCAAACAACTTCTTTATGTTTTCTTTCA
Source organism: Pinus albicaulis (assembly GCA_034641835.2). Lineage (NCBI taxonomy): Eukaryota > Viridiplantae > Streptophyta > Pinopsida > Pinales > Pinaceae > Pinus > Pinus albicaulis. The sequence goes on from CM076578.1 coordinate 1,763,706,812, forward strand.
CTTTTAGAGCTTTGTTGTAGACTTCTTCTCTTGTCTGCTGGAGATGTATAGTTTGATTTATCCTCCTTACCATGCTATCCTCTTCTGTTTGTATCTCTTGTACCAATTTAATCATTGGTACCCCTAGGCTAGTAGGAAACACTGCCTCTGTTCCATAGACTAACTGATATGGGATTATTCCAATGGATTTCTTTGTAGTCAGTCTGTCTGCCCACAAAGCGTGCACTAACTTGTTATGCCATGATTTCGTATTCTCTTCTAGAAGCTTTTTTATGATGGTGACCAATTTTTTTTTTTATGATTCTGCTAACCCATTACCTTGTGGGTAATAAGCAGTAGAATGACCAAGTGAAATCTGATACCTGTGACAAAAATCAATCATATTTTTGGACCCAAAAGCAACAACATTATCAGTAATAATCTTCCTAGGGCAGCCAAATCTAGAAAGGATGTGGTATTCAAGGAATTTAATAATAACAGAATCTGTAGCATTCCTAAAAGGGATGGCCTCTATCCATTTTGTGAAATAGTCTGTGGTTGTGAGAATCCACTTGTGTTGAGATGAGGAAGCATGATGTATCTCACCTATGAAATCTAGGCCCCAGTATTGGAAGGGAGCCTCAACAGTGATAAGTTGTAATGGTAAAGGGAGGAGCTTTCTTTTTCCCTGAAAGATCTGGCGCTTATGGCGGGCAATTATCATTCTATGGATATCATTGAAAAGTGTAGGCCAGTAATAACTAGCTCTGAGTATTTTGTTAGCAGTGGATTTCCAGTTTAGATGGTCTCCACACTCTCCTGCATGGAATTCATGTTTAATCCTCTCTTTTTCAGTTTCAGGCAAGCATTTAAGCAAGAAACTGTTTGCATTTTTCGAGTACAGGCATTCATTTAAAATGCAATAGTTTCTGGCCTTTAACTTTAGAAACCTAGCCTTAGTCTTTGATAAGTTAGGAGGGGCATTCAGATTTGTAAGCACATACATGATGTCAGAATACCACGGAGAGTTTTGAAATTGTTCTTCAACAGTAGGATCAGGAAATCCTTCATGTTCATCCAGGGCATCTACCATGTTTATGTCAAGGGCTTGCAAGTTAGATTCTACCATCAGTTGAGCTAAGCCCTAAACTTTTATAATTTTTGTGGGTTTTATTTCCAGGTCATACATTAGTATTAAAACAATCCATTTGCCCCTCTTTCCATCCGGATCTTGGGACAAAATGTCTGTAACCACTATGTTAGGCACGTAGGCAATGGTGTGACAATGCAGAATATACACCCTAAAGTATTTTAAGGCCTTTACCAAAGTGTAGGCCTGTTTTTCCATTATGTTATATTTCAAGGGTGCATCCCTCAGCGCCTTGCTAATGAAAGTGATATTGTGTTCCTATCCCTCTTGATTTTTTTGCAATAGGACTGCAACCACTATATGCTCAGAGGCAAAGGAAAATATCAGAAAATATTTTGAAAAGTCAGGGTTGATTAAGACTAATGCCCGGGTAAGTGCAAGTTTAACTAACTCAAAATATTTATTGGCTTCTACAATCCACTTAAATCCCACTCCTTTCTTAAGCATTTCAGTCATATTTTGTAGGAGTTCCACTAAGTTGGGGATAAACCTCTGGAAGAAGTTAATTTTTCCAATAAAGGAATGCAGTTATTTTACGTTTCTTGGGTGACTAATATGTAGTATTCCCTCAACTCTTTTTGGGTCGATTTTGATCCCCTTTTCTTATATAATATGGTCGAGAAGCTTACCTTATTGAAGGCTAAAAATAGTCTTCTTAGGATTTAATGAAAGCCCGAACCTTCTACATTTCTCAAATACTCTTCTTAGATGTTTAAGGTGCTCTTCATCAGTCTTGGAGTAGACCGTTATGTCATCAAGATAGATGACAATGAAGTGACCTATTTCCTCTAAAAAAGATATGTCCATAGCTCTTCGGAAGGTCGCGCCACGGTTCATCAGTCCAAAAGGCATTTTCATGTACATGAACGTGCCTCATGGAGTGGTAAAAGTTGTCTTAAATTGATTTTCTGGGAGTACCAAAACCTAGTTATACCGTAAAAAGCCATCTAACGGGGAGATCCTTTTTGAACCAACTACCTTCTGTAGGATGTGTTCCATCTTGGGTAAGGGGTAATTGTCCTTAAGTGAAGCTCTGTTAAGGTTTCTAAAATTGATGCATAGTATAATCTCACCTGTATTTTTCCTCACAGCTACAAGGTTGGAAACCCAACCGAAAAACCTCACAGGCACTATGATTCCTGCCTCATACATTTTCTTGATTTCCTTTTCAACTAGAGGTAGTTGTAATGGGTTAATTCTACGTAGTTTCTGTTTGAAGGGTTTTTGGTTTTATTTCAGTGGGATCTTTTTCTAGATGATTTCTGTATCATAGGCTTTTAAGTCCTCATAGCTCCAAGCGAACACATCGACAAATTCATTAAATAAGTCAATGTATTTCTTCTTCATGTATGTTGGAAAGAACTTAGCTAGTTTAATCATCTTTGGCTTATCTTCAATTCCTATGTTGCATTCCTCGACATCCGACTCTATGTGTTTTATAGTGGGTTTCTTCGCTACATCGTTAAAATAAAAAAGGTCCTCTAAAGGTGCTAGTCCTCTAGGTATGTTCTTGTCTTTCGACTGCAACACCTCAATATCTTCTTTTTCTGTGTTATTTTACTCTTCAGTATGAGTTCCAAGTTCTTTAGTTAACATGTTCATTTCTACATCAAAGGGTGATTTTTCTTCATCAGGGGGCTCTTCACCTAGGCAGTTTTCATTGGATTTAGAGTCTGAATTAGATAATTCAAACTCATTCCTGTGAGTCAGGAAATCCTCTATCTGCTTGTCGCCCTCAAAGACCTGCCAATATTTCTCGTTATCCGGCAATGCAGGCCTATATTTTTTCTGAATGGTGATCTGTTTGTCACTAGGTGATTTCTGATATGAACTAGCAACGCAGGCTAATCGGTTTGCAATAATGTTCTGACTCCTATGAAAAAACACAAGTTCGTATTCTACAAAGGTTTTTAGCAAATCCATGGCATCATTATTGTATGCCCTCAATCTAGGATGCTTTGCAGTGTACTCTCCATTCACTTGTTTGATAACTAACTCAGAGTCTCCATGTACAGCTATCCTTTGGGCTCCTAGTTTTTTCAATAAATTCAAGCCTAGGATGAGAGCCTCATACTCTGCAATGTTGTTTGTACATTTAAAATCTGGCTAGAAGGCATGACTCTTAGTATAGTTACTCTCAGTATTGTGCAACCATACTCTAGCTCCTGCATTCCTCCCAGTGCAAGACCCATCTAAATTCATTCTCCATAAGGGATTGTTTTCAAGTGTATCATCATTTTCATCCCTAATGTTGGGCTTGCCATTATGTGGTATCATGGGGTCTGCGCCATGTTGTGGAATGTTTTGTTCGTCATGATGTTCATGGAGTTCAGAGTGGTGAGCAACCTGCTGTTTGCAGTATTGATTTTGTTCACTTTGAGCTTCTGATTCAGTGCACTATTCAAAGGTTTCCCTCTCATTTTCCTATATATCTAGAGTGGTCATTATGTTAAGATCTGTGAGCTCTACTCTATCGTTTTCATCTCTGTCTTCTAACTCTGGCTCATCTATGGATTCATCATTAAAAAGGATTAAAGAGTCCAGATCTATATGGACAGAGTACAGAGGTGAATTTTCAGGTTTTTCAGGGCTACTAACCATAAAATTCATTTGTGCCTCTCTATACAGTCTCCTAAGCTGGCTAAAGACAAGGATTGTGGCATATGACCCATCCATCTGCATTGTACCTTACAGCTTGGCACCCCATGACCTTGAAAAAAACATGAAATACTTAGGGTTCTCTCCATTCACTTGTTTGATAACTAACTCAGAGTCGTTGTAGACACTGTTAAATCTAGTAGAATAGTCATGGACACTCTCTCCCTGATTTCTTTTAAGGTTCTTATATTCAGCTGATATTTGGAGAGGGTTGCTTTTGACTTCCCATTTGTTTATGAAGGTTTGATTTAAAGAGGGAAGATCATGAATACTATTGGGAGCTAGGCCTTTAAACCAATTCTTTACCTCTCCTCCTAAACTCTGGGCAAATATTCTCATTTTGACTGTCTCATAATATATCTCCATATAGTCAAAAGCATCTTCTATACTATCTACATGGTGTTGAGCTGTGATAAACTCCTTCCCAGTGAAATGTGAAATTTTTTTTACTGATAATCATTGGGTAAAGGCACTAGAGGCTGTGGTAACACCAAGGGAGCATACCCTGCTGCCATGATGGTGTTTTGTGGAGGTAAATCTTGAGCTCGAGCAGCGGGTATATGAAAGGTAGAAATGCTAGGACCAGCAACAAAATGTTGAGTGGATCTAGGGTGAGAGAGGCCCGAGTTATGGATGAAATGAATATCAGGAGGTTTTTATGGAGGAGTCTCTCTGTCAGCAATCTGTTGACCACTATGTTGTGGTGGACTCGGAGGCTCAAAGTCTGCCTGTTCTACATCATTGAATGACTCAGTTCTTGGTAAACTACTTGGTAAGTCTAAGTCAATTTTAGTGTTGAATAGAGTTGCAAATTTTTCTATTGCATAATTAGCACTGTAAATGGAACTGATAATAGTTGGCTCTCTAGGGGTGGGAGACTTCCTAAGAATGTTCTCTAGTTTTTCAACTATTTCAGGTGGGTTTGGGTTAGGATAGGCTCTTGTATAGACTGTTCTTGAATCAAGTATGTCTGTCTCTTGACAATGAAGCTTAATCCTATGTTTTTCTTATAATATGGCTGATGTTGTAATGTAATTTGGTCTCCGAGTGGAGTCTAGTGAAAACCAAGATAATCAGCAGGCCTACTGATCACCAGTGGAGTCTTTTAATCATCAAGGAACTGTGCAGTCGCTAGGTGGAGGGTTTAAAGTGTTTCAAGAGAGTTTACTGTCCAACACAGTGATTTACTACCAAACCAAGGCTAATATGGTCTTCTTTGATTTCTTAGATATGTTTAAGAGATGTTCTACTCAAAGCTCCCCAGCAGAGTCGCCATTATGTTTGGTTTTCTGTGTTTTGGCGGGCTTGGTTCTACCTAAAGACAAGACAAAATAAAAACCACTTTGGGACCTTAGGATCTAGCCCTCCTGGGTCCAGAGAGGGATCTCTCTATAAAGGAAAAGAAATATATCTCTTTTAAGTTCAATTTAAGCTATTACACTAGTTATAGGGCACAAGGGTTGTTGTTTTGTTTTGTTTGTTTGTTTGGTTGTTGGGAAACATGAAGGAAGGGTTCAATACAAGACAAAGGGGTGAGAAAAAAGGATTTTGGCAATGGGGAGATAATTCAAATAAAACTCAAGTCCATTGGGCAATGGAGTCATAAAAGGGTTTACTTGCAATTCAATATCAAAGGCTTTCAAATGGGCTAGTCATCTAAAATAGAGGATCTTTTAAAGATGATAGTGTGGGATGAAATGATAAGAAATGAAGGTGAATGACAAGGAAACCTTCCAAGGTGACCAACTTAAGAGCTAATCCAGGGACAGGGCATACCTTAAGCATTTGTGACCAAACTCCTAATGAGGCTAACTCTTCATACAATAGAAAAATTTAAATATTTAACACAAAGGTGAAGCCTGAGATCAGAGAAAGACTTTGAACTTTCAATGCATTGAAATTCAACTTAAGGGATCTTAAAAAAGCTTACCTGTGAGAAAAATACCCTAGTGAGACATAATCAACTCTAATATCCCAGTATCCCAATTCTTTCAATTAAAACCAGACAGGAACATCTAAGAACATATTCTAAATTCATGCATCAGTAAGCAGGGAAAACCAATTACTATACTGGCTAAATTATCTTGAACTTGTTCTCAGATAGCATAATTGGTAGAAAACATCAAAAATAAGAAGAGAAGGAAGCATTAGGGTACCATGTGAGGGTATATCCTAAGCCAGATTTCTGATTCTTATCAGAGAAATGAAATGTGATGAATTACAGAAGGAAAACAGAGACAAATATAGAACAGATCACCACTACTTTAAATCATGATGCAATGAAACATGCTTGTCATATTAAAGAGCAACACCAGTCATATACAATATTGTCCAACAGCTTGATATTCAGTCTGAAATCATCTCCTTAGCCTATTTTACAACTGATACACATAGAACTCTATCTCAAAGAAAACAACTTACAATCCACGGTTACCCAAACAACAACCTCTACAATGTATTCTCATGAGTTTTTTATAGCTGAAAGAGAGGCAGAGGAGGCAGATAGAACCTTAAATGAGACATTAAAACAGAGGAAGAAGAGTGGCTCAAGGAGAAGAGTGGCTTGAGGCCCATTCTATTTTAATATCTATGCATTGACTTTCAGTACTCTTTTGATGAAAGAGTGGTCTTCGACAGGCTGATCATAACTTCATAGGTATGTTCCTTGATGTACTTTTCAGCTGTAGTACTCTGTAGTACTCTGGGGCAAGTAAGGCAGTTAAATGACTTTTAGGCCTGCCATGCTATGTAACAAATTCTCTAGCAACATTATGACTTCTTCTGGGGTGGTGATCTTCTCGGGAACGTTGATGAAGAGTAAAAACATTATGGGAATTTGTCCTTTCTTGGGAAAGAAGCTTCTACTGATGTGAAATACTAACAAGATTTGTTTTTGTGCTTTAGGCCTCATTAGGCCTTCCGTGTCATTCATAAGGTCTTCAATATGTACATTTTCCTTCTAACATCAGATTAAAGCTTTAAATCTTCAATAATAGGCTTTAAATCACTTTAAAACATCATTGATACTCTTTTCCGCTCCTATTGACTATCTTTGTCTGTGGGAATGGAATTTAATGGCGCTGGTGGTTTTACAGAGTCAAACACTAGTCTTTTAATAAAATATTTCATTCAAAACCCTTCCCAAGCATTTTCTCTGCAATCTCTGGCTTGTAATAAGCTTTCTCTGCGCTTTGTGTCACAGTGACAGTGAGTGTGATCAATAACAGTTTTCACCGTCTGTAACCCCGCAAAACACAAAAAATTGTTAAGAAAATCCATGGAAGTGGAAGCAGATGTTGTGGAGGCTTGTGGAAATGGCAACGCAGCAGTGATGGATGTGGTGGATGCAGTGGAGAAACGGTGGAAATTACTGTACAATGGTGGAGGAATGATCTGATGAAGATCTGGTGGAGAAATGACTTTGGACCATCTGATCAGATTAGGTAGTAGTGATTGACGGTGGAGATTCATTGATGGAGTGGCTTTAAAGGTTAGGCGGAATGAAATTACCTTCAGTGTAAAACACTAAATTTTATCCTTTGGGCGAGATACAAAGAAAATAAATGAAAATAAAATGAAACGAGGCTTTAAATGGTGGGACCAGTATGGGCGGAGGATGATTGATTGTGGGCCGTTGGATCTCAGGAGGAGATAAACGGTGGAGGTTAAATGATGAACTCTTTGGAAGGTCTGATGGATGATAATACATGGGGGCACAATGCAATAGGAATCATTAGATTAAAGCAATCGGACGGTCATGATTGGATCGGGGATCCCCAATCGAGGGAGACAGAGGGTGACACATTAAGATTTTTTGATTGGTGATGATGCAATTTTGCGCTAGTCGTTGGATCTGGAACAAATTTGACGGTGGAGATTAAATCCACAGGGGAAGCAATGGAGGGCACAGGAGCGAAGTGGGAGAAATGAGAGCCGTTGGATCTGAGGAGATCAACGGTGGAGATCTAATCGGAGGGAAATGACAGAGGGGAAATGGGAAAACCGTGAATGAATCTTGGCTGTTAGTTCTTATGGATTCAATGGCCAGGATCGCATCGGAGGATTGCAATCGAGGGGGGATGAAGAATGGCGCATTAATATCTTGCGATTAGCAATGGTGCGATTGGCGCTTGACCATTGGATTTACAGGGGAATCAACAGTCCGAATGTAGTCGGAGGGTTTATGAAGGATGCTATGGATCGCGATGTGAGATCAGCGTTGGCAATTAGATCTATAAAGATCAACAGCTGATATTGCAGCGCAGGCCTTCAGAACAAAACTTCATCGTATCGAAACTTTTCATTTAACAAAGAAATGCACTCCCTTTCAAACATCCGATAGCGATTAGCGCCCGGGGCTTTAGCGCCTGGTCCCGGGAGCGGGTTATATGGTGGAGAAGTGGTTAGGGCTTAGCTGAAAGGGGCTTAGGCCTATGATAAGGTAAAAAGTGGGTTTTTGGCCTAAAAACAGTGTTTTTTAAGGCTAAACAATGGTTCCTGTACAGGGAAAGAGGGATTTTTTCACCAAATGAAGGGATTCACATGGTTTAAAAAAGGGGAAATTAATGGTTTAGAAGACTTAGGAAGGGATTTTGGGGGTTTTTAGGGGAATTTTAAGAAGGGAAAAAAGGGGTTAAAATGGGAAATTTGCAGGGATGAAGGGGGTATATGGAGGCTTTCTTCGAGCAAGATTATTTCACAAATAGTGAGGCTTTTTTATGGAGACAATAGTGAAGACCTTTTCAAATGCAAAGGACACATAGAGGCTTCAAGAATGAGATATTTTCAGAGGAAATGTATCACTTGAAGGCTCAGAAATAAATTTAGCCACCTGTTTGCTCTGTCAAAAATTTATAGGTGGCTAACAGAGCCTAAAGTGAGAGTCTAACCACATGATCCCTGAACACTCACTAGGCCATGATCCTAGGTTCGCTATATAGAAGAGGAGAATATTGAAATACATGACCTGCATTATGGCATCGTCGATACCTGAATGGTACCCCTTTATAGTTAGAAATTTTATTTCGAATATGCCCTCTATAATATATGATGACGTTCTCCACCAATCCCTCACGTGTATCCGTAGAAAGAAATATCCTGGTGAAGGTCATTTTTGCAGTCTCAAGATAGGATTTGTCATATTCTAGAAATTGACATGTCAGCTACAATGAGTCAAAATATTTCCTTGCACCAGAGTTGCATCAGTAATCCTACAAGGCAAACCCACATAGGACCCATGCCCAACTTCTCATGCTCAGGATCGAATAAAGGAGTCCATCTCTTCAAAAGAACAAAATCAATCTCAATGTGCTAGAAGCAAGTGCATACATAGCTGGTTTGATATGCATGAGAGAATCTTAGGGAAAACCAACCCTTTTGTAGGATTCAAATAACACGAAGGGTTTCCAAGGCCTGTCCCCATATTTCTTGAGCCCAATTGTGTATTCGAGGTTTAAAATAATTTCCACCCCTGATTCTTCAAACCAGAACCCTTTTTGTCATCTCCATAATGTCATCAAGATGGACATCTTCACCTACAATGAGTGCCTAATATTTGTATTTTACCTTTTGGAACTCTGTTTTATTATATTTCTTCCATTAAATAACATCAAACACCTTTGTTGGCATGCCCTCCTATAATATCAAATCACATGTATAATGCTTGGCACGGGATTGGGAGACTGGGTCACTGCTGACACCGACCCTAGGGGAGGCCCTAGAAACATTACGAGGACGATGTGGGCCAGAGAGGCAAAGGGGGAAACTTTGGTATATTGATCGGGAGGCATCGCTTCAAGAACAAAGGGACCAAAGTGTGGGACAAGGCTACATGGGTTAAGACAGGTATTGACGAAAAGAAGGGGTTTAAGGGAAGGAAGATCTAGGAAGTGGTGGTTCGGGGAAGGAGAGCGAATAATTAGAGGGATTTCAGGAAAAGAGGCAAAAACCAAATAACTGCATCCAAATGAGTAAAAATATGGATTGTGGGGGACAAAAGTGAAAAATGACTTGACTATTGGTAAGACGGCATGAAGGCAAATATTCCAGGCTGACGATCACCAGGCATCGAGATAATCTCCATCCAGAGGGGTTGACGTGGAAGGCTAGACCATATGAAAAAATTTGAGATGGTATATTATAAATAATCAACAATTTCCTCATCCATCCCAAAAATTAACTATTTCAAATTCAGGAAAAAACCCTGATAAATTTAGAGAAAAACCCTACCTCCCCGTAACTAATGCTATCCAGTCACAAAAAGAAATTTAGAGGCAATCGAGGTTAGATAGCGATGTCAGGAAGATGAGAAAACTGGGAGGAGCCCGTTGACGATGGAAATCGAGCGGGTGAGGAAGGCGACTAAGTGGGGAGCAAGAGGGAAGCCATGAAAAATCGCGGTCATGTAGGTGAAGAAAGCGACTGGGTAGGACAGTGACAGGGAAGCCCTAACTCACCACAAGAAGTAAAAATCTATTCACCTTCGACCAAGAAAAATAAACCACACCACATAGCCATTTTTCCCATGTCGACATCATTAGTGATTGCCACAAAGATTAAATCCTATATTAACATTATATATAGAAAAAGAAAAGAATTAAATAAAATAAATTGCACATGTGTAATTTATTCTATTGTTAATATGAAGGTAATATATAACATTTAAAAATTATTAAGAAAAATATTTTAATATATGTTACAAATCAAATATTTTAGTATGCGTATTGATTAAAATGTTGTAACATCAATATACAAAAAGAGTAAGATATTTTTTATTCTATTAATAAGTGCTTTCTTATGTATGAGTAAGACTTGTAATTCCTTTAATGTTTAACATGAAATTGGCATGTAACATTTAAAAAAATAGTAATAATAAAATTAACATTATATATTTCAATGTCAAGTATGTATATGTTATAAAAAGGGAGAGAAAATAAAAATAATTCATGTAGTTTAAACATTTTATTATTGTGTTTGTAAAACCAACATATATCCATCTTAACCCCATATTTACCAAGATCCAAAAAGAATCAAATATCTAGAGGTGCAAACCTTTCCTCAAATTTTTCACTTAGAAAGAGATTTACATTTTGAGAAATTTATTTCCTCTAAAATCTTGGTAGATACAAAATTAAAATAGATACTTACCTCAAACATTGAAATAAAATAATGAACAATACCCAACTTAAGGTCAATTACTAACCTAAAAAATATCAAATAAATGTTTAGAAACTTTCGAAACTCAAATAATTCAAGCATCAATCCACCACATAATTAAAATGATCAAGTCCTTCATTAATTTAGAAGAAAGGTATGTTGAACCCTTAGTTAAACTGAGAGGGGGGCGGGGGGGTGAATCAGTTTAACACATTCATGGACTTTTAAAACTTTTTCATTAACACTTGTTTACACCTTCATTTCATGTTCAACTTAACATGTGAGTAATCTTAGACTGTGAGCAGCAAGCATTAAAATAACGTAACAGTAGGCTTAATATGAGAACAGCAAGTATTAAGCAGATGATATAAACCCGATCAACACATAAACATCATGCACAGAGACACCAGACATAAGTGGAAACCCATAAAGGGAGAAAACCACATCTTATTATTGTTGTGGTGCAAAGGCAAGCTCCAACTCCCTTTCACCACTGATTTTCTGTAGGCACCAACCTACAGGAGGCTCCTACCTCAATTCTGCAAGCTACAACTTGCAAGGAAGCTCCAACTCCCATCAATTTTCTTCAGGCACCAACCTACAGGAGGCTCCAACCTCAGTCAGCTACAACTGAAATTTTATCAAGCTACAACTTGATGTGGAAGCACCAACTCCCATCTATTTTCTGCAAGCACCAACCTACATGAGGCTCCAACCTTAGTCAACTACAACTAAAATTTTATCAAGCTACAACTTGATGTGGAAGCACCAACTCCCATCTATTTTATGCAGGAACCAACCTACAGGAGGCTCCTACCTCAGTTAGCTACAACTGACATCTATCAAGCTACAACTTGATAGGGAAGATCCAACTTCCTTACTCTTTCAAAAGAGAAAAACTTGTTGATTTACCTTGGATATTAGCTCTGTTCTGTTCCATCTTCTCTTTTGTTCATCTATTCTCATATCTACCCTGTATCATCTATGCATCTTCTCAAATTATCTATCAGCTTCTCCTTCTTCTCTGCTCAACTCCTCCTTCTTCTCTTCTCAGCTCCTCTTTCTTCTCTACCTCACTGCTTCATTTCTGCATTATCTTCACTCACTCTCTAACCTCCTTATACATATCAATGTGATATTATATATAGAGTTCATCACATGACTCTTTATATTCCTCGGGGAATTTGAAGTGAATAGTCCTGAATTTTTTCCTTCTGCCTTCTCATTTCTTTTACCCGCTCATTCAGAAAAATATAACAATATGCATTAATTTCAATACTACAGTGGGAGTTTTTTTTTCCTACCAGAGATTTTCCAATGCATCACAAACAATAAAAAATTAATTACAACATTTACATTCACATTTTCAGTTACACATTTCAATTTCACTCAGCTCCTTTTCTAAATTTTGGCTTTACCGGATTTGTCTTTTCTGCTGTTGTTAAGTAACTGATCTGCATAATTTTGTTCATCATGCCTGCAAAATTCCTCGTGACTCTTCTAGTTCCTACATTCTTTTTTTACCTATGTTAAGCCCACATTTTCGTCCCTCTGTTTATGCACCTATTCACTATACTTTTGTGCACCTGCTGCATATATAACTGCTTTTTCAAGTTTATCCTCAAATAAATATAAATCTAGGCAATGTCTGTTCATTATTAATCTCTGTGCTCGGGCTCCCTTCTTACACCCTCTCTGTCCATATAAAATACTTTCAAATCAACCCCCTTCATACTTTTTGATCACTGTACATTTTTCTGCAACTGTCTCTCTCTCTTTTGTTGCAGTTGTGTAACTTCTGCACATATAATTGTCTTTTAATATAACAGCTGATTTTAAATCTAGGCAAACTTGAATTAATGCGGAAACTTCATTTTTCCATGGTTATAAAACCATACGTATAAATTCATTGATATTTCAATCTTTACAATATTTCATACGGGGCCATATATATCGAGACCCACATATTCCAAAGTCTTCAAAGTGAAAATTCCTTTTGAATAGTTTTTACTACAGAACCTTTGGTTTAATCAACTCTCGGCATCTTCAAAACTGTGGTTAAACCATAATAAAAAACCCAACGTATAATATTTCAAATTAATATTCAAATATTCTAGCCAATCCATTACATAGAAGTCTCTGCATATACTCGCTATTGATTAGGCCTCATGCATATGCAAATACTTTAATAACCTCACCATATCAGCGTATTTCATATCTAAGCCCACACATTACATCAACCATTCATATGCGCCTTATCATATAATATATATATACCAATCATATCACAACGCTCCGTATTATAAAGTGAACCATGCAACATATATGACCCTTTCTTGAACTTCGAATTCAACGGCATTTAAATGAATGTTCGGGCCCACTTTCAGATAATGTACCTTGGCGTTATGTCGCCCTTTTCATCCGATGGTGGAGAGCACATCGCCTCGCTCCACACGATCTGATGGATATCGCTTGAGTTACTTGCACGAACGATAATGTGCGATGGCATGCAGTGAAAGTGGTTTTGGGGTCCCTCCGTCTGCCACGTGTTAGCTACTCTATGGAATCGCTCCGATTTCTTGAAAACCACTTGCCTGTTGAAGGTGGTGCGATGAAAACTGGAAAACCCCTTCACTGTTCATTCTGCTCGTGGTTCCTCTCCTTTGCTCAAGGTTCCACGTCCTTTCATGACCCGGTTACTAACGCCAACCTGTTTCTCTCCGTTATAACGTTAGTTCATCTAACTGCAATGCTGTTATATAGTTCCGATGGAATCCTTATATACTATTCAACTCGAGTTTCTTGCATTCAACAGGAATACCCTTCATATGCGAAACACACTATTACTTTGACAGACAGAGCTAATATGCCCTGTATACCCAGAACATGTCTATGACTCGCTCTTCCAGCAGAGCTTCACAAGTGTCCACGGTGGTTCACACCAACTTCAAAAGGATTCTTGATGCGATAGGCCTCTTCGCACAAGATAGTCATACCTTCGATATAGCCACGGAATGGATACATCTGCGAGCATTCAGGAGTATAAGCACTCACCCAAATATTCACATCGGCATCACCCAACAATCGTATCTTAACAGTAGCCCTCAACATGGAGTCATCACATTGATTCTCATACCTTGACTTATTGGATTCAAACTCAACGACACGAAAATCAGTTACTCTTATTTAAGAACGCATATACATATTCAATACCCGGAAATAACATCAACTCCCTCATCAGATACAGAGTACCATTCAAGCCTTCCAATTACACAGGACATCATTCGACTCCATTACAGAGATTATTCGCACAAAGATTCAGGGCATTCCGCACAAGAATTAAATCAGTCAATACACATATAGTTTCAAACGGGGATATTCTATATCAATCCCTAACTCTGCAACAATGGTTTCATTCCTCTCCAGGAACCATAGGTATCGTCTGCCCATTATGAAATTGGCCACATAGGTCATATATATTCCAAAAAACATGCTCTGCGATCAGATGTCCATTCAATTGCATCCTTAAATAAGAATATCAACCCTATCGAATCCACCATATAGAATTACATCCTTTAATTATTTTTTGTCTCGTGCTTTTACAAAAATTGAATCTATCAGCCCTTTACTCAGATTTACTCAACCATACTTAACACAATTCCACAGTTCTTCATCAACATAGACAAATGAAATCAACTACAAAACCCTCCTAGTCTTGGCCAGATATTCAATTGGTCCTTCAATTTATTACCTTGTCTCTCCCTAGCAGCTCTCCCTTTTGCCATCTCCTTTGACTCTATTTCCTCTGATGTCTCTACTGCCTTTCAGGATCTCCAATCAACTAATCCTTCTAAAACTGCGTCAGCTTCATATTTCGTGTGCTCCTCCTTTTTCATCTCCTTTGCCATCAATGACAACATTTCCAACAAGGTACACACTAACGTTGAAATGAGATTGACAGATACACCCCTCACACTGGACAAAGTGCCAATCTGCTCACCTCATTTTCATAATAATATTTCTTTCCACCACATTTTAAATTTAAGTCTTTAATTATATATATATATATATATATATATATATATATATATATATATATATATATATAAATTAATTAATTTTATTTCAAATTTTATTTAATATATTATAATTCCAAATTTGCTTAAACCCAAACTTTATTAATAACCAATCGAAATATTCTTACCTATTAAATTCGATAAATTATAATTTTAAAATCAATTTTTTAAATTTAATATTCTAATTTTTTTTCCTATTTAAAAAAACATATATATTTTTTCTATTTAAATATTACTATATATAATATAAAACGCTATAACATAATTATTTTTCACATATAAAAAGAATCGATGGACAATTTTCCTTTTAACACCATGGTTAAAGTAAAGTTGTGAGTACCAAATTAATTTATAGATATACTCACTCAAAAGTTTACAAGAATATAAACCATTACAATATAATAATTAGCAAGACATCATAAATTATCATGTTACTAATGAAGATAAAATCTAGACATAAAAGGCCATAACCATTCCATCCACTAAGCAAAAATAACCCTAATTTACCATATATATAAATAATTTTATTTAACTTTAATGTGTTTTGTTTGATCTCTCACAAATATATATAATGCAAATCATAAACTAAGTGATAATACATCATTAAAAAAAATTAGGTAAAATAATAATATAATATAAATTTTTAATTAATACATTTTTTCCCATCATTTTTTTGAAGATCGATTTTTATTTTTAACTAGTTTTAATATATATAATTATTATTTTGAAAAATAAACCATTATTTCAAATTTGGTTAATATTTTATTTGTATGGTGAAAAGCATAAACATTTTTTCTAAACCACATTAATTTCTTTGATTTAGAAATAAAAAAATTAATAACATGATAAATATTTAAAAATTAATCAATAATAATAATAATTTCATTATAAAGTGGATCAAGAGAATACATATTTCATTTTTTTTAATTTGATTTTCTAGAAATACACATGTCGTTAAGTTTTGAATTTTTATTATATGTATTAAGATATTTGATGTTTATTTCTAAAACTAGTATAATTATGTAAATTAAATAATTACTGAATTTTAATAGTTATGAATTTAAAATATATATAAAAATACTTATTTTACTATGTATCATAAAAATCATAAAAACTAAACAAATTAAAACATTATTATAAATTATTATATAAGTTAAACACATATATAATTTAAAAAACATGGAACAAGATTCTTAATTATGGAGATTTATTGCACTTTACCATGTAGATACTTAATTTGTAAATAAGCTTTATCTTAATACTATAGGCAAACATCATAATTTATAAATACCACATGTTACAAAAAACCATAACTCACTTCATATGACACTTGTCTATATGGTTTTTTTTTACAAATTTGGTAGGACTACATCTTCTTCATGCCCAATATATCACCCTAAATTGAACAAGTGGCTTCACATAAGGAGTGCCTTAACACAAAACTAGATCACCATCTATCCAATACCCAGTGAAAGTCTATATGATGTTTTTTTAATTGATCCATTTAATTAAGAAAAAAGATAACCCAATTACTTTGGAGATAAATTTTAATATCTCATTTCAGTATATTATTATAAATATATAGAATATTCATCCAAGTGAAATTTGCACTATCCATTTAATAATTAGTAATAATTAAATTAAAATTATATAAACATATTCAAAAACAAACATGTATTAATTAAAATAATAAAAATATTCAAAACTAATACACCAAACAACATCAACATATTTCAATGTCAAGTATGTATTAATTATATAAAATAAGAGAAAAAAATAGTATAGTTAAAACATATTATTAATATGTTAGTCAAACCAACATAGATTCATCTTAACCTCATATTTACCAAGAGCCAAGAAGAATCAAATATCTTGAAGTACAAAACATTCCTCAAACTTTCACTTGAAAAGAAATTTGTATTTTCAAAAATTTAATTTAGCTAAAAACTTGGTAAATGCAATGTTAAAATAAATCCATACTAATAAAAATAACATGAAAAACAAAAAATTACCTCAAACACTAAAATCAAATAATAAACATTAAACTAAAAAACTTTCCCACCTCCGAAAATAACTCAATCATCATCCCACCATATACTTGAATACTTATGATCGTAATCCATTATGAGCATTCATTAATCAAGAAAGAGGTACACACTTGTTTTAGGTGTGGGCTAACCATTCGACAGAATGGCCTTGGGTTTTTGGAGACCAGCGAATCAATCCAACAAATCCCTCCGGAGAACACGGACCCCACGCCCCTCCCCGTCTCTTTCTGTCTCCGTCCCACGATGTCACCATTAACGTGCCCCATCAACTGTCCCCGTAATGGGCTAGCCATCCCTGTTCTCAGCCACCCTTGCATATGCCCACACAAGCCATCACTCAAGCTCGCGCAGCCAGTTTTAGGGCCAAAGTGACACATTTTCAAATTTGAACCAAATGAATCACTCAGGAGTAACGGTTGCAACCTACCAGAGCTACAGAGCTGCCGCCCAAATGCCATTTCAAATATTTGCATCCACATCTTCTACTTATTCATTTCGTCAACCCGCCATTGTGTCGATTCATTCTGTCGGGAGCATTTTTCATTTTTTCGAGAGCCGAGAAATTGAACAGAGCAGAGCAGAGCCGCTGCCACTAGTTCTTTCTTATCAACAGAGCAGAGCAGTAGCAAATGTCAACTGACATATATGCCTTCGCTGTCTCCACTTCCCCTGCTCAATAGCAAATGTCAATTGTCATATATGTAGTATCCCAGTAGCAAATTGACATATATGTCTCTGCTGCCTCCACTACCCGTGCTCAGTAGAAAATGTCAATTGACATATATGTAGTATCCCAGTAGAAAATTGACATATATGCCTCTGCTTCCCGTGCTACTCTACAAGAAAGAACCAGAAGATAAGACCAGCAGAGAAACCTTCAAGACTCACAGTGAGGACCAACAGTAGTAGAGCAGAGCAGCAGGTTGTTTCGAAAATTTTGTATTTGTTCATTGACCTTTGCAGCTTGGAAATGTAAATAAATTTTCCTCCTTTTTATTCGACGGAATCGCCTCCTTTTAATAACTTGTTGTTTCCTGCAAATTTTATTTTTGAGCAGTGGCAGCAACTCGTCGTTGCAATAGCGGAAAATCACTGTTGCAGTAGCGGCAATAGTGAGTTTCCGCCACTGTAACAGTGTATAGCTGCAACTGCTGGAAATTCCAATTTTTATTTATATGAACAAAATTTCAAACTTCATTTTTTATTTATTTCGTAGAGAGCAGCAACTCGTTGTTGCAGTAGTGGCAACAACGAGTTGCCGCGACTTTAAATTTAAATTTTCAGTAGTGGCGACAACAGCGAGTTGTTGTCATTGTAATAGTGTGTTGTCGCCGCTGTAACTTCTCATTGTTGCAGGTTGTTGCGGTAGTGGAAAAAACAAGTTGCCGTGACTATAAATTTAAATTTTGAGCAGTGCCGGCAACAGTGAGTTGCCGCCACTATAATAGTGTGTTGCTGCTGCTGTAAATTTTAATTTTGCATAGTGGCGGAAACATAGAGTTGTTTCCACTGGGAAAAATTAAAATTTACAGCGGGGACAACACACTGTTATAGTGGTGGAAAACACACTTACAGTGGCGGCAGCAGCAAGTTGCCACCACTATAACAACGAGTTATCGCCACTGCGCAAAATTAAAATTTACAGCGGCAGCAGCACACTGTTACAGTGGCAACAACTCACTGTTGTCGCCACTGTAAGTGTGTTGCCGCAACTGAAATTAATTAAATTTAATTTAATATTGCAAACTCAATTTGTATTTATTTTTTAGAGAGAGCGATATTTATTTTGTATTTTCTTGTTTTGTAGATGGTTGCAAAATGGGTCCTGGCTATCCAAATATTGTGCCATCCAAACCTAGGGAATGCACGGATAAGGTTCGTGCTTTGGAATGAATCCCTGATCCAAGTTTATCAAAATAGTAGACAAATACCTGTGATTACAACGAACAATTAGGCATACTATCATGCATTGATAGAGGGCCTCACGACTACACGAAGTTATGGTGCAAATTACATTGTCACTTACACTAACTCTGAGCTAATCATCAACCAAATTAATGGCACCTTCCAAGTTAGAAGATCTAACCTAAAGCCCCTTCACCAGCAAGAAAAATCCATTGCTACACAATTCCACGGTTTTGAGATTATGTACCAATCTGATGTCCAAAGGGTCTGTGATTCAATACTTTCTGAAGCAGCATCCAAAGGATGTGGATGTGGTATATTTGTGAAGCCAACATGTGCTCCAATTATTATTGATAGGCATCGTTATAGATTTCCTATTAATGAATGGATTTTTGCTCTGATTGGGATTGGGGTTATTATGGGGGGAGTAATATTATTGTGTTCATATTTTTTGAGATATATTGGACCAACCTGATCTCCATCATTTTTGTATGAGTTGTTTTTTATAGATGGCCTCACTATTTTTTGATCTTATATCTCAACACATGTATGTAGAAAATGTATTTTTCAGTAATACTATTAATGGAATTACATTTTAATACAGTTTAGTTATGTCGTTATATTATGTGATGGATGCTTTTATTATGCCTTTTATTCTAGAAGTCAAATTCTAATCTCATTCAATTGCGCTCGCACATGTACATAAGCATTGTCATGCATTTAGTTTTATCAGCAAATAGAGGATTCCCTATTAATTCATTATAATGCCTTCAATACACCTTCACAATTCCAACTTCTATGAATATTGAAAAAATCATTATCTATGAGCAGCACATGCTCCCATAATTTATACAAGCCTCTTTTTTTACTATAATGCGCTCTAATTCTTATGTGAAATTATGAACTTTATTAAGAAATTATGTGAGATACCCTTGGTTACAAGCCAACCAAGATAGCTTATTTATCAATCATTATTTTTCCTTTGTTACATGGTTAAATGAAAAATTCAAATGTTACATGGTTAAATGCAAAATGAAAATGTGACATCTTGCACTTTTGCAATCCATAGATCAAACCTCATTTAAGGTGCAGAAATGTATAAATATCCAAACCAAAAATCCAATTGTTGTGAATTTCTCCATCATCAACATCTACAGCCACAAGGCCAGGTGTTTTGAAATGGAGCAAGTTTTGACATCCATGACAGCAACAACAGCTTAGCCTACAAATAGAAAAAATAATATGAAGAAATTGCAAATCAATGAAGTTATCTTGACAACCCAACTATTTAACATTGTTATGTACTGAGAACAGAACCCACACAGGTGCCAATGCAAGTGAATAATGCCAGGGGATATGCTTTGAAAGGCATTAAGGTATATATGAGTTTATGATTTGAATGAATTGAAAAGTTAGCTTCACATGGACTTGAAAAGGGGAACATTCATCCCCATCATAACATGTTTATATGAAATCGAGCCATACAGAGACTATTGATCTCAAGATTGAAGATCTGTTGTCTTGAGAATCTCATATAAACTTCTCCTAAAGTTTTAATAAAAATCCAATCTTTTGATTATGAAAAAATGCACATGTGGTGTTAGTCGATAGGTCAACAATTTCATAATGGAATGCACTATTACAAAATGAACTCTTTATTTTCACATCTTACCAAGCATATTGATACATATTTATATATTGTAATTTTAATTTTTTTAAATTAAAGTAGCTTCAATCTCCTATTTCCAAGATATGTTTTAAAAAGCTTGAATATCTATTTCCTAACCCCTTGCGGCAACATGTGTCTGCATATGGGCATCGCCATAAATAACCCATCCCCATTATTAATTTATTACTGTACCCATTACCCCAACTCTTCCATTTCGCCATTGTCCCACATTTGATTTCTTGCAAATATCTAACACAACCAGAGCCACTGTGAACTCTGGCTAGAGATGGGAGGTGCAACAGTACACCATGAAAGTGCCGAAGAATTGTTAGACACATATCCAACCATTAAATAAATATTTTAACAAACCAGCTGGATAGATTATATTCACAGGTTTCAAGGGCATGACAATGACATAGCCCTAGAATTTGCCATGCATTACAGGGAGGGTAGATCAGAGGTAGCAAGGATAGTGGTGCATGAAATAGAAGAGGCGATTGATGAAGTGTCAGGGTTACTCTAGATGGGAGAAAAGTGGTTTGCACCCTGAAAACCCCAACCCGATATTGTGAGGAATTTCCTTGAGGTAGGTGAAGGACTGATCAAGAGTGGCTCAGGATATGAGAGGAAGTCATTACCACAACCCTGGTTGGATGTTGCATTCCTTGTCCAGAGATTTTTCACTTGTGAAGGAACGTATGTGGTTATTTATTATGAGCACCTCTGCTTGTTAGACCACCTACGTCATGGAAGATTGCTTAACATGCCTTTATTTCTTGCAAAAACCCTAGACCAAATGGCCCAAGGTGTGGAGAAATCAAAGCGGCCACTCAAAATCCTTTCCCACCAATGCCTTGTTAAAATTTTGGTGGTTGCTGCACTACAAAAGAAAGGGATAACTTGGGATGAAGTAGTTGGAAGGCCATTGCATGTTGAAGCTACGACTCCACCCCATGACCTCCAAGATACAACTCTGCCCCATGACCCCCCAGTTGCAACTCCGCGCCATGCCCTCTCAGTGGAAATTCCACCCCATGCCCTCTCAGTGGCAACTCCACCCCATGCCCTCTTAGTGGCAACTCCACCCCATGACTCCTCAATGGCAACTCCACCCCATGACCCCTCAGCAACAACTCCACCCCATGACCCCTTAGCAGCAACTCCGCCCCATCACTTCCCACCTGTAGAAATTCCCACAGAACCTTTCCATATGGAAACTAAGCCACCATGTGTTCAAAATAGGAGGGTTTCTAGGGTTTCTGTTGCTAAAGCTGCACATAAAGGAGATGGCCAAGATGATGATGATGAAGTACAAATATTGGGGAGTAGACGTAGGACCAGAAGATTGAAAGGATACAGGAAACACCCAACAGTAGTGCCAAAATCACAGAAGAACAGGAGAAAGAGAGGTCGTTATGTTCTAGTTCCTCAAACCCTCCCCGCTGTTACAAAACAAGGATGCATGGAGGAAGGATTAGGCCAGCTTGCTAACACAAAAGAATAAGTTGATAAGTTTCCCTCTCCTAATTCTGACTATGAATACATATCGAGAATAAGAGAATGGTACCACTCATATGGCCTTATCTCAATCCAAATGTTGTATGCGTATGAAGAGGAGTACCAACAATTTTGTAGGGAAAAAGTGTCGGGCCAACCAATTGCACAACCCAAATTGTTTGGGGATGATCAGGAGGACCAAGCAGTTGCACAACCAAAATTGTATGGTGATGATTAGGAGGATCAATCAACTGCACAACCAAAATTGTTTGGGGATGATCAGGAGGACCAACCAATTGAACCAGCAGGATTGATAAAGAAGAAAATTGCAAAAGTAAGTACCTGTAAACATCTTCCTCTGTATATTTCATTGTTAAGGAAGAATAGGACTCTCCAAATGAAAAACAGAAAACTATAGATCAAATTTAAAACCCTAACAGATGAGCTCAGACAAAAATAAAATTTTGATAGATTAGATTGCTTGGCCAAAGTTGCAGAGTCCATACCCACTGATGACAAGTATTCCTTCTCCCAGGGTCCATCAAGATATACCCCTTGGAAAAAAACAAACTGATGACATTGAAGTTGCAGTGTCCATACCCATTGATGACATAGGTATTCCTTCTCCCAGGGTCCAACAAGATATACCCCTTGGAAAAAAACAGACTGATGACATTGAAGTTATAAAGTCCCATACCAAAATCGCAGCTGTCCATACAGAGGAACAGGAATTACATATCAAAGATACAAAAGAAATGGGTATAGACACAGAGGAACAACAACTAGAACTGAAACTAACAGAGGATAAAAATCCAGAGATCAAATTGACCAAAGACATTGGTGAGAAAAAATATGATGAGGAACCTTACAGTGTGCACAACAAATCACTTCCTGACCTTGCCAAGATATTTGAAGAAGAATATCAAAACGAAGTTTTACGAATACATAAAAAAAGAGTGGCTAAGATGGAAAGGAGAGTGACCAAGTTGGAGAAGGATAAGCAAGAACTCAGATAGCTAATGGATGGTGTGCTCACTTTTAGGGCTCCTTCAACCAATAATAATGTGTACTTGATTGAAAAATTCATGATATTTAAAAATAATGCTATTATCCAAAATATCCCTCTCCGAGTTGAAGGCAGTTATTGTTTCGAGGAGGCATATATTTCAATTTGTAATCAAGAGAAAGACTTGCTCTATGATGAAATCCCAACAATGTTATAGGGGATGTCCGATTGAGGGCATTTGTATCGTATTTGAGAAATCAGGCCAGTTGGTTGGATGATCTGAACATTTATTTGCATAATTCTGAGAGCCTTCTGTGGGTTAGACGAGAACATCCCAAACCTGTGGAGGTGATAAAAGAACATTAAAAATACATCAACTCTCCAGAAGTAGTATATGTTATCTCCAAGAACAGGGAGATGACCATTGCATATTGTGCATGCCAGATTCAATTATTGGAAACTAAGGCACAGGGAGGATGTAAAGCAAGGTGGGATAGCACGGGAAAACAACCCCGAAATAAAGATCCATTTAACTACCTCAACTTAAAGATGGCCCTAAAAAGGGTTGCTGAGTATATTATTGCTATGGGACAGTGTGGGAATCACTGGATAGGTCTGAGATTTTGGTATCCAATGATCTAGCTTCCAACAAGGGTATATAAAAAGAAATATACGCTAACAAAAAAATAAGAATTTTATTGCTGTAATGTAATTATGGAGACAGGAGGGTATATTCGTCTCGATGAACCAGGAAATAGTGATTATTGTATCATCAATCTTCATGAATGTCCCCCTTCATTCGTAGATTCAGATTGATAGACTGGGTCACCATTTCCGACACACTGGCTCACCATTGCTGACACACTGTGTCACCATTGCTGCAACATTGGGTCACTGTTGCTACAACACTGGGTCACCGTTGCTGCAACACTAGGTCACCGTTGCAGCAACTCATAGACAGTAAAGGAATTATATTTTATGTTGTAATATATAGCTCTCTAGTTTGTTTTGTTAGTTATAAAAAACTGGTAATTTTTTTTTTGACATGTTTAGTTACAATCTCATTGCAGTTCCTCTAATAATTTTGTTACCTTTCCATTGTTTTTATTCGAATTTATATATTAGATTATTGTTTGCACACCAATATATGCGACTATGCAAACTGGCTCACAGTTGCTGACACACTGGGTCACCGTTGCTGACACACTAGGTCATCGTTGCTGCAACACTGCGTCACCGTGGCTGCAACACTGGGTCAGAGTTGCTACAACACTGCCTCACCATTGTTGCAACTCATAGATAGTAAAGATATTATATTTGAAGTTGTAATATATAACCCTCCAGTTTTTTTTGTTAGTTATAAAAAACTTGTAAAATTGTGTTTGACATGTTTAGTTACAATTTCATTGCAGTTCCTCTAATAATTTTCTTACATTTCCATTATTTTTATTCGAATTTATATATCAGATTATTGTCTCCACACCAATATATGCAACTATGAAAATTAGCTCACAGTTGCTGACACACTGGCTCACAGTTTCTAACATAGTCGGTCACCATTATTGCAACACTGGGTCAGAGTTGCTGCAACAGTGGCTCACCATTGCTCCAACTCATAGACAGTAAAGGCATTATATTTGATGTTGTAATATATAACTCTCCAGTTTTTTTTGTTAGTTATAAAAAACTTGTAAAATTGTGTTTGACATGTTTAGTTACAATTTCATTGCAAATCCTCTAATAATTTTGTTACATTTCAATTGTTTTTATTCGAATTTATATATCAAATTATTGTTTGCAAACCAATATATGCAACTATGAAAACTGGATCACAGTTGCTGACACACTGGCTCATATTTGCTGACACAGTGGGTCACCGTTGCTACAACACTGGGTCAGAGTTGCTGCAACACTGGTTCACCATTACTGCAACATTGGCTCACCGTTGCTGCAACTCATAGACAGTAAAGGCATTATATTTGATGTTGTAATATATAACTCTCCAGTTTATTTTGTTAGTTATAAAAAACTGCTAAAATTGTGTTTAACATGTTTAGTTACAGTTTCAATGTAGTTCCTCTAATAATTTTGTTACATTTTCATTGTTTTTATTCGAATTTATATATCAGATTATTGTTTGCACACCAATATATGCAACTATGCAAACTGGCTCACAGTTGCTGACACACTGGGTCACCGTTGCTACAACACTGGGTTAGAGTTGCTGCAACACTAGCTCACCGTTGTTGCAACTCATAGACAATAAAGACATTATATTTGATGTTGTAATATATAACTCTCCATTTTGTTTTGTTAGTTATAAAAAACTAGTAAAATTGTGTTTGACATGTTGAGTTACAATTTCATTGCAGGTCCTCTGATAATTTTGTTACATTTACATTATTTTTATTCAAATTTATATATCAAAATATTTTTTGCACACCAATATATGCAACTATGAAAACTGGCTCACAGTTGATGACACACTGGCTCACAGTTGCTGACACACTGGCTCATAGTTGCTGACAAACTGGGTCACCGTTGCTGCAACACTGGGTCATAGTTGCTACAACACTGGCTCACCGTTGCTGCAACACTGGATCACTGTTGCTGCAACTCATAGGTAGTTAAGGCATTATATTCGATGTTGCGATATATAACTCTCCAGTTTGTTTTTGTAACACCCCCAATTTGTGTGTTGAATTTTTAAAAGTTAGACATTTGAATTTTAATCCTAAGGGGGTGGACCCCAAGGGATGAATATGGTGTGAATGTATTTGCATATTTTATTTGAGGAAATAAATAAAATGATTGTGCATTTTGACCAAAAAGAGAACTAGAGATCACTTGCCAAATCCATGAGGATGTATAAGGCAACAAATCCCCAAAAATATTTCAAAAATCCTTGAAAGAAATTTATTTAGATTGAGGAGGAATCTATATTTCCCCAATGAAGAGGAGTAGTTGGGAAGAGGTGAGAAAAAGCTGGAAAAGCTGAGGAAAAGCTTAAAGCAGCTTTAAAGAATCCCAAGATGGGAAGCCTAGGCTAAACAAGAAAGAAAGCATCCTGCTATTCTGGACGCAGAATTAGAAACATGCTTTGGGGAATTATGAGCTTAAATAAGCTGCTCCTAAGCAGATCAGGGGTTGATCTGTTCTAGGAGGTGATCTCTGCTCGGGGGTGAGTCCTGGGAGACAAAGAGGATTCTAAGGTTGGGAGGTTGGTCAATTGCAGATTGTGGTATGTTCTGAAATTTTTGTTATTCTACTTTCTGATGGTATGAATTGGCTACATATATAAAAATAAATTAAATGGTGTGATTGATGTTAGTACTACATTTAACAAGATTCACTGTGGCAACCACCCTCCGTATTCTCGTTTAGTTGTAGACCAGAATATCCAGAGTAGAAATCCCGTAATTTCAAACCAAGGTCCGTTTAGATCTCAATATTTAAACTCTACAGCCATTAAATTAATTTCACGATGACATTCGAAATTTATGCTAGAAAAGTCTTTATAATTTAATTTATAGAATTGTTATAATATTCATAAGTGGGGAGATTCCCTCTCCAAATCTATCTTGAGTACTTGAATAAATTATCATACACAGATTCCATATATCTTTAAAGTCCTTTAGATAAACATACTTGTAAATCTAAAGAGATTGAGTCCTAACAGAAATTGAGTATTAACTTACTTCATATTTATGTAAATACTGAAGTCTTATACTCAAATGTCAACTATAATAACTGTCTTAGCAGATTTGAATTCATATGACTCATTGAAGAGAATTAAAGATGCATATCTTGAAGAGAGACATTGTATATTCTCAAAAGAAGCTCTTAACTATATCCGACTATACCCCTCATAGCATGTACATAGCATATTAAAGATTGAATGTCTACTTTTAAATTAATGAACCTAGCATTAAAATCAAGAAGTAAATCTATTATGTATATATAGAATGCGAATGCCAATGGAACACTTATATAAGCTATCTATATGTAAATCCAACACTTTCCATATAGTTCGTGAGCTATAGTCCGATCATTGTATGTACATTTACGGTTGGCATGAACTATATAAAAACAATTATAATATGCGCACTGCTGTCTCGGATTCGTGGCAACACTTTTACAACCATGATAAACAAATAACGTGAGGGAGTATAGACATATATATATAAACCAAACAGTGATGCGTTTTTTTTCAAAAAGAGGGTTAAATATAACTGAAGCTTCACGAATATACAAAGTATAAGATCTAGCAAATTAAATTAGGAATGCGCCGAGAGTTTGGCACATAGTTAGTCATACCTCCATTTCAATGTATGTACATATGAGATTTATTTCAGGTCAACAAAAGTTATAAGTGCGAGTGGTATAGAGGCGGACCCCACGTGAAAAGAAATCAAGAAATACAAATCGGAAACAACTACGTTAATATGAGATATATTACGGATCCCTGCGACCAATTTATTTAACATATGGTTCAGCCTACGCGTGCGCAATTTGATGTGCTACGTGCAACGAGTGCCGAGAGCTAACTCTAGCTCATTGTAGCCTGTTACTATGCGCCTATTTACGAAAATAGAACAAAAATAATGGTTGCTTCAGAAAAACTTCGTTTCAAAGAAACTGATAGCCAAATCTTTTGTTGACGGTGTCATGATCGCGTAGGGTTACAGATAAAGGATAACAAATAAAAGAAAACATAAAT
Source organism: Pinus albicaulis (assembly GCA_034641835.2). Classification (NCBI taxonomy): domain Eukaryota; kingdom Viridiplantae; phylum Streptophyta; class Pinopsida; order Pinales; family Pinaceae; genus Pinus; species Pinus albicaulis. The sequence continues at coordinate 1,763,734,675 of CM076578.1, forward strand.
TATTATCGTCAAGCCAACGCAATTCCAGCCGCGACCTCACCTCATTAGGTTACACAGAGAAGCCAAACCATGAACCAACCCATCCACAGTGCTGCTCGACAGCAGGATTTCGGCTGATTTGGTGATAGGCTGGACTGTACGCAACCCATGGGACAGAAAACAAAAATTTCATTTAAATAATAGCGTTGAGGTAGGGTTTTCAATAGGAGGACGACCGATATAATACCTCAGTGCCCCACCCTCGAGTGACACATTCAGAATACTGCAAATAGATGAAGAAGAAACTCAACGCCCAACTTGCTGAGGTCCGACAGAGGATTGAGGGTAGAAGTTACCCCTCTACAGACCCTCTAACGGTGGCCACATCGAAATGTATGAAACCCTGAGAGGGTAGCTGAAGGAAAACAAACGAATTGAACCAGGAACAGAGATGATTCGAGCACGGCCAACGAATACCGGCTAGAACTCTGTCTCGGAACAATCCGACTACTACAGCCTCTCTGCGCCCTCTACAATAGCAGAGTCAATACTGTAGAAAAACAAAACACAACAATAAGAATCAGTAGAAAGAAATGGAAAATTTCCATGCGTAAGAAATATAAGGCAACCTCAAAAACCCTAACCGGTCTGCCCAGTAACTTAAACAAATCCCGAGGGGGATTTAGCAGATGCAGTGTATCAAGAGAATGGTACCCGGTAATATTCGGCTGCGCCAAGGAGGTATGGAGTCATACGCCTGAGGTACCGAGTTAAACCTAAGGTAACGGCTGTCATAATGGAAGTGCGGCGCCCTCCGGACCTGGAGCCGTCAGATCTTTTCATTCACATCCAGATGTTGAGTTTTCATGGACGGAGGGCAGCGTACGCCGCCTCTGACAAACCTTCTCGCTCCATTGTGAATTACTGCGCCTGCAAACAAGCACCAAATAATGTTAACCATTATACATTGCACGCAAAACCTAGCATTGAGCTTGTACTCGGCAGCTTACACGAAAATAGAACCAATGTATCTACTGTGTACCTACGAATGAAATCACGACGCATGTAGCCGGGTTCCAGAATGGTATCATTCCATTGGCCGGTAGCCTGGTCAGAGTTGACCCACTGTCAAGCCTCCTGCTATAACTCATATCGGTGGAATAGGTGCCAAGTCGCGACCGATCGGTTGAATAAAAACACCTAAAATCAATTGAGTTAGTCACGTTAATCACAACATAAATTTCATAATGTAATCCCGTAACCATACGGTGACATCCCACGCGGATCTGTGTATAGTTACCATCGAACTGACTCGGTGATAAGTGTTACAGCAGCCGCGATGGATTTACATAGAGTCTCATGCATAAAGTCGGAACAAAGAAAACCGTGTGGTATGATGATGTAAAAACGTGCATTAATCTACAGTCGCCGAAAGGGTTCGGCGGCTCATGTCAAAATATATATTTAGAAATCGATATAGATATAAGCGTACGAAACCATAGGTGGCAAATAGAAACAATTATTGTAAGTTGTATGGCCTCGGAGGGTATAATTGCATATATAGGATATATTAAATATATATCTGTGTTATGCATTAGCGTATCCACAAATTTCATTGACCGAGCTAATGGTATATATATATACGAGTTAAATACTATACAGACTAGAAATTAATACATACACGGGTTGTCTATGGTGCCCATATGTGTTATGCGGATACATAGGTCGATACCTACGTAGATACATAGGTATTTGATGGACCTATTCCAAACTATATATTGAGGGTCCATAATATATATATGCTTGGTGTCGATGTTTGATATACATATGTTTCACATGTGTAATATATGGGATATAGGTATTATATATATAATACCTTACGGAATCGAAAATCGATGTTTGATATATATATATATGTTATATATATATATACTATATGGGATACATGGATTATATATGCGATATATATAAGGCCTTAGAGAATAGACCAACCAAATATACATAGAGCTATAAGAAATCTATAAGAGATTTAGAAATTCATGTAAAGGGGGTTAAAGCAAACTTAGATAGCATTGAATACTAGTAGGAGAAAATAGTGTAAATTGGGTAAATGGAAAGGAATACTCCAAGAGCATGAATGGAAATAAATACCCCTTTTGCACTAAATTACTCAAGGAAAAAAAAAAAAAATTCCGTTAACTAGAGGTGTTACAAATGGTATCGGAGCACTAGTTACAACAGATTGGGCTGTCGTTTTGCGCTCACTACTGATTACATATTTTGTTTTTCTGAAGTTTATAAACTTGCTAATCTGTGTTGTAAGTGTGTACAGTGGAAATGGCTGAAGGTGAAGGGATTTATGTGGATCTGCGGGATGAGTTTGCTACTCCAGATCCCAATGCCCCGGTACTGGCTATGTTGCACCGGATGCAACGAGAGTTGGCTGAATTAAGAAGCCAAAATGACATGTTTTCATCAGCCAGTAAGGAGCAGGAAAAGCTCATCAGAGAGCTAACTTCCCGGAACAGCCAGGAAGGTGAAGGTTCTGGAAAAAGAAAGATGGATGAATCTGAGGATGAGGATGCAGCTAGAAATCAACATAAGCAGAAAAGAGAATTGCAGGGAGAATTTAGAAAGATCAAACCACCTTCCTATGATGGGGAGAAGGAGGAGGATGCTGAAGCTTGGTTGCTGAACATGATCAAGTATTTCCAAGTTTATGAGTATGAGAGCAATCTGAAGGCTAGGTTAGCTGTGTACCAGTTACAAGGAAAGGCTACCCTGTGGTGGGAAGAGACCAAAATGGTGCATGCTCTTAATGAAAAGACAGTTACTTGGGAAGATTTCCAAGTTAAGTTCAAAAATCGCTACTTGAATGAGCGATACTATGACGACAAAGCTAAGTAATTTCATTAACTTAGATTGGGACAACTCACCATCGATGAGTTTGTCACAAAGTTTACAAATTTACTGAGGTATGTTCCTTATATTAGGGAAGAAAAGGCAAAAGTGCAGAGGTTTTTAAATTGTTTACCTACGATTTACAAGGAGAAAATTGAATTTGACAACCCAAAGACCATGGATGAAGGTGTTAGAAAAGCAAGATTATGCTACCAACAGTTTAAAGGTAAAGCTGAACAAGGGAAGAGCTGGCTGAACAAGGGTGAGTTCAAAGGTAAAAGAACAAAACCAGCATATCTAAGAAATTTTGGTAGAGATCATCAGCGGAAAAAATTTAGTAGACCAAAAGAAAGCCAAACTGCTCAGTCCCAAGTGGCTTCAAAACCAGTAGAAGGGAACAATAAAAAGGAAGGAACAGTCAGAATGAAGGAACCTCTGAAATTTTGGGGCTGTGGAGAACCCCATATGATGAGGGACTGCCCCCATCGAAATATACACATGATCAGCAGAGAGCGAGAGGCCACAACAGTCAATGACATAGCCAGAAACATACCAACTATCAGTGCAGCATTGGAAAATCGGCAAGCAGAACATCAAGCAACCATGGTGGAAATGGAGGGTAAGATTTATGACTTACCTGTTACTGTTTTGATTGATCCAGGTGCTTCTTTGAGTTACATTAGTCCTGGAATTGTAGAAAAATGTAAAATTAAACCTGAAAAATTTCAGCAGTCATGGTTGGTACAGCTGGCCACTGGAACTAAGAGAAAAGTCACACATAAGTTGCCCAAAACAACAATACAATTAAATGGGTTCCCAACAGAATTAAATCTGAACATATTGCCATTAGGATCCTATGATCTGCTGATAGGAATGGATTGGCTAGAAAAGAAGAAAGCCTTGATGAACTGCTGGGATAAAACCTTGCATTGTGTAGATGAGGAAGGGAAACCTTTTACACTAAAAGGGAAACTAAAACCCATTGTAGTAAGACAAATATCAGCCTTACAATTGAAAAGAACAGCTAGAAAAGGATACCAAGTCTATGCAGTGCATGTAGAAGAAATAGAACAGCAAACTGAGGAAGAGTTGCTGGATGCTATACCAGTCATAAGGGAATTTAAGGAAGTCTTTTCCAAGGAAACTCCTCATCTTCCCCCCAAGAGAGAGATTGATTTTTCAATCGATCTGGTACCAGGAGCAACACCTGTTTCCCGAGCACCTTATCGAATGAGCCCTCCTGAACTAATGGAATTGAAAATGCAATTACAGGAATTGTTAGATAAAGGGTATATAAGACCAAGTGTGTCTCCTTGGGGAGCCCCAATTTTATTTGTGAAAAAGAAGGATGGAACTTTTAGGATGTGTATTGACTATTGTCAACTGAATAAATTGACCATTAAGAATAGATATCCCCTTCCTAGAATTGATGATCTTTTTGATCAAGTGAGAGGAGCTTCAGTCTTCTCCAAGATAGACCTCAGGACTGGGTATCACCAGCTCAGAATTAAAGAAGAAGACATCAACAAAACAACATTTCGAACCAGGTATGGGCATTACGAATTTGTAGTCCTACCTTTTGGTTTGACGAATGCCCCTGCCACCTTTATGTGTCTGATGAACAGTGTGTTGAATAAGTATTTGGACAAATTTGTTCTTGTGTTCATAGATGATATCTTAGTCTACTCCAAAAATGAGGAAGAACATAAGGAACACCTGAGAATAGTGTTGCAAACTTTGAAAGAAAACCAGCTATATGCCAAGTTCAGTAAATGTGAATTTTATAAAGATAAAATTCAATATCTGGGTCATATTATCTCAGAAAAAGGTTTGGCAGTTGACCCTGAAAAGATAAAAGCCATTAAAGAATGGCCAGTCCCCACTGATGTCTCAGCAGTAAGATCATTTATGGGAATGGCAGGCTATTATCGCAGATTTGTGGAGAGATTCTCTGCTATAGAAAATCCCATAACCTCATTACAAAGGAAGGGTGTCAAGTTTGTGTGGACTGAAAAATGTCAAAACAGTTTCGAACAATTGAAACAGAAACTTATCTCAGCTCCTATATTAAAAATTGCTGATCCTGATAAAGAGTTTGTGGTATGTACAGATGCTTGCAGAGAGGGGCTAGGAGGAGTCCTATTGCAAGAAAATTTAGTTATTGCCTATGAGTCTAGGAAATTGAAAACTCATGAACAAAATTATAGTGCATATGATTTGGAATTTGCAGCTGTTATTCATGCTTTAAAAATGTGGAGGCACTATCTGCTCGGAAAGAAGTTCACATTGATGACTGATCATATCAGCCTCAAATATTTTTTCTCCCAAGCTGACCTTAATGCAAGACAAGCCAGGTGGCTGTCTTTTCTAAGTGAATTTGATATGGATATAAAGCATATCAAAGGGAAGGAGAATAAAGTTTCGGATGCATTAAGTCGAAATTCTTGTCAACATTTAAACAGCATGGGAGGTAGTGCCCATATGGAGATAGAAGAATTGGTGGGAAAAGCAGCAATTCAAGATCCCAATTATGAAGCACTCTTGATGAAATTTCAAACAAGGGATAAAACTGATTTCACTAGAAATCAAAAAGGGCTGCTCTATTACAAACACAGGTTGTATATTCCAAATATAGAGTCATTGAAAAGAGAAATTCTAGATGAATATCACAAACAGCCCTATGCCGGACATCCAGGATACCAGAAGATGTTAACAGCCTTGAAGAAGAAGTTGTTCTGGCCAGGAATGAAGAGAGATGTGGAAGAGTATCTAAGTAGGTGTATGGAATGTCAACTGGTCAAAGTTGAGCATCAACACCCAGCAGGGCTTCTAAACCCTTTGCCAATTGCAGAGTGGAAATGGGACACAGTTTCCATGGATTTTATAACAGGATTACCCAAAACTAAATATCAACATGATTCAGTCATGGTGGTAGTAGACACTTTAACCAAGGCTGCTCACTTTATCCCAATAAAATCTACCTTTGGAACAACTCAGGTAGCAAATGTTTTCCTAAAGGAGGTAGTAAGGCTTCATGGAGTTCCCAAGGTGATTGTCTCAGATCGGGATGCTAAGTTTACAGCAGCATTTTGGAAAGGATTGTTTGCAGGAATGGGTACTAAGCTGAATTTTAGTACTACCTATCACCCTCAAACAGATGGGCAGACAGAAAGGACGAATCAAATATTAGAGGATATGTTGCGAATGTATGTGATGGATAGACCATCAAAGTGGGAAGAGTATCTGCATCTAGCTGAGTTTGCTAACAATAATAGCTACCAATCCTCTATTAAGATGAGTCCGTTTGAGGCACTCTACGGGAGAAAGTGCCGTACTCCCTTGAGTTGGAGTCAACCAGAGGATAAACTGGTGTTGGGACCAGATGCACTACAAGAGATGGAAAGAATTGTTAAACAAATACAGAGAAACATAAAGACAGCACAAGACCGACAGAAGAGCTATGCTGATAAGAAAAGGGTGCACCGAGAATTCAAAGTGGGGGATCATGTGTATTTGCGCATTAAACCCAAAAAGAGTACACTTTATGCAGGAATTTGTGCAAAACTGGCTCCTAGATATTGTGGGCCTTTTTAGGTGTTAGAAAGGGTGGGACCAGTGGCTTACAAGCTGGCCTTACCACCCCATGTTAAAGTGCATAATGTATTTCATGTTTCATTATTAAAAAGATATGTGCATGATGCTTCTCACATAGTTGATTGGAATGTTGTACAGGTGGAACCAGAAGGGGAGTTTCTGCGAGAACCGCTTCAAATATTGGAGCGGGAAGAAATTGAATTGAGAAACAGAACAGTGGTCAGAGTAAAGGTGCAGTGGAAGCACTTTACTGCTGAAGAAGCCACCTGGGAAAGGGAAGCTGAAATAATGGAGAAATATCCATTTTTGTTTAACTGAACTTTAGTAGTTGAATAATAACACCGAGGACGGTGTTTATTTTCAGAGGGGGAATATGTAACACCCCCAATTTGTGTGTTGAATTTTTTTAAGTTAGACAATTGAACTTTAATCCTAAGGGGGTGGACCCCAAGGGATGACTATGGTGTGAATGTATTTGCATATTTTATTTGAGGAAATAAATAAAATGATTGTGCATTTTGACCAAAAAGAGAATTAGAGATCACTTGCCAAAATCCATGAGGATGGATAAGGCAACAAATCCCCAAAAATCTTTCAAAAATCCTTGAAAGAAATTTATTTATATTTGAGGAGGAATCTAAATTTCCCCAATGAAGAGGAGTAGTTGGGAAGAGGTGAGAAAAAGCTGGAAAAGCTGAGGAAAAGCTTAAAGCAGCTTTAAAGAATCCCAAAATGGGAAGCCTAGGCTAAACAGGAAAGAAAGCATCCTGCTATTCTAGACGCAGAATTAGAAACATGCTTTGGGGAGTTATGAGCTTAAATAAGCTGCTCCTAGGCAGATCAGAGGTTGATCTGTGCTAGGAGGTGATCTATGCTCGGGGGTGAATCCTGGGAGATAAAGAGGATTCTAAGGTTGGGATGTTGGTCATTTGAAGACTGTGGTATGTTCTGAAATCTTGTTATTCTATTTTCTGATGGTATGAATTGGCTACATATAGAAAATTTAATTAAATGGTGTGATTGATGTTAGTGCTACATTTAACAGTATCCATCATAGGGTAACTACCCTCCAGATTCTGTTTAGTTGTAGACTAGAACATCCATAGAGTATAAACTTCAGAATCTGTAAACCAAGGTCGGTTTAGATCTGAAGTTACTTAAACCTCTCCAGATGATTAATTTACCTCTACAGATGACATTCGAAATTATGCTAGAAAACGAGTAATTTAACTCTATAGAATGGTTATAATATTCATAAGTGGGGAGATTCCCTCTCCAAATCTATCTTGAGTACTTGAACAAATTATCATACACAGATTCCATATATCTTTAAAGTCCTCTAGAAAAACATACTTTTAAATCTAGAGAGATTGAGTCCTAACAGAAATTTGAGTATTAACCTACTTCATATTTATGTAAATACTGAAGTCTTATACTCAAATGTTAAATATAATAACTGTCTTAGCAGATCTGAATTCATATGACTCATTGAAGAGAATTAAAGATGCATATCTTGAAGAGAGACATTGTATATTCTCAAAAGAAGCTCTAAACTATATCCGCCAATAACCCTCATAGCATGTACATAGCATATTAAAGATGGAATGTCTACTTTTAATTAATGAACCTAGCATTAAAATCAAGAAGTAAATCTATTATGTAGATATAGAACGCGAATGCCAATGGAACACTTATATAAGCTATCTATATGTATATCCAACACTTTCCATACAGTCCGTGAGCTATAGTCCGATCATTGTATGTACCATTACGGTTGGCATGAACTATATAAAAACAAATATAATAGGCGCACTGCTGTCTCGGATTCGTGGCAACACTTTTACAACCATGATAAACAAATAACGTGAGGGAGTATAGACATATATATATAAACCAAACGGTGATGCGTTTTTTTTTTAAAAGAGGGTTAAATATAACTGAAGCTTCACGAATATACAAAGTATAAGATCTAGCAAATTAAAATAGGAATGCGCCGAGAGTTTGGCACATAGTTAGTCATACCTCCATTTCAATGTATGTACATATGAGATTTATTACAGGTCAACAAAAGTTATAAGTGCGAGTGGTATAGAGGCGGACCCCGTGTGAAAAGAAATCAAGAAATACAAATCGGAAACAACTACGTTAATATGAGATATATTACTGATCCCTGCGGCCAATTTATTTTAACATATGGTTCAGCCTACGCGTGCACAATTTGATGTGCTACGTGCAACGAGTGCCGAGAGCAAACTCTAGCTCATTGTAGCCTGTTACTATGCGCCTATTTACGAAAATAGAACAAAAATAATGGTTGCTTCAGTAAAACTTCGTTTCAAAGAAACTGATAGCAAAATCTTTTGTTGACGGTGTCATGATCGCGTATGGTTACAGATAAAGGATAAAAAATAAAATAAAAAGAAATTATTATCGTTAAGCCAACGCAATTCCAGCCACGGCCTCACCTCATTAGGTTACACAGAGAAGCCAAACCATGAACCAACCCATCCACAGTGCTGCTCGACAGCAGGATTTCAGCTGATTTGGTGATAGGCTGGACTGTACGCAACCCATGGGACAGAAAACAAAAATTTCATTTAAAATACAGCGTTGAGGTAGGGTTTTCAACAGGAGGATGACCGATATAATACCTCGGTGCCCCACCCTCGAATGACACATTCAGAATACTGCAAATAGATGAAGAAGAAACTCAACGCCCAACTTGCTGAGGTCCGACAGAGGATTGAGGGTAGAATTTACCCCTCTGCAGACGCTCTAACGGTGGCCACATCGAAATGTATGAAACCCTGAGAGGGTATCTGAAGGAAAACAAACTAATTGAACCAGGAACAGAGATGATTCGAGCACGACCAATGAATACCGGCTAGAACTCTGTCTCGGAACAATCCGACTACTACAGCCTCTCTGCGCCCTCTACAATAGCAGAGTCAATACTGTAGAAAAACAAAACACAAAAATAAGAATTAGTAGAAAGAAATGGAAAATTTCCATGCGTAAGAAATATAAGGCAACCTCAAAAACCCTAACCGGTCTGCCCAGTAACTTAAACAAATCCCGAGGGGGATTTAGCAGATGCAGTGTATCAAGAGAATGGTACCCGGTAATATTCGGCTGCGCCAAGGAGGTATGGAGTCATACGCCTGAAGTACCGAGTTAAACCTAAGGTAACGGCTGTCATAATGGAAGTGCGGCGCTGTCCAGACCTGGAGCCGTCTGATCTGTTCATTCAAATCCAGATGTTGAGTTTTCATGGACGGAGGGAAGCGTACGCCGCCTCTGACAAACCTTCTCGCTCCATCGTGAATTACTGTGCCTGCAAACAAGCACCAAATAACGTTAACCATTATACATTGCACGCAAAACCCTAGGACTGAGCTTGTTCTCGGCAGCTTACACGAAAATAGAACTAATGTATCTACTGTGTACCTACGAATGAAATCACGACGCGTGTAGCCGGGTTCTAGAATGGTATCATTCCATTGGCCAGTAACCTGGTCAGAGTTGACCCACTGTCAAGCATCCTGCTATAACTCATATCGGTGGAATAGGTGCCAAGTCGCGACCGATCGGTTGAATAAAAACACCTAAAATCAATTGTGTTAGTCACGTTAATCACAACAAAAATTTCATAATGTAACCCCGTAACCATACGGTGACAGCCCACGCGGATCTGTGTATAGTTACCATCGAACTGACTCGGTGATAAGTGTTACAGTAGCCGCGATGGATTAACATGGAGCCTCATGTATAAAGTCGGAACAAAGAAAACCGTGCGGTATGATGATGTAAAAACGTGCATTAATCTACAGTCGCCGAAAGGGTTCGGCAGCGCATGTCAAAATATATATTTAGAAATCGATATAGATATAAGTGTACGAAACCATAGGTGGCAAATAGAAACAATTATTGTAAGTTGTATGGCCTCGGATGGTATAATTGCATATATAGGATATATTAAATATATATCTGTGTTATGCATTAGCGTATGCACAAATTGCATTGACCGAGCTAATGGTATATATATATACGAGTTAAATACTATACAGACTAAAAATTAATACATACACGGGTTGTCTATGGTGCCCATATGTGTTATGCGGATACATAGGTCGATACCTACGTAGATACATAGGTATTTGATGGACCTATTCCAAACTATATATTGAGGGTCCATAATATATATATGCTTGGTGTCGATGTTTGATATACATATGTTTTACATGTGTAATATATGGGATATAGGTATTATATATATAATACCTTACGGAATCGAAAATCGATGTTTGATATATATATATGTTTTATATATATATACTATATGGGATACATGGATTATATATGCGATATATATAAGGCCTTAGAGAATAGACCAACCAAATATACATAGAGCTATAAGAAATCTATAAGAGATTTAGAAATTCATGTAAAGGGGGTTAAAGCAAACTTAGGTAGCATTGAATACTAGTAGGAGAAAATAGTGTAAATTGGGTAAATGGAAAGGAATACTCCAAGAGCATGAATGGAAATAAATACCCCTTTTGCACTAAATTACTCAAGGAAAAAAAAATAAAAAATTTTCGTTAACTAGAGGTGTTACAGTTTTGTTAGTTATAAAAAACTTGTAAAATTTTGTTTGACATGCCTAGTTACATTTTCATTGCAGTTCCTCTAATAATTTTGTTACATTTTCATTGTTTATCAAATTATTGTTTGCGCACCAATATATGCAACTATGAAAACTAGCTCACAATTGCTGACACACTGGATCACAGTTGCTGACACACTGGCTCACAGTTGCTACAACACTGGCTCACCATTGCTGCAACACTGGCGCACTGTTGCTGCAACTCATAGACAGTAAAGGCATTATATTTGATGCTGTAATATATATCTCTCTAGTTTGTTTTGTTAGTTATAAAAAAACCGGTAAAATTGTGTTTGACATGTCTAGTTACAATTTCATTGCAATTCCTCTAATAATTTTGTTACATTTTCATTTTTTGTATTCCAATTTATATATCAGATTATTTTTTGCACACCAATATATGCAACTATGCAAACTGGCTCACAGTTGTTGACACACTGGCTCACAGTTGCTGACACACTGGCTCACAGTTGCTGCAACACTGGCTCACCATTGCTGCAACATTGGCTCACCGTTACTGCAACTCATAGACAATAAAGGCATTATATTTTATGTTGTAATATATCACTCTCCAGTTTGTTTTGTTATTTATAAAAATCTAGTAAAATTGTGTTTGACATGTTTAGTTACAATTTCATTGTAGTTCCTCTAATAATTTTGTTACATTTCCATTTTTTTATTTGAATTTATATATCATATTATTGTTTGCACACCAATATTTGCAACTATGCAAGTATGCAAAACCACTTGAAAGCTATCTTCCATGTCTAACAAAACAATCAATGTATTAAAAGAATGAGTTTAAATATATGGAGTTATTTAATCACCTTAAATGAAAATTCCATCAAATTAGAGAAATCTCCAACCATATCCTCACCACCTATCAAACATACATGGACATAGTTAACAAAACATTAATACACCAAATACAGCTAATACAGGAATAAATGTTAATATCAAATTGAAAACAAAATCGTGCACAAGAAACCTGGAAAAACATTCATTGTTGGCACAGGGGCGACCTCACTTGTTGAGTTCTTCAAACTGAAATGATTTATCTTCACCTGCCGAGATATTCAAGTCAATTTCGAATCTTGCACTGTGTTGCCTTGTTTTTCGGGGTTGTTGTATAGCACAACACTTTTTTAAAATTTCCTTAAACCGATAACAGGGTTCAACATTTTTTAGAAGAACATATATCAACCAGTCCATCCTACGAGAACATTTCTTTCTTCTATCAGATAGAAATTTTGTCTTTAGGTAATAGTGATATGATTCCACATCATTGTTTGTCTCGTGATTTGCATGGGGAAAATCCCAACAACCTTTGACCCACATCCCTAATTGCATAAAATTTGGGTTAATGAAGATATTTCATCCATATTTCAAACCAAAAAGAGAAATGTAACTTTAGAGTTTTTCAACTTACAAATCTTGTCACCCGAAACCCAATTCTTGTTGAAATAGTCTAGGAACTTTTCCTGATCAGCAAATTTGTTGAAGAAAGCATTAATTGCAGTGCTGACTTCAACATTGGAACAATAATTCATAATTAAACCCAAATCACTAAACATTTATTTTGCTATTTCTGGATTACTGGCCAATCGATTCACATTTTTTAGCCATGCTCGACGTACGTGCCAAACACACAAGATAATATTGCACTTTGTGATTCTCTTGCCACATTCAATTCATTTCCAGCATGTTATTTTTGTAATAAATACAAGTTGTACTGTGAAACAAGAATATTGAAGTTACCTTAAAGCACCAATTTCAGCCAATGCATCATCAACCATGAAAGCATTAACTTTCCAACTATGATCAACTTGGTGACACCTATGCAGGAGATGCTCCAACCATAGCGAAATGTCATGTGATGTATTACGTGATGACACCGCCCATGCAATGGGCACCCCACTTTGTTGGTGATCAAACACGACGAGTGTGTACAATTGATACTATCACATTCAAAATACATAGATCATCAACTTCAGATCATCAATCATTATTAATCAAGTTATTGTACTAGATCAATCATTCTTAATACACTCACCCCATACTTATTCGTGCTGAATGTCGAATCCATGGCTATTAGGCTATTATTCGATAGCTTCACCATGGTCTCCAACATCAACTTTGTTTGAATTCCAATTATAAAAGGGACATCTCCACCATTGGGCTTTTGATAAAAGAAAAAATCATTTTGGTGTTTCCTATACCAAAGGTTCATACTCATTTCATCCTTCTGATGCAACTGATAATTTCCTTTCATTAGACGATTATATATGTTAACAACACCTTTTCTACACAAAAAGAAATCCCTATCTCGAGCTGCAGCATCCATGTCAATATATTTTTTAACATGCATTTTGCAAACAGATCAACTGGCACATCCAAAAAGAAACAACTCTCTACATAGGAAACCATGTCCCTTGATAACTTTGGTTTATGCAGCACCCTAGCATGACCAGAGGTGTCATGTTGGCCATGAAAAGACAATCCTTGGCTATCTACATGCTCATACATGTTATATGTTATTATCGCAACCTCAGGGATTTGAACCATAATTTTTACAATGAAATGGCATTGGCATCCCCTCTTTTTCACAAATGAGTATTTTCGCTTCACTTCATCTTGTCCCCTTCTGTCATCGGGGCCATATGAACAAGCATAGTTGCATAAAAAAGTTTGGAAACTCAATACATATGATACCAACATATTGAAAATTGTTTGAGCACTATTCATACCAACTCCATTGAAAACTGTTTGAGCACTATTCATACCAACATATTGAAAACTTTATGAGCACTATTCATACCAACATATCTACATAGGATTTATAAAAAAACTTACTCTTCATATACCAAGGAAGCAGTAGGCCTTGACCATGGGCGTTTTCTTTGTATCCGGGTGAAAAAACATGGAGCATTTGGGTTCATTTCCTCTCCTTTAATAAATTCTTCAACTCTAGCTGAAGGAATTTTTGCAATCCGATCTAAGGAGTCCATGTGTTTTCCTTGTACAAGAGACCAATCTAAATCCGACCTAGAGAAGATTTGTTTTTCTTTAGGGTTTTGCACTGGAAGGGCAATCATTGATTCCCATTTCACTTGCTTCACCATTTTTAAGCGAGTATATGTTTAAGCGAGTTGCCGCAACGGTGGAGTGGGCGCAAAGGGGATTCTCACTTAAAAATACTCAGACATCGAATTAAAAAACAATGTTTCACTAAACAAAACACAAACAAACTGGTTTTCAGCAGACTTGTTTTTAGTAGTGGTCCCGCGAGTCAGACTAGTTTTCAGTAGTGGTCCCGTGAGTTGCCGCAATGGAGGAGTGGGTGCAACGGCTATTCTCCCTTAAAAAAACACAGACATCGAATTAAAAAACAGACCCCGGTTTTCAGTAGCCGTTTTGTTCAATCCAGCGACTCTCCCTTTCGTTCAATCCAACGACTCTCCCTCTCGATTTTTCAGTAAGATTTCAGTAACATTCAAGCAACTCTACCTCTCGATTTTTGGTTCATTCCACGATTCTCCCCCGTCTTCCCTCGACTGGTTTGCACCGACCTGTTCGCATTATGGCGTGGGAAATTTGCATTCGTGTTATTCATGGCACCCCTGTCACCGTAGGTGGGTAGGAGGAAAACGATACGTTTCGTGGGACGGAGACAAAGATGAAGCTGACGGGGAAGGGTAACAGTAACATCGCGGGGACAGACGGAGATGGAGATGGTGAGGGGCGTGGGGCCCACATTTGCCGGAGGCATTCGCTGGATGTATTCGGCAGTCTGCGGGGGGCACAAAACCCAAAGTCCATTCCGTCGAATGGTTAGCTTACTCCATAAAATCTTACCATATATTTATCTTCTAACCAATAAATTTTTTCCATCTCTCCAAAATTGTTTTAAGCCCACAGTACTGTGCAATTATCTATTGACACAACATTCTTCATCCTCGCCCATACCTGTGCTTTTAGTTTTCACGTCGTCCTCTCTGGAGCCTGTACCTTTCTCCCATACCTCCATTCGCCATACCTCCGGCGTGGCGGGATCTTTCACTGGCCTCCTTCGCACACTTCCTCCTTTGTTTCCCTCTGGTTCGAATCTTGGACAAATCAGAAAATCAAAGGGAGACCCCTGGCGTGTGGTGGGAATTGAGGCTAGGGCGAGCTTATTCTGGCGATGCTTTGGGAAGTCTACAGTGACGTGGGAGATGGTGGGAATTGGGGCTAGGGCTTGGGGGAGCTTATTCATGGCGATACTTTGGGAAGCCCACGGTGACGTGGGAGATGATAAGGTGTCGTTCAGGATGTGGAGAAGGGCTGGGAAGGCAGTGGACATAGCCTTTTCTCACTGTCTCTTCGATGTCATAAACTCCAGGGAAGGCTTGCTCAAGAGGTAGATGGGTTATCTGTCAATATGCTTGAGACACCCTTTTGTCCTATCAAGGTGGTCACCGACTTGAAGGAGGATGTTTTGAATGCTGATATTGTTCTCAATGGATTTCCCTCCACCAAGACGAAGCAGGTTTTTGAAGCCATTGGGAGGTACTGGGGAAATTGCCTGTCCTTATTTCTCTGGCCAAGAGAGTGGAGGCAGTGTTAAAGCCTGTTCCACATATTGTTATGCCCACTCAAATAATCCATGATGGTAGTTAGGATTCTTTTCCCCTGCACCCATTTTCTTAAATTTAGCCCATGCCATGATTTTCGGTGTGTTTTTCCCTCTGAGCAATAGACAATTTTCAGTGCGTTTTTCCCTCTGAAGAATGGGAGACAGGGCTTTGTTTTGGGTTTCGGTTTCAGTTACAGTGGTACATTGTTTTTGAAAGCGACATGGGTCTGCTGCTTGCCTCCCCTGACGATCAATGGTGATTTTGAGTACAACGATTTTTAATTGCAGCCCAAAACTTGGAAAAATGCGGCAAACGCCATTGATATTCTCGTATCCTTCGTTGCAGTGAAAATGATGCACGACCGCACCAACAAACTCGAAATAAATTAAGAAATTGACCCTCTTTATGTTTCACTTGTAGAAGAATTTGCATTATTGTGATGCGATCAACACACTGCGTTTTTATTTGATGGGCACTCTCTGTTGAAGTTAATGCCGAGGTAATATCGGGTAAGGATTGAATAAATGCGGAATAACAGGAAGAAGAAAGTTTTTTTTATTTAACAGTCGGTGAAGAAAACCAGATCCGAATGAGGATAATTTCATGATGGTTTGGTTGCAGCTATAAAACTGAGGAACTTCTCAGGCTACAGACTCAGTATCTCAACTTCAGTTCACAGATAGAGGAGCGATCTTCTGACTAATGACACCGATAAAACTGATTATGACTGGTTAGACTCTGTTTGTACGATTTGGCTTTGTTTCTTCAAGTGCCTGGATTCTTGTTGAAACTTTATGGTACTAGTTTCTCCTTGTTATTTAATAAATGTTAAGTATTGGGCTTTATAATTCCGTGTTTATGTTCCATTCTCACGAATTTCTAGTGGAACAAGATTGAGGTTTTCGCTGAACCGTAGAAAAGTGGATAATACAGCACGGGTAGATTCACAGGGTGACCATTTTCTTCCGCAGGTGATAGAAATCTTGCATCGTATACTGCTAGATATATTCAACGATGACATTAGGTTCCAGATTGCACAATTGTAATTTGTAATGTTCAAAAGAAATGTTCCGTGGAATTTTATATTCTCATGAACTGTTGGCAGTCCCATCCACTAGTTGATCATATCCTTTTTGTTCCAGATGAAATTTATGTATGATGAGAGTTCATATGAACTTTGATAAAAGACACAAAGTTTATGTTACATGCTTAAATGTGTTGATCATTCTTTGCTGTCCAATGGTTTCACAGTAATGAGGTCAAACGCATTTGTGAGATGAAATAGTAGAATACCCGTTAATGGGTTTGAGCGAAATGTGGAGGCTCTGTCAATTGAGAAGACACGGTGATTTCGAGATAAGAGAGTAGAAATGCCTGTTAATATCCACACACTAAAGAGTGGAATGCTTTGATATGAACTCATTGAACCATTTCAACAGCTTTTAGTTCAAAGGTCCTCATGTTGTTCAAAGTGTATAAGATAATAATAAATGTTCAAAATGTATGAGATAGTAATAATGGGCAGGGCCTTGAAACTTAAAAGGCCTTATATTCATCTATTGAGGAAAGACGCATTTCTGCAATGAAAGAGTAGAGAAATACATAAGAACCAAGGTCAAATAGGTGCACAAGAAGCTGAAAAGCACAGTAGCATCAGTCAGCTTTTTACTCCTTTTACTTATTAATTCTTGTTTTCAATGGCTTCTCAATTAGCAAATGTGCTTCTCATTTATTGAGATATTGTTTTGTGATGTTAATACAGGCTTGTAACTCCTCCAGACACATCCCTATTTCCATCTCTAGATGATGAAAATCCAACTGTTAATCTTTCGCAGAGAGGCAGACCGCGAAGTCAACCTATTCGTGTTTCAAGAGCATCAAGAGTGCGTGTTTTAAGCAAACTTTTTGCTCTAGAGAAGGAAATGAATTGTGGGAAGCTACGGTTTTATGCCTTAAATGTTTATTTAGCTTTGGTGTAGGCATGATTAGGGCATTTGGGCATCCGACAGGAATGATGCCCTTTATATGGGTATTTGGGCTTCCAAGAGGGTGCTGCAAGTGTTGCACCTGATACTGAAGGCAGTGATCATGATCAAGATGATGTAGGGAAGGAGTGTGACAAAAGCTTGTTTCCCCACATTCAAGAGGAATTTTTTGCCATTGATAAGGTGGACGTAAAAGTTGAAGATGATCTTCGAAACAGAGAATGAGGAGACCTGGTTCTCATGGTTCCATGACAGAGTTGAAAGTTGCAGTAAGTAGGAGACTGGATTCAAGCCTTAGGCTTTCTCTTGACTTTATTAAGGAACCCATCATCCCTTTGATCCTAACTTGCTGGCTTCGTTTGAGAGGGCGCTGAAGAATTTGTCTGAGGAGGAATGGAATGCCATTAGAAATGCAGAGGGGCGGCATCGCAGAAAGAGCCCAAAAGAGGGTGTTTTAACTGGCGCCCTTGAATCTGATAAAAACAAGGACAACCCACTTTCGAAATTTGAGGAATAATGCCCTCCTGGGGGCTAATGCTATGGTTCTATATACCAATACATTGAGGGGTATCAGGGAAACATTCGAGCACTGCAACAATGTGAGAGATGCACTTGAGAGTTATGATATTTGCATCAGTGAAAGGGACGTGTCTATGCATTTGGAGTTCAGAAAAGAGCTCAGAAAATTGATGGGTGGCAAGCTTGTAACGGTGCCCAGAGTGTTCATCAAGGGCAGATACATTGGTGGTGCTGATGAGGTTCTAAAAATCCATGAAGGTGGTAAAATGGCGGAGCTGCTTGCAGGGATTCCAACAGCTATGGCTGGCAGGATCTGTGCTGGGTATGGAGGGGTCAAGTTTGTTCCTTGCATGGAGTGCAGTGGAAGCTGCAAGCTTGTGAATGATGATAAGATGGTTGTGAGGTGCCCTGAATGCAATGAAAATGGCTTGATTTGGTGCCCCATTTGCTGCTAATATCATTTTTCGTTTAGTGCTGAGGATCCCATTGCATAGTACATTTACATTTATTTCTGCACCCTCTTCAAAGTTGTTAGTAAATTTCTTGCCTTCAATTGATTATACAGCAGATTTGAACCTTATAACTTACAGGGCTACAGACCAGTAATGCAAAATGTTAGTTGATATGTCTTGAGATTTCTCCATTTCTCTATTATTTTCCCAGATGGTATCTTGTGTAGCTCTTTTTAATTTATGTATGAGAGTGGTATTATGTTTTTTCTTTTTATGAAAAAAAAGAATTTTCATTACTGTCCTCATTTACGTTGTGTAGCTCTTTTTAATTTATCTATGAGAGTGGTATTATGTTTTTGCTTTTTATAAAATAAAAATATAAAAAAAATAAATTTATTACTGTTTTCATTCACTTTTAAAATTTATCAAATTTGAGTGCAATGGATGAGCCAAGTAGAACATTGTTAGTTGAAAATTTACCTAAATATATTGAGAAATGATAACACTCCACTACCCATGAGCTCAGAAAGATTAAGAGTTATTGTTATTATTGTAATAATAACCACTGCATTTTACACTGGGACAACCCTTAGTTGGTTCACAAGGGAAACTGATGAATCAGATCTAAACAATATTGCTTCACTCTTGAAGTATAGATTTCATAATTGTGTGAGAACAAATCAATACTTTGAAATAATTAAAACAAAAATAGTGATATGCTAAAATGCATATCATAGCATTCCAATAAGTGATCAGAGTCTTTACCTACTCTACTTAATTGTAGAATTTTATTTGACATTAGCACAAATCTATTGGAAATCGTCACTACAACATCCATGCCTTTGTATTTCCTTGTCAACCAAACATCTTCAAAATAGATTATCCTCGTTCTAGATCTCGACCTAGTGAATTATCATTCCTTTCCATTTATCCATGGCAATTTGTTGGATGTGTTATCATCTAGAGCATCTGTGGATCCTATAGAAAGTAAGACTCAAATAGAGATCACATCATCCATTGACACGCCCTCTTTTGATTGCAAGGACTAGAGTGGTTCATGAGGTTTCGAGATTAGAAAGCTTTTCTCCTTCAATGTGGCATTGTGCACCCCTTAAGGTGACATTAATGATGTACTTGGCATATAGCACAAGGAGATAGTTTCTTTCCACATTCCCGACTCCTCCTTTCGGCGTTCCTTTGCACCTCTTGGTGCAATTTCTAGTTAATATTATGATAGAGGATGGTATATAAGTTGTTCACATGTGATGGATTTTCATAGTGATTTGTCTCTTTCTATTCATAATAGGTAGATATTGGTGATTATCCCTATTTTGTTTTTCTATTCAATTCTCTTTTTTCTTTTTTGAAAATGAAATGGAATGCAAATAATAATAATAATAAAATTTCTTTTATTTTTATCTAATATAGAAATGGTTGAATTTGAATGGTTTGCAAAGTTAATATAATGGTTGAATTTGAATGGTTTGTAAAATTAATATGATTTATTTTTTGATTTAATATAGAAATAGACATGGTTGAATTTATTTCTTTGATGTTTTTGGGGTTAGGTCTCTTGTGTAAGGCCGGTTGTTAGATCTCCTCGCAGGATTTGCGGAGATTTTCCTATGGACATAGCTGGTATATATGTGTGCAAGCACATTGGATTCTTAAACAAGATTTTCTCGTGGACGTAGCAGGTATATATGTGTGCGAGTACATTGGATTCGGGTATATGTGTGTGCGAGTACATTGGATTCGTAAACCACAATGTAAAAAAAATTAGTTGAATTTGAATTGTTTGCAAAATTAATATTATAGTTGATTTGAATGGTTTGAAAAATTAATATGAATTTTTGTATATTTTTTTATTATAGAGTATAAGATATAAGGAATATATATCTATATATATCTATATATATATATATATAATATATATATATATATATATATATATATTATTTGAAGTTGTTGAATTTGAATGGTTTGCAAAATTAATATGATTTTTTTAATAAATAATAAATATTTGATCAAAAAGTATTGCTATAAAGAGTTATAAAGAAAATACTTGATTTTAGAATATTGTTTTTTTTTAATAAATGGGCTGATTACAATATGTCTTTGAAAACTTGAACCCACACAACAAGGGAAACAAATTGTTCATAAGCAACTTGAGTTGAGATCTTTTAACTAATTATAAACTTGAACCCACACAACAAGGGAAATGAATTGTTCATTAAACAACTTGAGTTGACATATTTTAAGTAATTATAAAGCATTGATTGATATAAATAATATGATTATACAATATTTTCCCGGATGTGGGTGACCAGGGTCCCCGGGTGGCAAGCGGGGTGTCATGTGCCTACCACAGGGGCGATCACGCAGTTGCCTCATGCTAGTTGCGACGTAGATGTTGGCATGATCAATGGTGAGAGTTTAATGGTGGGAAGGAAGGTGTTAATGGTTTGCAGTTAGCACTATAGGAGAATGGAGGTGGAGGCGATGGAGGTGCATGATCCCAAGGGAAGGAAGTATCACCTTTGTCCATGTCCGCTCGAGCGAGTAGTTATTATTGAAGAAGGATGGAGGGGAGATGTTATCGGATGTAGTGGAGGCCTGAATGATCTTCTCTATGTGTGGAGGGGCGTGGTTGGCATTGTTTCAGTCCAGTGTAGTTGTGTGTCCGAGCTGAGAGGTGGAGGGGTCCTCGGTCCTGTGGTCCTGTTGGCATTCCCTTTTGGAAGGGACTATGACAGCCCACCCATTTCAGGGTCATCGCTGCGTGGGTCGTGGAAAATGCAATGGTAGCAGAGTGACAACCAGAGGAATAAAGCCACTCAACTGTTCCAGTTGGAGAATTAGGGTGGCAGACTCAATTGGGAAGCCTTGTTCTTTGCGGAAAATGATGACAATGATGCCAATGCCATTTCAAAAATGGAGGCTGAGCTGGTTAATTCACTGTGTCTTGAGGGGGGGGTTGAGGTGCACTCGGTTTGGGTGTCAAGGATCCTCCTGGGTTGTTTGACATGTGAGAGGAGGAGAATTGGGAAAATTGTCGAGGAAAATCTCAACAGCATCAGGAAAGCGCTGGACAAAAGTCTTGGTAAAATGCAGGATATCTCAGACATGGCAGGATATTTGGACATTTCACGGCATGTCAGTGTGCTCTCGCTGGATGCTGTCGGGGATGGGGAAGATGAGGAGGACGTGATAGAGTCCGAGCAGAAAGCCCGGGAGGGGAGGACCAGGACCGTGACTGATCAGGTGCCTTGGCTATTTTTTTCTTTGTTAAGATAATGTGTGATTGTATCCTAGTAATGTTTACAATGCGTAGTCTTAGCAGGTTTAGTTGGTCACAAGTTGGATTTCTCACTCTTTTACCTTTGTTAGGGGCCATTAGACTAGAATTTCCTCCCGTTTCTCGGTATGGGCGGAGATGGTTTTGTAATTTTTGACACTCTCGGTCTGGTTTCCGGCATGCCGGCAGACCACTGTATGTACTTATTTAATTAGTTAATAGAAGGAGGCCTATATTTGCTAACAATTTTTTTTTTTGATTATATAATATTTAATTTTTTATCTATTGTCCTTGGGTGGTAGAAAATTTGGCAAAAGCCATGTTGGCATTCCCTTGTGTATCAAAGTGATGGAAATTTCAACCCCCAACACATATCTCACCAACTAAACTTTATATATATATATATATATATATATATATATATATCAAGGGCCCTCTCCTCCTCCCTTTTTCAACCTAGGCTTTGGAAAAAGTTTGTTGATGACGTCTGTGTGGTGTGGCCACATGGCAAAGAGAAATTGGACCTTTTCTTCCGGCATCTCAATAATTTGTCTGACTCCATTAAGTTTACCATGGAATTAGAAGTGGATGGTAGCCTTCCCTTTCTTGATGTCCTTATTTCTAGGAATGAAGAAGGTTATTTCTCTCATCAAGTCTTTAGAAAGAAGACACACACAGAGCAATATTTACATGCGGGTTCTCATCATTTACATGCTCAGAAGTTAGGGGTTCTTAGTACCTTAGCCACTAGAGCCTTTAGAATTGCTGATGAACACCACCTTGAAGGTGAGAAATCTCATCTCCTTAATGTTTTCCTTAGAAATGGTTATAGCAAGGTTCAATATCTTAGAGATTTTCAAAAAGCTGAAAAAGGTCTTAGGGTTAAAAATGATCATTGTGATAGGTCATCTGGAGTTCACCTTCCTTTTATCCAAGGAACGACTGATAAAATAGCTAGAATATTAAGGAGACATAATGTATCTTCAACCTTCAAGCCCCTCCGCACCATTCAGAGTTCGCTTAGATTGGTTAAGGACCCGATTTACCCTAAGGATGGTAAGGGTGTTTACTTGATTCCGTGCTCCTGTGGGACACCTTACATTGGTGAAACTAGTTGATCCATTAGTCAAAGAATTCATGAACATGTCGTTGACCTAAAGCATAATAGATCTCGCTCCTCTGCCTTAGCAGAGCATGCTGAAAAGAAAAAGCATCACATTTGCATTGAAGATGCTAAGTTTATTGCGAGGGTTGAGCATTTCCACCACCGAAAGTTGAGGGAGGTCTTAGAAATCGAAAAGAGGTCGGTCAACCTTAACGAGGATGATGGGTGGAGTGTTAGCAGATGCTGGATCCCTGCCCTTCATTCTTAGTTATTGGTTTTCTTCCCTTCTATTCTCCCTCGCGGCTTTTCCTCTCCTCTGGTCCCCTGTTTCTTTCTCCCTTTTTGTTCTTTATAATTTTTTTATTTTTATTTATTATTATTTATTTATATAGTTACTATTATTTTTATTTATCTATTTATTTATTTATTCATTTATTATTTATTTATCATTATTATAAGTGCTCTAAAAGGTTAATTGAATTGCTAAAATTGGCTAATTACTCTAATAAATAACATTCTGGATAATGCTCTATTTCTGTCACTGATAGCTAGCATCATCATCATTGTGACATTGATTCTAAGGAATATTTTTACTTTTCATTGCTATCTCATTTCTAAATAATTGGATAACTGGATAATGGATTACATTGTTTCTAGTTGAATAAGCATTCCTTGTGGAAGCCTTTCTTTTGTGACAAGTGTAACTAATATTGTGCATTGCAAGTGAGCTTCCATTATTGATAATCAAATCACTCTTAAAATCATTTAAATTGATAATCATAATCGTGATAAGAGTAAGGTTTGTGATAATATAAAAGAATTGCTAATTTTGTTTAACCTCTCTCTTATGTATCTAATTGACACATTGGCATTCTATTGTTAGTTGTTATCTAATTGATGCTCTAGCATTGTTGGGAGAAGCATTGAATTTGTTTATTTTATGAGAAATTGTCTATTGGTATTTTGGTGCCTTCTATCTTGTTTCATTGAGCATTTCTCTTTTAGTAAAAATTGACATTATACATTGATCAAGTACTTCATTGTTCTAAATTGGATATCATTTTCTCTAAGTGCTTAAGACATTTAACAATCTCACTAAAAGTAATCTTGAATCTTGAATCTTGAATCTTGAATCTACATTCTAGATTTTAGTATTTCATTTAATTAATTTACCTCCAAGTGTAAGCTTGATTGAAAGACTCTAGGACCACCTTTCTCATATAGCGTGCAAAGTTTAGACCCTCTTTAGTGGTTAACATGGTTACCTTACAGTCGTCAGAGCCACAGTCTTTGCAGTGTCAGAGGCATCCGGTGGTTATATTTCTAGGGGAGATATCATTAATATAGCCATTTCTATCTTTCCCTAGGCTTCTCTCCACAACCTACTCTAGAGACTAGTTTCTAAATAGCTAAGGGAAAGGATTGACCTAGTTAGGCATTTAACCTAAAATAAACCAAGATCTTGCATTTCACTTAGTTTATTAGGTCTTGCATTTCATATAGGATAGTGAAGCATCCTAAAGTAGAATTGTTCATCCAGTGGCTTGGTATATAATTAATGTAAAGCAAGTATTTGACTCCATTAAGACACTGGTCTTTCAAGATAATCTAATCTAATCATTAAAATTTCTAAATTAACCAAGTTGCTAGGGCATTCAATTGTGTCTACTGGACTTGTCGGTTGCCAAAATATCTTTCCATCTTCACATTTCATGAGGAATACCCCCCATAGCCTGTTGTAGGGAGACAACTAGAACAAAGAAGGTGGTGATCAGAGTGATAATCCTCGCCCTGATCATTGTCGTATATTTCCTATACATTTTGTGTGACAATAGGGCCAATCTCCTCAAAATAAGAAATTATCTTTATAATAATTCCTCTCACATGTTTCAGTTTTTGCATAAAGATCCTGGAGTTATGACATCTCCAAATGCCCCAAAAGATATAAAATGGAAAATAATTGTGCTCATTGTATGTGCTAAACGAGTGTGTGAGACATGCCTCTATCGAGATTTGAATCCATATTGCATTAAAATTTAGTTCCTAAATGACTCCACCCCACACTAAGGCCGCAAAGGGACATGTGGGGAATAGGTGACCCACATCCTCAATTCCATTCAAGCATAAGATATATCTTCCCAAACCCACATGGCCTCTTTTCAAGGGATTCTCCCAAGTGAGTATTTTATTATGTATGACCAACCAATAGAAACATTTAAGTATATGTGGAATGTCCCATCTCCATGATTTTTGAAGATTTTTTAAACCACAACTTGTTGTCTAGTGAACAATCTACCCATGAGACCTTGTTGTATATCTCTTTCACTGATATTTATCCCTTATAAGTATTACCTTCCCATGTCAAATGATCCCCTTGTGTATAAAGGGAAATACTAGCTAGAATTAATTGAAAAGTGTAGCTTTCTCATCCCTCTGCTAAGGGACCTGTAATACCAATCTCACCAGCATTGAGCCATGAATGTAAATAAGGAAATGTACGACGAGAAATAAAACATGATTAAGAATGAAAAAACCACAATCATGAAGATGTTGAAGAAGGGGGCCGAGACTTTATAATTACCATCAAAACCTTCTATTGCATCCAATTTGATCTCTATCTTTGAACCTGAACCAACCTCCCATCTCAGGCCACCAAGTAACCAAAGCTGCTTGTCCATCATGCTTTGCAGATATAAGATGCACACTTCATTTCTGTTGCTCCCTCTTTGATCCTTAGTTTCATATTTTTATTATTTAGATATTTCTCACTAATGATTCGCTGCCACAGGGCCACTCCCTTTTAAAGCTCTCCAAAGGTTCTTAATCAATAAAGCTTTGTTGAAACCTTCAATGTCTAGTATGCCCCAACCCCCTACCTCCACCATACTAGCAAGCACGGTGAATATTCCTCACATGAAGAGGCCCAACCCAAAGAAACTTTGGCGATAATAACATCAATTTAAGTTTTTATCTATTAAATTTCTAAATATTTTAAACATTTTGAATTTAATTTAATGGTATAATTTTAAGTGAGATTTTAATTTTCTATTATCTAAATTGTACTTTATATGTATAAATATTTTTAATATTTTAACAAATTTTAAAATATTCTTATATTGATAATGAAGCTCTATAGCTCATTCCAAACGTCTATAGAAGAATTTACTACTTGCTATGGATCCAGAAAAAACATTATTACAAAATTTTAAAACATTTAAATTATATTTTTAATAATTTATATTGAAAAATATAAATAATTTTTAATGTATAAATAATTTTAATATTTAAGAATGAAAATATTTAAATTAAATCAATTACTAATTTAAATCTAAATTTACAATTTCAATAATTAAAATTTAAAATAAAAATATAAAGATTATAAAACATTTACACTATTTCAAATTTTATAATAACGTAAAATTTGTAAAGCACTTTTCCAAATAATAAAATTGTAATTAAAATAAAAAATCTTATATATCGTATAATTTTATTAATTTCAAAATTTGATTTCTGAATAATAAAATTATAATTAAAATAAAAAATCGTATATATCGTATAATTTTATTAATTTCAAAATTTGATTTAAACGGACTTTTAAAAATGGCTTTATTCCTTAAACAAATTACAAAAATATAATTAATCAAAATTTTAAAATATATATAATTTAATAGAAAATAAAATTTAAAAAAAATAAAAAAATATTTCCTATGACATCAAATCCTTAATTATAAATAAAAGAGTTAAAAAAAAATAATTAATTAAAATTTTAAAATATATATAATTTAATAGAAGATATAAATTTAAAAAATAAAAAAAAATAGTTTTTATGATATCAAATCCTTAATTATAAATTATAGTGATATAGTGAAATAGTTTCACTTTGAGTACATTCATAGATTCATATATCTAACGCTCTAGAAATTATATTTTATAGTAATCAGTCAATATAGGCTGACTCATTACTGTTATTAAAAAAAAACCACTAGATTTGAAATAACTTACTAGTAATCTGAAAGAAACATAACATTTAAGAAAGATAAACTCTTAACTAAACAAAAACAATTTTAAGACATACTCCAAACACTCACTTTACTCCATAATTAAAGCTTTCTTAACTTTTAAAAAATAATTTCAAGAAAGAGTAGACATGTGCACACAACCCTTTGAATTACCATTTAAAGTCAAATGTACAACAGAAGAGGCTCACTGGATATTCATTCAGATTAGAATGGCTGAATAAGAAAATTGTTGGGCAGGATGCTCTGTTCCATATCAACTTCCACACTACAACAGAAGAGGCTCACTGGATATTCATTCAGATTAGAATGGCTGAATAAGAAAATTGTTGGGCAGGATGCTCTGTTCCATATCAACTTCCACACTATAACTGTTGCCTATGTTTCACGGGATAAATCATACACACACATCCTGTTCAATGATGTGTAAAAATGTGTCAAAAAGACAAGGAACCAGGGATAACCTCAAAGATCTCACTCTGTATCATTATGTTTCTTAATGGAAAGGGAGATTAAAGAAAGTTTTGGGCACAGATTAATAATAATAATAGAATAATAATATTAATAAAAATACCAATCTAAATGCTGTTCATTTCTAATTCCACTATCACTTTCATGTGAGTCCGTAATCATACTGTTCATTTTCATTATCACTTTCATGCAAGTCCATAACAATACTGCAACAAGTAATAGTTCCTCCTATGACCTTTCTCGTCATTTGAACATGTTATAAGTAATAAATTTAGAGACATCCTAGTGAATTTTACTTCCTGTACTCTCTTATTTGTAAAAACACAATTCTGTTTCTCATGCTGGTGTCGAGACTATTAAGTACACTTGCATTAGAAGCATATAAGCCCACAAGTGATTACCTGATCTGACAGACAAAACGTATCTTCTTAAAAGGCATAAACCAACTTGGTTTCTGTGTGCTGAAATGAAGAGACCAACAAGAATAAGCAGCAGCCTTCCATCCAACTTCTTTGCAACGGAGTTGCTGCACGATCAAAATCTGACAAATTCAAGGAAATGTATAGCAAAGGGTCGTTGTAAATAATATCCATGTAGAGTTATTCCACTCACCCATTCCAATTTTTTAATTTCTCTTTGCAGATTTGTCTTGAAAATTTTAAACGGTAATGCATTGCTTAATAAGCATTTTGGAGGTTAAAAGTCTACCAACTTTAAGAGTGAGAGGAAGATCAATCATCATGCAAATAAATACAAGCTTTAATGTTTAATCTTCCCACATTTGATCTCTGTCACTTCAACTCTATATCTAAAAGAACATAAGGAATGAATAGCCTCGCCTAGCTCCATCCCTCACCCCGTAAAACAGAAAACCAAAAGTAATATTTATATAAAGCAAGGCTTTTCAAACAATGTGTTCAAGCACAATAACAAAAATATTTGAGTGCATATAAACACGCATAAGTTTGCACACTAAGTTAGTTCCACTTCTTTCCTTCCATCTCCTAAGTTCTAACACGTCTATGTACATTCATCGTCATATTTCTCCCCAGTAAACCCAAGACTAAGAATATACTGCAGTGAAAAAGGTATATCGCCATCATATTACTAACGCATAAAGCCCAAGACTACCCATCTATGTATCCTGTCACGAGTATGGAATATATTACAATCAAAAAGGCATATCTGCAATCGAGCAAGAGGCATCAAATAATGGAATTGACTTTATTTTCAAGGAAAAGAAGTATTGAAAGAATTTAATACCTTTGGCTCAATTACTGAAGTTACAAAAATGTGCAGGAAACCTACTTTCTTCTCTATCAAATACCTTTTTTTCATATTTTGAATTAAATACTTTCAGAAATATTTTGTCCCATTGCACTTTTGAATTCTGAAAAGCTATCATACTGTAATATATACCCACAAATAAATTGCTTATAAAATCCCTTCATAATCAAGCAGATACAATTTTCTCCGTTTCTAACTCCCCTGGATATTCCATTTCAGAAAAGAAGATCCTAACAACGTTCCTATTTATCGCTTACTACAAAATTAATCAATTTTTATCCTTTTTCAGCTTGACGTGGAATCCTCAATTTTCACACATTTAAAAATTTTTCTAAACATAAACAGCTCTTATTCACAATTTGTCTTTTATAGGTACGTAAAGACTTTTGAATATAGTTTATCTTTAATCTGGCAAGGTTCTGGATAATTAGACAGGATGCTTTAATCAATACTTGCAAAATTTACAACCTTTTTCAAACACTACTACACTAAAGGTATTTTAAGGCATTTGTTTAAGACAAAAGAAATACTACACTAAAGGTATTTTAAGGCATTTGTTTAAGACAAAAGAAATCTTTTGTCTTAAAAAGTTACTTTTTATTTTAGTTATTTTCCATTAAAATTTAATATGAATTGAATTGTCTTAAATATAAAATTAAAGACAAAAGTGGTCTGAGACAAAAATAATTTGAGACAAAACTTTATATTTAAGACAAAAATAATTTGAGACAAAAATATTTTAAGACAAAAACAATTTAAGACAAAAATATTTTAAGACAAAACTTGATATTTAAGACAAAAACAGTTTGAGACAAATATTTTAAGACACAACTTTATATTTAAGACAAAAACAGTTTGAGACAAAAAATATTTTAAGACAAAACTTTATATTTAAGACAAAAGTAGTTTGAGACAAAAATATTTTTAGACAAAACTTTATATTTAAGACAAAAACAATTTGAGACAAAAATATTTTAATATAAAACTTTATGTTTAAGACAATGACAAGTTAAGACAATGGCAATTAAGGCTAAACCCATTTCCCATTTAAGATAGTTAGCAATTAAGAAAAAACCATTAGCAATACTTCATAAGAGGGTGATTGTCAAATAAATTACATTCCATGAACTAAAATTATTATTATTTTTAAATATGTGAAATTTTTTAAATTACTTCAACTAAACTTTGATATAAAATTGCAAGAAATTAAATACAATATAACCATAATATATATATATATATATTTCTCAATTGTTATATATATATATATATATATATATATATATATATATATCTCAAAACTATGCATAAAGAAATAAAATAAAAAATACAAATTCATCCATATATGCTTTTTAAACCTTCATTCTTTTCTTTCTAAATGAAAAATCAAAATTTTGATTATGCCATATGTCTTATAGTCACATCTTAATTTTCTTTTCACTGTTGAACAAATATATCATAGAGATAAGTAACAATAATTTAATTATTTCTTAGATAATATTTTAGTATTTAAATTTTTTCTTATTGTAAAAAAACTTTCTACTAATATTGTAAAAAATATAAATATATACAAAGTGCAGTTTAATATTGTTTATATTAATTTATTATTAGGTATTAAGATGTTGGTAAATATTTTCATCTCATAATTAGAAAACCATGAATGCATTATTAAGAAACCAAATAATATTAGTAATTGATATCATTACCATGAATGCATTACTAAGAAACCAAGTAATATTAGTAATTGGTATCATTTCAAACTAGGGAATAATGATTGTATGGTTTATCTTCCTCACTTAATAGAGATATATGTAATTAAGTTGTGAAGGAGGTTGAAAGAGTACTCTAGCATAAACTTTAATTTAACCTAAAAAGCCATTGTCATGCCCTTATAGTCACCCATATCGGAGACTGACTTAGCCCACCCAGATGGCCCATCACTATAGGTTTGTGGTTCATCTTAAACTATGTGATTATATACTACACCTCACTTTTTATATTTCACGATCATTAAAATTCATAAGTTTAACACTTATTGAAGTATGTAGATAATAATTCCATACAATTATGCCTTAACATAACCAATATGAAAATGATATGAATGAAAGTAAACTGATAGAATCAACAACCTAACTCGCCTAACAGTTGTCAAATATTCAAATGTGTTACAATCAAGGGAACTCACTAGAAGAAAAAGGGACATTGGTGAGGGTCATGCCTATGACGGACCTTTAAGGTCCATCACCATTGTCACATATGGTGACGGTCCCTAAAAAAGTGTTGTTGTAAGTGCATACAGTGGCAGTCCTTTATGGTTTGTCACCAAAGCCATTTTTAGTGACACTTTTGGTGAGGGTTATTAAAGGCCCGTCGCTAATTCTCTCTTTGGTAACACTTCTAGTGATGATTTTTTATTGACCCTCACCAATGCTCTTTTTGGTTACTTTTGGTGACGGTCAAAAAATGTTCGTCATCATTCATCATTCCAATGAGTTTTTGATGACACTATGTGCATGCTACTATAATTTTTGTCAAAAGATAATGATTTAAGACCATTGTTTTGGAGTCTTTTTCATTGTGTTTCCAAGGCCATATAGTGGTTAGAGTCAATTGATTTGTTAAGAAATAATTAGTGTGTATAATTTCCCTCAAGTAATGAGAATACAGTTTTCCTATGAGTCAATACATGATTCATCCCTATTAGGTTTATTATCTAACAAGTTCCCTTTAGATAAAGTTCCACTAGTGTGTGTAGAAACTATATTATTTAATACATAATCAAGCTTTTTCAATTCTATTAATGAGAGAGATCTAGCACTCATCAACACTCTTGGAACAAATTAACATGCTTTGTCACATACTAACATTCCTTGGCACCTCGCATGTCTTAGAACATCTTTGTACCTAGAACATATTTCCATGACTAGGACACCCAAGCACATGTCGACAGGCCCTAGCATAGCATAACACTCTCCTAGCATGCATTGGCATACCTTATAGTCCCTAGCATGCCCTGGAACACTTTAGAATGCATTAACATACATGAGCGCTTGGCACACATTGGAACTTGGCATGTATTGGAACCTATTATTAGTGTGCCTAGCATGCCCTTTTTGAAAAATATAAATTCTTTACTTATTAACCCTCTTATGTGTTCATTTCCTTTCATTTTAGCTTGGTTCTTCTTCTTGTTGCCTTGATACTCCTTGACACATATTGGCATACCATGGCACCCTACACATCCTAGCATGCCTTAGCATCTTGCATGTATTGGCACTATTTGACACATGTTAACATACACTTGAACTCCCTAACACACTTTGGAACTTCTTGACATGCCCTGATATTCCCTAGCATGCCTTACTAGTGCTTAACGTAACTTTTCACTCCCTCCTTGGCATGCTATCTAGCACTCTTTGTCACTCCCTGGCACACCCTCATATTCATTAACTTGCATGCATTTTGACCTAGTGCTCCCTTTTGGTGCCCTAGTACTTTGTAACACTCCTCAACATGAATTACAAAACTCTGTCACACTTTAGCACTCTTTGACATGCCCTTCCACTTCACAACATGTGTATCACTCCTTAACACACATTGGCACTTGGTACGTGTTGGCACTTGAAAAGTATTAGCATCTCTAGCATTCATTAAGATGCCTTGGTATGCTTTTCCATGATTTAATATTAAATTTATTTGAGATCAATTATTGGAAAGTAGATGAGAAGTAACAAAGGATGATTTGGCACTTAGAATGCACTAACACTTGGCACCAATTTCCACCTAGTGTTGGTGTGCCTAGCATGCCCCTCTTGGAAAAGGTAAATTGATGACTTATCAACCCTCTTATGTGTTCATCTCCTTGTATTTTAACTTGTTTTCCTTTTTGTTTCCTTGATAGTCCCTGGCACATATTGTCACGCCCTTGAACATATTGGCATGCCTTAGCACCTGATAGGTCTTAGCATATTTGACATGCCTTCAAAAAATCCGGAACATGTTAGCATTCCTTGGCACTCATGCCCTCACAACTAGCCTTACATTTTTTCACAACTTGGGAACCGAATCAAGTCCTTAACAACTGTAGTTCATGTGACATTGGCCTGCTTCAGCCACAACAACTTGACTAATTGAACCTACTACAAGTATATTGTGCCTTGTTCACCTAAGAACTTCCTATACCTCATCTTAGGCCACTCATGTCCAAGTTGAACTTGTCCCACTTAAGAACTTACTACGACAAGTATCACATCTAGCCATGGCCATAAAACAACTAAGCAATAATATAGCTTACATAGGTAATATTTTACATGTATGTCTAGTTCATATAAACACTAGAGAATTAACTGAGAGCTTGCAAGAACCACAAGATACACAAGACACACAAGATATAAGTTGGGACAAGCCGAGTTCCCTAAAACTTATACAGAACAATGTACAATATTGAATTGTCTAAAATAGTTTAAAACATGAGAATTCATCCAAAGTGTGCCACGTGTCATATAAACCTAATAGGTAAAGGACAAATAGTGTTATGCCCAACACAGATTCACCCTTTGTCTAAAATTTCTTTGTCAAGCCCCTTAACACAATCGTAGGCTTGCCTCTTTCAAATCCTATTATGAAATTCTTATAACACACTTCATCATTAGAATGCTTGAATTCACTGATACTCCCTAGCACACACTCTTATTTTTTCATTTCCATGCATTTTAATGTAGTTATCCCTTGTGATGCCTCAACAATCCTTATCACTCCTCATCATGCATTGACATTGTTCGACATGTGTTAGCACACCTTTTCATTCCTTATCATACCCTCCCTAGCTATCATGCCCTCACAACTACCCTTAATTAATTTTCAACTTGGGAACCCAACTACGTCATCACTTGACTGCAAGACCTTGACCAAGTTACGATTACTACAACTAGACTATGTTGTTGAATTGTGTAGCTTGGGAGGTACTCCAAAATCCTAGTGATACGGGATTGTGTGAGTTTGGTCACAAAAGGATTTTTCAGCAAAGAACCCAAGCGAAGGGGTTTTGGACCCAATATGGGGTTTAAAATCTAAAAGAAAATTAAAAAGGAAAAATAATATTTCCTAAGTTCTAAGTGGATAAATACTGTAAATTCTAGAGGGTTCTTAAGAGGCCTAGATAGGAAAATCTATTTAAGGAGGCCTTAGTATGAAGGAAAGAACATCAAGTGAGAAGGGGATCATTTGGTCAAGGAGGCCAAGAGAGATATAGTCTTAAAGTAGGTCGAGTTAGAGGGCCGAGTAAGGGTTGTTAAAGGGAGGCCATGATCATCCACCAAGAGCGAGATCATCATGTGAGGGTTCATAAGAATGTCACATACCTTAATGGGTTCGAGATAGAAGTAGGATGGCATACAGTTGGTTCCCTTATGGAAGATCGAGCTCAAGAGAGGTGACTCATGAGAATTTAGGCATGTGATTTCAGTGACATTTATTTGTGAAGGCCACATCAAATTTTGAAATAGTAGAGATGGTTGAGACCCTATCTTGTGGTGGTTAGTAGGTTGCAAGGTCTGTGATAAATACCAACACAAATGGAGGAGCGTCTACACTATAATTTAGGGCTAGAACATAAGTAGCCGCAAGTGTAATATTGACTGAGGTAACCATAGTTTGAGGGTCATAGATATCTAAATTTTAGGTCAAGATTTAGTCAAAGAAATGCCCAAAATATATGGATCAATATGAGCTAGGTTGAGTCTCTTATGGAGGCAAGAGTTTCTATTTTTGCTATGGGTGGAGAGGGTTTGTTCTAAAGCAATTAGAATAGAAGTATAATGCCCAAGTTAGGGAGGTTTCCTAGCATGTTTAGTCCATAAGATATGCCCTTAAGACTGTAACAAATATGCGTACAAGAAGAGGGGTCATGACCCTTAGAGAGAGGTTTATCTCTGCAATAGATACCAAAAATTTGGAAGATGATCTGCAGAAGTATGTTCAGATGTAGAAAATCCAAAGGAAGGTGGAACCTGAGTAGAATATTGAGAGAATAAATGTGCCATATGAGGAATGGATTGACACAAAGAGTTGATTTTTGTGGATTGTCCATAGAATTTTGGACATATATCTGAAGTAGCCTATAAATAGTTAGTCAATGGACTGTTAGTGGATGATTTGTGACCCTAGTTCAAGCATCTACAAATTTTTAGAAGGATGATAAGAGGATTAGTTCACATTTGTTCATAGATTGGACAAAAAAGAAATTGGTACACAAGAATAGTGATTTTTAGAGGACTCAAATCATTATTAGGTGGTAGATTTGAAGAGTCGTAGATGATGGTAGTGTTATGGGTACTAGACCAGTAAAAGAATTGTCTGTGGTTGGGAAAATTGATGCCAACACAAGTACAGTTGGAGGGTTGTTAGGTGACTGTCAAAAAAGAGCCCTAAGTCTTGTATCTATGAAGGAAAACAAGACTGGTAGAAGGGTAGGTGTATTTTGCCTAAGGACATGCAGACTTTGAAGGACTAAAGTAGCAATCAAGTGGGCTATCCAACTAGCCCTAGTTTACTACATTGTAGAGGATTGAGTCAGTGAGAAGAAGGGAAACCTCCATAGCCCTAGACTTGTCATCTTAGAGAAGGAGTATGGAAAAAGTGGGCAGACCAAAGAGATGTTCATAAACAGAGTTGTGAACAAATGATCGAAAACCCTAAGTTTTGCAAACCTTAAAGGAATAAGAGGTAGATAGAGGGAGAAATTTTTTTAGTCGGGTTTAGTAACCTAAAGGAGATGAGTTTGTTGATAGAGGTAGATTGAGGAGTTGCATAACGGGAGGCAAGAGGACCCACCAGATGTGTTCAGGACATGTGGACTAAAAGGGTTATGTATGGCCACCATCAAAAAGTAGCTCAAGTGTTGTCTTGTTCAATGTAGATTGGTTGCCCAAGGACTAACACCAAGCCCTAGTTGTATTACGTGTATCAGTGTGATTGTAAAGGGCCATGATCGCTGGTACAAGAGCTCTAGCTTATTCTATTATAGTTTTTAATTTAACGAATAATGGTTTGAAAAAGTTAAAAATTGTCATGTGAACTAGTTGATTCCCTGATGTGTGTAGATTTCGTTGTGAAAACTAGATGTGTTGTGGCACTTGAGTTTATTTGCATCAAATATTCGAAGACCAAACCCATATTCTCATGTCTCGTGGAAATTCAACATATTCCTTGTTCACCTAAGAACTAATTGTAACTCATCTTAGGCTACTCATGTACAATCTCAACTCATTCCACTTAACAAGTTACCAAGACAAGGTTCATCACATCCAACTCTGGTCGTAAAAAAACTAAGCAACACAATTTACATATTGACATGCCATAGCACCTGGCATGTCTTAAATGCCTTAGCACTATCTGGCATGTGTTAGCATCCCCTACATTCCTTGGCATGCTTTTACACTCCCTAACACATCCCATCACTTCCTGACATGCCTTGGTATTTTATCATACCTTGGCACTGCCTCACATATAACCTTGTCACTCCCTCCTTAACACACCTAGAACATATTAGCACTCCCTTTCACACACTCCTATTCATTCATTTCCGTGCATTTTGATCTAGTTCTTCCTTTCTTTCCCTTGACACTCCTTAACTCTCTCTAACACACATTCGCACACCCTAACACCTAACACATATTGGCATGCCACCCTAGCACTCTAACATTCCTTGGCACTACCTAGAATACCTTGTCAGTCTCTCCTTAGCACACATAGATCTCATTGACACTCCCAGTCACGAACTCTTATTCATTCATTTCCATGCACTTTTACTTAGTGCTCCCTTGTGTTTCCATAGAATTCATTAACACTCCCTGGCACGTGTTGGTACACCCTATCACCTAGGAGATCTTGGCATGTCTCCTTGGCCTCTAGCATGCCTTAACACTACCTAGAATACCTTTTCTCTCCCTCCTTAGCACACCCGGAACGCACTGACACTTCCAATCACAAACTCTTATTTGTTCATTTCCATGCATTTTGACGTAGTGCTCCCTTTTGTTTCCCTGACACTCCCAGTGAACACTTCCTTGCACGCGTTGAAACATCTTGGCTACATGCCGCCCTAGCACTCTAGCATTCCTTATCATTTCCAAGCATGCCTTGTCACTCCTCCTTAGCACACTTGGAACTTGTTGACACTCCCTACCACACACTCATATTCATTCATTTACATGCATTATGAAATAATTATCTCTTGTGTTTCTTTAGCACTCCCTAACACTCCTTAGCACACATTAGCACACCCTGGAACTTGGAACATCTTGGCATGCTTTCATAGCACTCAATCATGCCATGGAACTGCCTAGCATACCTTGTCACTCCCTCCTTAGCACACCTATAACTTGTTAATACTCCCTATCACACACTCTTATTCATTCATTTCCATGCAATTGAAACTAGTCCTCCCTTTTGTTTACCTTGCACTCCCTAGCATGTGTTGGCACCACACCCTAGCACCTAGCACATCTTGGAATGACTAACATGCTTTGTAACTCTCTAGCATGTGCTAACACTTCCTTGGATTCCTTTCACACCTTGGCACTCCCTAGTTGTCATGCCCTCATAGATAGCCTTACCTTTTTGTGACTTGGGAACCCAACCAAGTCATTGAAAAAATAGTGATGTGTCTAGCCCAAAGTCTCCCTTTGTCTGAAACTGTCTTTTCCATCCCCTTATCACAATATTAGGCTTGCCTCTTGAAAGTCCTATTATGAAATTCTCCTAACAAACTTCGTCCATGGGACACCTGGAATTCATTGACACTCCTTGGCAAACACTCTTATTTATCTGTTTCCATGCACTTTGAACTAGTTCTCCCTTGTGATGCCCTGGCACCCCCCAACACTCCTCAGCATGCATTGACACTATTTGGCATGTGTTAGCACACATTTTCATTCATTGGCACACCCTGGCACTCAATTATCATGTCCTCATAACTTCCCTTATTTTTTATAGACTTGGGAACCCAAACAAGTCTTCCCTCGACTAAAATAACTTGACCAATTTTCATTTAATACAACTAGAATATGCCTTGTTCACCTAAGAATGGATTATAATTCATCTTACGATACTCATGTCCAATATTAACTCATCCCACTTAACAAGTTACTATGTCAAGGCTCACGTCCAACCGTGGCCATAAAACAAATAAGAAACATAGTTTACATCTTGACATGCCATAACACCTATAACGTCTAACAATCCCTTGGCACTATGTGGCACATGTTAGCATCCCCTGCATTCCTTGGCATGCTTTGGAACTCCCTAACACACCTTATCATTCCCTAACATGCCTTGGCACACTTGGAACTTAATGACACACCTTATCACACACTCTTATCTATTAATTTCCATGCATTTTGAACTAGTTCTCCCTTGTGTTTTCGTGGCACTCCCTAACACTCCCTAGCACACATTGGCACACCATGGTGCTTGGCACATATTGGCATGTCACACTGGCACTCTAGCATTCCTTGGCACTACCTAACATATCTTGTCGCTCCCTCCTTAGCACACCTGGAACTCACTAACAATCATTGTCACACACTCTTATTCATTCATTTCCATGCATTTGAAACTAGTGCTCCCTTGTTTTTCCCTGGCACTCCATAACACTCCTTGACATGCATTAGCACACCCTATAATTTGACACATCTTGGCATGTTTCCCTGGCCTCTAGCATGTGTTATCACTACCTAACATAACTTGTCACCCTGTCCTTAGCACACTTGGAAGTCATTGACACTTCCTGTCATGATATCTTAATCGTTCATTTTCATGCATTATTTTCACCTAATGCTCCCTTGTGTGTCCCTAGGACTCCCTAACAATTCCTAGCATGTGTTGGCACACCTTGACACCTAGCACATTTTGGCTGCATTCCACTCAAGCACACTAGCATGACTTAGAGCTGCCTAGCATACCATGGCACTCCCTCCTTAACACACTTGGAACTCACTGAAACTCCCTGTCACACACTCTTATTCATTCATTTCCATGCATTTTGACATTGTTATCCCTTGTGTTTCCCTGGCACTCGCTAACACTCAACACACGTTGGCACTTGGCACGTCTTGGTATGCTTCCCTAACACTCTAGCATGCCTTGGAACTATCTAACATATCTTGTCACTGCCTCCTTAGATTACTTGGAACTCCATAGCATGCCCTATAACTCCCTAGAGCATAGTAGCTCTTGGTGGCACTTGACAATTCTTGGCATGCGTTTGGATTCCCTATAATACCTTGGCATGGTTTAAGATAAAATTTATTTGAGATCAATCATCACAATTAAGAGAGAAGTAATAGATAATGATTTGGCACTTAAGACACACTAGCACTTGGCCTTTGTCATGTATTGGCACTAGTGTTGGTATGTCTAGTGTGCCCCTCTTGAAAAGGCAAGGTCCTGAATTATTAACCCTCATATGTGTTCATTTATTTTCATTTTAACTTGGTGTTCCCTTTTGTCGTATGGCACTCCTTGACACGTGTTCGCATACACTAACACGTGGCACATCTTGTCATGCCTTAACACATGGCATGTATTGGCATTGGCATTATCTGGCACATGTTAGCACACCCTGACACTTCTTGACATGCCCTAGCATTCCCTAACATGCCTCGTCATTGGCACACTTGATACTCGTTGACACTCCCCGACACACCCTCTTATTCATTCATTTCCATTCATTTTGACTTGATGATTTATGTTTGATGGGGTGCATGTCTAGAAAGAGTTTCTTTAAGAGCATACAAAAATGATCGCACCATTACTAACATAAGTAATTGCGAGATTATGCTTGAATGACATTAGGAAACTACACAAGAGATTTTAAGAATGACATTTTTAGGGTTTTTTTTATGGTGTGGGAATGATAAGAAGCGAGTGGTCAATATTAAAGTGCTTATCCTTATGATAGTCTCATCTTTAGAAAATGACAACCTCATCATGCTT
Source organism: Pinus albicaulis (assembly GCA_034641835.2). Lineage (NCBI taxonomy): Eukaryota > Viridiplantae > Streptophyta > Pinopsida > Pinales > Pinaceae > Pinus > Pinus albicaulis. The sequence continues at coordinate 1,763,774,559 of CM076578.1, forward strand.
ACCCTCCAACTCTTAATCTTCTAAAAATAAAGGCCAACTTGCATAGTGAGGGAAGGCATGTTAGTCTATGGTGTGCTAAGTAACTGGGTGAGAGTGTTAATGTACTATGAGAGGGACTAGACCATTTACTTTGCCTTTGCATAGTCATGTCATCACAATTGATAAGTAATGTTGTGTCAAGCCTTACACCATCTCTTGGTAAAGCCTTCCAAGGAAAGCTCATTTAACATATGATTGCTATGTCACTATTTCCCATTGTAGTAAACCATTCCTTAAAATCATACAACAATTCCTAATCTATATACATCCAACTGACACCCTCAACCATCCAATTATTTCTACCTTTCTTTTAAAAAATATTAAAACATTTATAATATTTAAATAACTTAAAAAAAATTAAAACATTTCTTATATTCAAATAAATTTTTTTTTTTTACATTATGGCAAAAGTTTTTAACTTGTAATTAAAATGCTTTTGAGTCATTTCCCTCTCCACATTTTAAGAGGGTACAACCAAACACTTAAATTTTAATACAATTGAATTTAATTTTCCCGCTCCACTTAAATTTTAACAGGGTATGGCCAAGGATTGGCGGGAAAACCAGACAGGGATAACATTTTGTGAACAATACAGTAAAGCATCGCTGGAGTAGGGAGCCAAAAACTCAATCATCGATAGAAATAGTGGAGGAGGGAGCCAAAAACTCTCTCATCGATCTAGATATGCATTGGAGAGTTCGACTCAGGAAATTATTGAAGCGATGAGACTTCGACGGGAAAAGATGATGGATCGATTATTCAGTTTCTAAATCTATAGAAGAGGGAGGTCAGGTCCATTCTTACACAATTAAAACTGGTTTTCATTCAGACATGTTTGTGGGGAATAATCTTATCAACATGTATGAAAAATTTGGTATTTTAACAGAGATGCATGGAAACTGTTTGATGAAATGCCTAAAAAAGGTGTGGTTTCTTGGAATGTAATGCTTGTAGGTTATGCACAGAGTGAGCAGTGTAAGGAGATTGTTTTTTTTAAAATGAAATTGGCAGGCATGAAACCCAATAGATTAACTTTCGCAAGCATCTTTATGGTTTGTTATAGCTTAGGATTTGATCAGGGAGCCAAATAGGTATGTTATCGAGGCATTTTTATGGTTTGTTATAGCTTAGGATTTGATTAGGGATCCTCCTATTCTTCGGTCCAAGAGTGTCCTCCCTTCGGCCTCCTTCCAACACTTTCTCTCTTAATGATATTCTTAGACCAAAGTAATACACTGCTGAAACAGCCTTCGACCTCTACTATGATTGCAGAGGTAAGAGTACAGACTTAGTCTGAATATGATAAACCCTTCAAGCACTGTTTTGTTGTCTTCTTCTTCGCTGCGTGACCCTTAAAACTTCGCCTTATGACCCTTAACACTTCATCGTATGACTCTTAACACTTGTTTGTATTGCCTTTACACTTACGCATTGTGATCCTTATTGCAGAGGCGTCCTTCCTTATCTTCGGATATTGTTTCGTATTGCAGGTCCTTCAGAGGTAAGTAGATTCAACACAAGTATGTTAGCCCTTCTTCGCTGAACTATCCTTGATTCTTGCACCCAAACTGGACCTCAAGCTCGCACTGCAATCTCAGAGTGGATCTGAACTTCCTTCCTGCAATTTAGACTGAGAATCTCAAAGATATGCAAGATTCTTTTCTTCTGTAATGCGAGGTGCCTAGGAACCTATTTATAGTGGTATGCTCAGAGTGGGAAGTGACAAACTTACCATTACGATGAGATAGACTCTTGGTCTTTGTATTCCTCCAAGACCTTGTCACTGTCTTTTTCTTTCCTCGGCCTTCATACTTCAGTCCTTTCTTCCCTGCACTGTCTAGCACTGTTACTTGGAGAATCTCGGTCTCTATATTCCTTAGCTCTTGACTTAGTCCTTATGGACTCCACTAGTCTCCTATTCTTCGGTCTAAGAGTCTCCTCCCTTTGACCTCCTTCCAGCACTCTCTTGCTCTTAATGATAGCCTTAGACCAAACTGTTCCACTCGTGAAACAGACTTTGGCCTCTACTATGATTGCACAGGTAAGAGTACATACTTTGTCCGAATATGATAGACCCTTCAAGCACTGTTCTTTTGTTTTCTTCTTCACTATGTGACCTTAACACTTCGTTGTATTTCCTTTACACTTACACACTGTGATCCTTATTTCAGAGGTTTCCTTCCTTATCTTCAGATATTGTTTCGTATCGTAGGTCGTTCAGAGGTAAGTAGATTCAATACTGAAGTATGTTAGCCCTTCTTCATTGAAACGTCCTTGCTTTTTGCACCCAAACTGGACCTCAATCTTACACTGCAATCTCAGAGTTGATTTGAACTTCCTGCCTGCAATTTAGCCCGAGAATCTCAGAGATATGCAAGATTATTTTTTGCTGTAATGAGAGGTGCCTAGGCACCTGTTTATAGGTTCTAACTCTCATTTTTAGAAGGCTTCATATCAAAGCGTATGTGTATGGAGAAACAAGTTGGAATTCAAAGTCAATAAAAAATTATTAAACAATGAACCTAAGTCTCCTAATCGTGTCAAAATATCAAGTTTGTAAGTCACCATTCATGATTGGCTAGTAAAAATTTAAAAATTCCAAAGAAATGGAAGGCTGACAACAGTGCAAAAGCTTAAGCTCCCTCAAGGCGGGTTTGCATTTTTTTGATAAACATAACTCTGTACATTTACAATTTTGCAACCCATGAATAAAAGGAATACAAAGACTAATGCGGTGCCTTGAATCTCTTCTCTGCTTTGCTGTATAAAATCACACCAATGATTGTGATTACAAAGCCTGTCATGCCCATTATAGTTATTGGGTTTTTGAAGATTAGGACCGAAATAACAGCTGTTTGCATTTATTTGGTAAACATAACTCTGTACATTTACAATTTTGCAACCCGTGAATAAAAGGAATACAAAGACTAATGCGGTGCCTTGAATCTCTTCTTTGCTGTTTTGTATAAAATCACACCAATGATTGTGATTACAAAGCCTGTCATGCCCATTACAGTTACTGGGTTTTTGAAGATTAGGACCGAAATAACAGCTGCAATCGCAGCCTTGGAATTTCCTAAAACCTGCAATGTGAGGGCACTCGTATGTTTTGTAGCAAGAAAGTTGGTTAAATTCACAAGATAAGCCATGGTCATGTTTCCAAGCAGCAGGAATATGATAAAGGGGTTTTCTCTGGTTTTTCAATAGTAATAGCTAATACATTACCCTCCACAAAAAGAGTAACAGGAAGCAACAACAGCGCAGCAATTGGTGCCATGTACATGAGCAAATTCATAGAGTGAAGCTTCTCTGCCTCAGACGTAAGCAGGAGACCCTGAACAACTGATTTCAATGCTCTGGTAGCAGTTGATCCTAGGCAAACCAAAAAGCCAAAAAGGTGGAATAATGGCTCACTGTTGCTTGCAACCTTGGAAATACCTTGAAACCTTAGAATTTAAATATTTTTGTAACACGAAATAATGAGTGCTACATCTTTATCAATTTTCAGCGAAATTACGGGTATTGTTAGGACTTTTTTCCCATGGAAATTATGGTGTGATGAATATTGAATTACAGGCTAATAGACTGCCCTCGAAAGTATGGTATGACGAGTATTGAATTACATGCTGATAGAATTCCAGTCATTGCTCAAATTAGTAATGGTTGTCCACAGCTACAGAGCTGTCCCAAGTGCATTTCATCCCCTTTGGAATGGTCACCAAATCTCCTGCAGCAAAATCCACATACTGGTCTGAATATCCTTGAATATACTGGTGATTAATTTTGAGCTTTTCAATCTCAGTGTCTTTACTCTCAATATACTCTTTTAGGTACATTTTGTTCTCTTTCTTCAATCCTATCACCCTTTCAGCCTCACTAAGATATAAATTAAAAGAAACTAATTGTTTCTAAGCCTGATCTAGTGACATGTAAGAAAAAAAAATATTTTCCTCTTGAGATTCCTTTAACTGGAAGAGTTCCATCTCATTTCTAGACAAAGAATCCTTCAACCTTTTCACCTCCAAATAAGCTTCAACAAAAATAACCTTTTCATATTGAAAATCCCTCTTTAAAGAATCAAGTTATCAAGCTTTTTTACCTAAGATCTTATCAAGCTTGGTATTCTTGTAAGAAAAGGAATCTTTAGTGGCAATAATTATAGACACAATGATGTGTTCCATACGATCAATGACCTTAGTTGTTGTTTTGGTATTTGACTTATTTATATCATTCTCCTTTTCATCCAAAAACTCTTATCCTTTCTTCTTTTTGTCGGGACAAATCCTTAACCAAGATGGATTTCAAACCTCTCACACCATTTTCCAGTAACCTCATCTTAGTCTTCAAGAAACTAGCTGCCTCTCTCAACCGTTGTTTATGTTTGATGACCCTATTTCCTTCCTTTACAGCTCTGAGATATCCACTATAGATATTATCTTCATGAGCTTTATTCAAATCAATCCTTTCTAATCTAAAGCTTGTGAAGCTATCCAGTCATTTTGCACCTGCTCAACCAATTTACATCTCACTCTAAGGTTTAGATACCTGAAGTTGCAAAGAAGCTATGGTTAAAGTTTCATGTCTAAAATATAATCCTAACAAACTTCCCTTCCCTTACTAAAGTAGAATAGTCAAACAAGAATAATAACTGAAAATGATAAAATAATAATAAATAAACTAATTATAATGTAGAAAAAATAAAGGATAATTAAAAAGAAGTACATTATTTAAATGGAAATTTGAAAACGTTGTGAGGCATTATTTTATGTTGACAATTAATTAAATGCTAAGAAGATTCTTAGGTAAGTTGGCATAGTTTTATTAATGGAGACTCTTAATCTAAAACCTAAGGGTGACTCTTAATCTAAACCCCAAGGGTTTAATAAAAGCAAAGTTGTTTCTGGAAGTCATCTATCCTCATAAGTAAATTTTATTATATATTATCTTCTATGGAATTTCATTTATGGAATTTCATTTCAGTCTTCTTTAGTTGGGGAGTGCGACTATTATTTATGAAAATTTGTTATTCGACTCATTTCAGTCTTCCTTAGTTATTTGGGAATGAAACTATTATTTTTGAATACTTTTTATTTGACTATCTTATGTTTGAAGATATTTTACATAAATCTATTTAAAGATAATAAATTTATTACCTGTCTTTCAAAAAAATTATTCTAGCAACCTTCCTTATTTGGTGCATGTAATTCCTAATTCATCTTTACTTATTTGCAGCATGTAATTATTATTTGCTCTGTAATTATTAATTAATCAATAATTATTACTTGGTGGACGTAATTATTAATTACTATGTAATTATTACTTTCTACTTTGATGTTTACTATAAAACTTCAAAGAAGCAAGTAGCCTAAAAAGCTTTAATACAAATCCCACATAATGATTTGAAGATTCAATAATTTTAGAACAAAACTTGTGATTTCCAATCCTGTATTTCCAAATCAAAATATTGGTTTTTCATCAACGAATTTTCAATAGCTGATAATAGAGAAAAATTCTTGGTTTTGAGGCACACTAGTTAAATTATGTAATCTCTGTACCAATATTTTCTCACTATCAGGAGGCATATTATCCTGTATTCCAATTTGGGGAATAATTCTGACCCTTGGGTTTACATTATTGGAATGGGTATCATTAGTACTATACAATGCGTAAAAGTTGTGAAAATTCATTTGGATTATTTGAAGGAACGTTACTGTGATATGCAATGCCTATTAGCTATGTAAAGTCACTTTAAAAATGAATTCAACAATTTGAATTTTCTTTCCCTAAATTCTGCCATGACCCTCTGCAAGAACATGCTCTCTTGCTCCATTAAAATGAATGTGGGATCCATCCCATCTAGTATTTTTTTTGAAAGATCACAATACCCTCCTCCCTTGAAGGTTGCTCCCCCAAATCCTTTCAGGGGCTAGAAAGGAACAGGCTCTCTTGCTCCATTACAGTGAAAGTGGGATCCATTCCATCTGGTAGTTTTTTTGAAAGATCACAATACCCTCCTCCCTTGAAGGCTACTCCTCAAATTATTTTCAGGGGCCATTAATGTCTAGAATTTAAGCCTCAGGTTTCCCTTTTCCCTCACACATACTTTCCTATCAGATTCTTTATGGAAACTAAAAAAGGCCACAAAAAATCATTACTACCAAGCAATGTGATCTCCTATCAAGTATGCAGCTTGTAAAAGCCATTCATAAACAAAGGAGGAAAAGAACATTTTTTTTAATTGATTCTTTATAACTGTTATTATAAAAAAGTAGATTTGAAAAGGTCCATAGCCTCTAGCACAGAACAAGTCATTTTTTCAGAAAGAAAAACACAGACTTTCTTTGATTATGAAAATGAGAAATTTTACATTTGTACACAGTTTCTTCTGGAACTTGAGCAAAACACAACCAAAATTGGAACCCCTAGTAGCATCGTTCCACAAGTCTATTACAATGACCCTTCCCTATCTACTATATCCGTATAACATCATGGAAAACTAAAACACAAATAGAAATCATATGAAATAGAGTACCACATACATAATAAGCATAAAAAACACACTGAAATACGGTGAAACGCTTCAGATTCTGATAATCCCCGATCTCTGAAACATTTCATTCTAAAAAACAGAGTATCTAATCAAACTCGACAACTCGCTATAACCATATTTTGATCTTCCAAATGATTTTGTTCCCTGAATATGTGTGAGATAGATAATTTATTAAAGGACACCATCAATGACCTCATACCTTCCATCCAATTCACCAATGCTGGAGCCTCTAAAGCATGTATCTAGTTTTCCCACTCAAGGATCAGTTTTGAATCACCATAGACAACAATATCCGATATTTCAATCTACCTAGCACAAAAGAGGATGCCCCATAGAGCAAGGAGCTCAACTCTTGAGTTGGATCCTTTGCCACTAAACTATTTGAAAGAAAAGTAGTTTCAAGGCCTGAAAAATTTGAACAAGTTTCTCTTTTTCATCTTCTCCTTAATAGGACCTCTCTTTAAAGGATTCCACAACCTTAATGGAGGTTCTCCTCACATATTGAATAGTATGGTAAAAGATAACAACATTTCTCTTTTTCCATATCCCATATGGCAGTTGTGTTTCTCGCTCTCCATATGCCCCATATGACATAGAATGACAGTGCTTTGTATGACTTATATCCCCAAAAACAAAAGTGTAAGGCAGGAGTCAATAGATGACCTATCCAATGATACACTCATGTTAAGGATATGGCCTACCCGTATCCATATCGCAGCTGCAAAGGGACACCTTAGAAAAATGTGAGGCACATCTTCTGAATCCATATGACACATTTCGCACGTGCTAGGCCTTTGAAAGGCTCTTTTGTGAAGGTTTTCCCATGTTAGAATCTTATTGTGGACTTGTCAGAATCCCATGTATAGAACAAGTCTATACATGCTTATGCACTGATCTTTCAATCCTTCTCTCTGGAGATTCCACTATGTTGGGTTAGGCTTCCAACTATAATTTTTGTTAACGATTCTGAATTTTATGGCATATGTCATGCCTAAAGCTACTAAAAGCTACATTCTATAACAACAAAGGGAATTCTTGGCCCACATTTTTTACAAGGACTCCCAGTACCGTCTGACCTTGAAGGTTGCTTTCCCAAATCCTTCCAAAGGCCATAAATGTGTAGCACTTAAGCCTCAACTTTCCCTTTGCCCTCAAGAGTACTTTATTACCAGTTTCTTTATGGAAAAGTAATATGGGCCAAAAACAGCTTTACTACCCAGCCATGTGATCTGCTCTGATGTTTCCAACTCATAACCCATTGTCCACAAAGGGGATATATTATTCATTTTTCAGCCTTGTGCAAATGAATTTTTTATATAATTGATTTTCACTATATTAGAGAAAAGGTGATTGGAAAAAGTCGACTTCCAGCACAGAAAAATTCAATACATGCTTGTACACAGATCTTTCAATCCCTCTCTCTAGAGATTCTACTATCATCTATTATAGGTTGGGTTAGGCTTCCAAACCTATAGTTGTAACTTTTATAATTTTCGTAAGGATTCTGGGTGTTAAGGCATATGCAATGCCTAAAGCTACAAAAAGTTACATTAAAATATAACACAATGGAATTGGATTTTCTTGGCCTGCATTTTTTATGAGGGCTCCCTAGAGTGTTTTTTGTTATGCCTTGAATATGTTAAATGCTACTTGTATGCCTGGACTAGAATATAGAATATATGGGCCATTTTTATGTTTATTTCAGATTTTAAAAATATTTCAGATTTTAAAAATATTTCAGAATTTGACAAAATATTTCCGGAATAATTTTGACTTCACTATCTTTTCTTTCATATTCTTAAAATTTACACAAAATATTCATTCAAAAAAACTTTTTTTTTTTATAAGAATACTAACATGTATGCCTAGACTAGAATATAGAATATATGGGCCAGTTTTATGTTTATTTCAGATTTTAAAAATATTTCAGAATTTGACAAAATATTTCTGGAATAATTTTGACCTCACTATCTTGTCTTTCATATTCTTATATATTCTTATAATTTACAATCCAATTAAATTCATGTAAATAAATCACCAATCTACAATCCAATTAAATTCATCTAGATAAATCACCATTGGAAACTTCCAAAATTCAGATGCCATTACTGGGTATACATGCTTTGAGTTCGGTTTTCAAACCCATGTGTCATATGTTTCAGCTAAAGCCAATATACATCATTGGGAAGAAAATCCATTACAGAGAACGCAGAATTTTTTCATGAGAATTAAACTCTGCATCCATAAGATCCTCAACCTAAATCTGGACAAACAAATGTACTTTCCAATCATAATTCCATGCACAGGAAGTATATATCGATCAGTCAGAACATAACAACAAACAGAATGAAGAAAATCCATTACAGAGAATGCAGAATTTTTCAGAACTAAAAGTAAAAGTAAAGTGGGTACTGCAGAAGAAAATAATGATGTAGTATGTGGGAATAGAGTTTTTATTGATGGTGACAACGAAGTTATTAGTCACAAAATTACCTCAGACAAAAGGACTGATAGAAGCACAAAATGATAAGGATGAGATTTGTGAATGTGCAAACTGTTAACCCCAAAATTTTCATAGGCTTCGAATAACTGTTATGCATGTTTTTGTTAGATATTTGAGGGTATTGATAGACACAACTGATATATTAAGTTTTCATGATACCCAAGAATTTTTCTATGCCATACAGGGTACTATTCTTGTCCCTCTACAATGAAAGTAGGTTATGATGTTTGTGGTTTTTTTGTCCTTGGGAATCATTATATTGTTGTTAGTATAAAGGTTGGTGCACTGGAAACAATTTTTCGTAGGAGTTGGAAATAAATATTCATTGAGCTATTGTGAAGTGGATGCCCAGTGGTCAGTGTGGGAGCATGGTTTGGCAAGCCACGTGCTGTCTTTGACTTCTAGCTTAAATGATTTGATAAGCAAGAGAGCAACACAACAATTTTTAGGTTATAAATGTCTACAAAATATTTCTACAAGTACAGCATGAGACTGTATGAGATGTATAAAAGATGGTCTTTGATGTGGATACCATTCATCTAGAGGCAACTGTTTGGTTACAAAATTTTGTTTATTGTCAAATTCAGTAGTGAGGCATGCTCATGGGGATGAGTCTTGGTAATGGTTAACTGAGGATTCCCAAGCCAGTATGGTTAGGTTTGAAATTTGAATCTAGCTGTAGATCATACATGTTGACTAGTGCTTAGTAGCAAGCTGGTGTAGCTCTTTGGGTGGTGGTTGTAATGCTTGTGCAGATTACAGTTAATTTTCTTTGTATGGCTAGATTAATTTGTTTGTAGATTATTGTTTATTATTAGCTTTTTGTGCAAGTCAAGCTACAAGGGTGTCACAGTGAGCTAACTCCATTGAGCTATTTTTTTATTATGTTAAAAAGCTAACTCCATTGTGTTATTTTTTTATTAAGTTAAAAATAGGGGCTTGCATGATTATATATTTTACAAGGATTATGCCATTATGTGTTGAACATTTTTTAAAAATCAATGGCTATTATACAATTCTTTAAAGGGTGCTAGCTCAATGGTAGAGCACCTGCCATGCAGGAGGTTGGTGGTTCGATTCCACTGTACCCTAACATGAATTATTCAAAGATATTGTAGATTTTTTTAATTAAATATTTTTATACTGATTTATGTTAATGGTGAGATATTTTTCTGGATTCATTGTTTTATATTGTCTCTAGAAAGACAATAGATATGATTAAAGACATTATCTCCATAAAGACAATATGCCTTTAATTCCAGCTATTGTCTTTGGAGAGACAAATGAAATTGTCTCATAAGAGACAATAAATGAACTGTCCCTAGAGAGACAAAAATGAAACTGTCTTTGGAGAGACAAAAATGAAATTGTCTCTGGAGAGACAAAAATTCTTGTGTTATATATTGTCTTTATAGAGACAATATTTTAAGACAATTTAATTTTAAGACGATTTAATTTGAGACACCCGCTTAAAGACAATATTTAAGACAATATACAAGTTTTCTTTTGTCTCAAGTTAAGACAATTTACCCAAAAATTGTCTTAAATATTGTCTTAAAACCCCCCCTTATGTTGTAGTGAAATCTGCCACTGTTTAAATCGATTCCAATTATTCGAGAAGCTCCTGCAATTCTTACCCCTTTAGCAGCCTGCGTAGTTAAGCCCAGGTCAGATGTCTAACATGAAATTAAATAGTAAACTCATCATATTGATCCCAAAAAGAAAAATTCAGAAATGAATTTCACTTACAGCAAGCCCAACACCCCCCGGCCAAATATTGCTACAGTTCAACCCTTCTTAGGTTTTTCTACATTCAAAGTCGTAGCCATGCCTGATTCCATAGAAAAATGAATTTTAAATAAGAATTTTAATGAAGGGAAAATTTTAATATTAACAATCCAGGAAGCCAAACTTTAGGAATTGGATAGAACAATATACAATGTCAATTATATCAATCATTTTTATGATCTTTATTTCATAGTCATCGTCGAATTACATTCAAAAGGTCCAGAAAATGAAATGATTTACCTGTTGAAACCCCACAACTGAGAATACAGACAACCTGTTAAGAGGAGCCTCTGGAGTAATTTTGGCAACACAACCGACATGCACAACTGTATACTTGCTGAAAGTGGATGTGCCAAGGAACTGGTAAATGGGTTTCTCATTGATTGAAAACCTTGACTTCCCATCATTTATCATAACCCCTCTGTCAGTGTTAGTTCGCAGAAGATCACACAAGTTGCTCTCCTCTGACTTGATTGAGAAATCAATAATCCTTCAAAGCACTAAAAGAGACGTCAATTGCACTTTAGCTCAGACATAAATTACAAGAAATTTTTAGTTCTTTGTGATTCATTAAATGTTAGGCAGGGGAAATACCGTTTTTCTATCGTTTTTTCGTTAGAGAAGTTTATGAAATAATACAACGCTTAAGCAAGGATGCCAAGCGATTTCCAAGAAATAGCAAAAATCTCACAAATATATTCTCTTCGCGCGCCAGTAGCACATCGTCTTCATTATCCGAATCCCTTCCCCTGCAGAAAATAAATCTTTGGCAATCTGAAAAAATAAATATCGGAGACCGTATTGATGCACTGGACTCGCCTTACTGCCATCGATAATCCTTAGATTTTTGGGTTTCCAAAAACTTAGCGTCATACACTTTCAGGTGCACAAATTTAAAAATGTCTCGTCAGTAGTCTCCTACTTCTGCAGAGTTACAGAAGTACAAAGAGGGTTGTAAAGAGTCTTGTTCAATTATAAGACAAACTATCGATGCCATTACTTAGGTTCTACTATATTGCGAAGATTCATAATGGTTAACATCATGACACAACTATGAAACACGAAAATACCTCATGCTACAGGTGAGAGATTGTTGGATGAGCTCCATAATTAAGACATCCCTTTAAGGACTTAAAATCTTTCCACGCAGAAAACTAAAAACCAAGGATGGAGTAAAATAAAAAATATCATGCATGTACAATGACTTAAATTTATGGATTGGCTATAGAAAAGTTATGTCTGTGCAGAGTCTTAAGTTTATGAATTGGCAAATGTATGCAACCTATTGCACGACACCAACTCTTTGGGACAATTTTTTCAATATTATTAAAAAATTTGAGTTGACATATAATTCACATGAACCAGTAAATAATATGGGTTGTTTGGGGTAATATTTCAACCTCAAAACATTGGGATTCTGTGCCATTCTGTAAATAACCATTAATGATGGGATTTCATGACATAATATTTTGTTGCATCTTTCAAACACTTCTAGAGCCAAGAAATAGCACACACAGACCGGCATTCTTTCAAACACTTGACATACATTCTCTAGAGTCATTAAATGGACGCACATAGACAGAATAATTAACCATTGTGAATCTTCTTACCTGCTTGGGTCACATTCATTCAGATTTGAGATGTGGTTTCTCTAGTGTGGCGCCTCTGCTCTTTATGGTGTATACAGGTGAAGAGTACGTGATGATCGCGTATCCCTGCGACCCCTAGATTTCCCCAGTAGACAGCGAGTTAAGTTGATGACCTCTCCTGCTGTACTCGATAAAATTCCTTCTGAACTTTTTTCCCTGCGCTTTCAATTTCGTCACTGTATGTCCCTTACTCTGCTTGCAACCTTTGGATAATATTTCAACTCGGATGGCATTTTTTTTAAGGATGGGAGAAAGGGTGCAGGAAAATATCTAGACTCGCTTGCCTTTGGCTAGAGTGACCATATACTTATTTGGCAGAGCAAAGAGATGCACTCTGATGGCAAAATCCACCTACAGAGGAAAAGATGTTGAAAACAAATGAATACTAATAACCCATTTGCTGAAGCAAATCAACCTATTCTAGTTGGATGGGCAAGAACCAATGCCCTAGAAGTTTATAGGAGAAACCCATTTAAAACGTCTGCAAAAAGAAGCAACCGCTCAGGTGACGCCCTTGGAGGCCCATCAAATTCCCAGAATAATCTGGGACGGGGCGTTTCCAGAGTAAAGCACCCGTACACGTCTAGAATTTGAAGGTTTGGGAAGTACCCAACGAGTCTGGGAGCATTGGCATAATTAAACACTTTGAAGGCTTCACAAAATCGAAATCGCTTTGCTCGGCTCACGACAGCTCAAACAAAACACACAGACAATTTTTTAGAGGTACAATCCCAATGCCCTAGAAGTTTATAGGAGAAACCCATTGAAAAAATCTGCAAAAAGGAGCAACCGCTCAGGTCAGGTCCATGGAGGCCCATCAAATTCCCAGTATAGTCTGGGGCGTTTCCAGAGTGAAGCACCCGTACACGTCTAGACTTTGAAGGTTTGGGAAGTACCCAACGAGTCTGGGAGCATCGGCATAAGTAAACACTTTGAAGGCTTCGCAAAATTGAAATCGCTCTGCTTGGTTGTAGAAGAAGCTAGAGACAGTGGGCTGTTGAGCATAAACTTGGAGCGAATAACGGGGACGAAAACTAGAGGAGCCCAGTTTTTTCCAACAGATCGGAACAGGCATCAGCCAACAGTTGTTAGCGAGAGATTAAAATTGTCAGTGAACACATGTCGGCGGGACATTAAAAATGTTGACGATGAAAAACTGCATCTCTTTCAAAAGAGAAGGCCTATCGGCCTAATTAATTTCATTAAAAACAAAAAAAATTCTAATTTACATCTACATCAAGTCCTTAATTACAATGAAAACACCTCCACTCTGTGTGTGGGTCCAGCCAAGTTCACATGTCAGGCACGAGCAATGGTAGTGGAATAGGTACACGATAGCCAAAACTTCTCTAATTAAAAAAAACAATTAATTTAATACAGAAGATAATTTTTACAAATATTTTAATTTAACATGATGTCAAATCCTTCATTATACTGAAAATACCTCCCGCCTATGTGCCATTGGAGTCGGTAAGTTCACATATCGAACAGGCGAGCAATGTTGGAATCGATACACCATGCTCAAAGCTTTTGTTCGAAGCTCAAAATGCCATCAACAAACCGGAAGTCTGCATTTGCTCAATCGCTTTGCTCGAGCTGGCCCGATCACGGTTCAAACCCAATTGCAATTCCCACATTCCCATTGCATTTCCATGTCTCCACCAACGCATTGTCTGCTCACCGTTCTCGTCCTCTCCTTCACAAGCCTGGGAATAAGAGATATAATCAACTGCGGTTTCGCTAAATTTGATGCCTAAAGCTTCGGATTACCCAAGAATGAAGACGCCTCGAAACTTAGTCGATGCGGAATCCTCCTACACGACAAATTGTTATTCGAAAGGTTAAATAGCCCGGAGAGTTGATTTGCTTGATTTTGGGTATTACTCCCGATAAATTGTTGGATGAGATATCTAAAGCTTCTAAATTAGCCAGTTCAGTGGACGGAATGTATCACATAGGTGATTATGTGATAGATTCGAGAGGCTGTAAACCCTTAAGATTGCTCATGTTGTGGGGATATGACGGCAGAGATTGTTTGCCGAGATCCCGAGAAAGAGTCACGGTGGAGGGATGTATTTATACGACATTTCTACGACCCTTGACCATCGAGGTAAGAAGTTCTTCTTTATAGTAATTTGCGTAGACAAGGGCTCACGGGTGGTGAGCTTGCGAAATCTTTATTCCTCAATGTTGACAAGTTTGAGATACATGGTGGTGGCATGAACTTGACACATGGTTTAATGCCGAGATCCCGAGAATTTGGAGTTGTTGAAGGTCGCAAATGCTGGATGGGTATCTCACCTTCTAAACTATTTGATCTGAGCACAAGTAGAAGTGGAGCTTTGAAAGATCGAGATCCATTGAGGACTTTGCCTAATAAGGCTGTTTCCACTCAAATCCAAAATTTCCAACGTCGCGATTTGGAGGGATGAGGAACATTTCAATTAACTGTTGTTATTGATCCTGATACACGGAGATTCTTCATTTTTAGAATTCAGTATCCCAGTCCTTCTAATTATTTTTGCTACATTCAATACCTTGAGGAAATGAGCAATTACTTGAAGTCGAAAACAATACGAGTCAGATTATTGTTGAAAGAACGAGCCACTCTAGATACTACGTTTGTTCACAGTTGCAAAGAGGGAATACGACCCTCAGAGTTTATTTGCTACTAAAGATAAGAAAAATTGAAGCATCATGACATCCAGCCAGATTTGCGAGCCTTGGACACTGTAAGGTTCGTCGCCAGCAGATCAAATGCAGAGCGGGAAGCACAGGCAGAACCACCGTGGACGGGGAAGGCTTCCATGAAGAGATTTCTCGTAGGTCCACTGCGTCGAAGAGAAGTCGGCAGGTTATCATTTGTGTTGGTATTGGCCCTTTCAGCGATTGTGTGAGGATAAGCTCTCAAGTTTGGGGGGAGATTCGAGCCATGAAGGGATTGGTCTGTGGGGGTGTTGCTGGAGAGATCAAGTTTCGTCATACGACGTTGAGTCTTCAAAAAGGAAACACCCGTTATTTGACAAACAGAGATAATATCAATGTATCTAAATCAAATGGCGGAGTCAGTTGGACGTGACATTCAAGGTTAATTTCGTTGCTGGACGGGTCAAGATATTTTGAGATTGTTGAGACTTCGGAAATGTGACTCGAGATTGCTCCGTTCAAAGTGTTGTGAGTACAGGGCGATATAGGTCGGGCTAGACAATGATCCTAGAGATAATGGGAGAGGAGTCTGTCAATTTGTTGTGTAGCTTGGAGTGCAGTACGGTAGCGAGTGGGTACGCCGGCGACTGCGGAATCGCTCCTGATTGTTCTTACGTGGTGGCAGCACGATTAGAGAATGACATATTTCCTATACAAGATGGTATGGAGCCATACAAAGCTGTTCTTTGGCATGCAGGAAAAGGTCGAGCTCTTCCATTGCCCACACTGAAAAATCTAGGAAACGTTGGCAGATAATTTATTATTTGCCAGGAAATCCATCCTATCAAGAGGCATCGAGAGAAGGCGATCAAACGGAAGAGAGATCGAGTGAGATTTGCATTGCTCATCGCAAATCTACGAAACTAGTCATATTCGCTAACCAAGTAGGGAGGTCGGGTGAAAGGTGTTTCCATCCCGGATGGAGAGTTTCAAGGTATCTAAGTTTACTGCGGCCCGAAGAAGAGGGAATGGAACCCGTCCGTGACCAAAAATTCATAATTACCTTCATGAGTTCGAAATGTTGTTTCGAATATCTTCGGTATTCATTCCTAATTTGATGATATCTGAGCGAAGATCCAACTTGGTAAAATAAATTTATCCATGTAATTCATTCAGTAATTCATCAATCACAGGAATGAAATTTATCTTTAATGGTGAGATTATTGAGCTCCCTATAATGCGGACACATGTGCCATGATCCATTCTTCTTGTGTACCAATACTACGGGAGGCGAGAGAAAGAAATTTGACTAAGAAATTTGAGATTATAACCGCCTCTAACATTTATAAATCATACGTTCAATTTCGCTCTTTTTTGGACATAGGATATCCTGCATAAGACCCTAATGTTTGGAGGAACACTCACGGAATCAAATGAGCAACACGATCACTTGATCATGAATAGGTGGGAGTCTTTGGGAGTTTTGAGCTTACCTTGGAATGATTGTCCAAGACTTTTGGAGATACGAAGAAATAGATGATTTTTGTGTTGGAACTTCTAGTGAGCATAATTGTGCAATTACGCCTTGTTGTTCTCTCTTAGAAAGATTTTTCATGACATTAGGCTTATTATCTTTTCTGACTTCCCTTTAATACCCCGTAATTTGACTTCCTTTCCTTAAGATTTTTTTTAAGAAAATTTCTTGAAAATTAAAGCTATCATCCCCAAAGATTGTAACCATTGTACTCTAGTACAACATCAACACCTCCATAGGAATGGAAAGCATTGGATTGATTCAATACATATTCCCCCATGGTTGAGCATATTATGGAATTTTCGGAAGAAATTTATAGTTCCTCCATTTGCAACCATCACTTGACATTAGAGATTGTTGGGTATAGGAAACAATTCAATTCCTTGGCTACCTTACAATGAATAAAATTATGGGTACTACCTAAATCAATCAACACTATTACATTTCTTCTTGATATGTCCTTCTATATTGAAGAGTTTTAGGAGTGGTAATTCCTACCAATGCATTACATAATATAGATTGAAACTCATTTCTTCCTCCTCTAGGGTTGGTTTGTGGAGTATATCCTCTTCTTTTTGAAGATTCTTGTTCATTTTCCTCTTCTCTTCTACAATCTATGTAAAATAATTTCTTCTCACCACACTTATGACATTTAGTGTATTTGCTATCACAACTGTATGGGAATCCTTTTGCTCTTTTTTCTTCCAATTGTTTGTGGTGTCAGCCTTGTAGGTTGTGAAAATCTAGGATTAGCAACACTTACCTCTTTATATAAGTGAGTGGTAGGGTTCCTTGTCGCCATAATTTTACATTCAATTTTTCTAACCAACTTGAATGCCTTCTCCTATTGAATAAGGTTCCAAAATGTGAACTTCATGTTGGATGTTACTCAACTAAAAGTACCTATGAAGAGATCAATCATGTGTTCCTCTGAAATATCGATTATATATATTCAATTTTTTGAAGTCCTCAATGTGCTCCCCACTAAAACCTTTTTTTTTGAGATTTATCAATTCCTAAGAAGGTGTTGCTCTTTGTATCCTCATAATGTGCTATCATTTCCTCTTGTAAAAATTGACCAAGTGACAATTTTTTACGGGGAGCAAAACCATCGATACCATACAAATGTATTTTGTTCTAAATGTAAAGTTGCAATGTGTACCTTTGTGTTTCACACATTATTGAGATCAAAATATTGGTCCATCTATAGTATCCATGTTATAACATCCTTTCCATCAAACTTCCTCATATCCATTTTTGGAATATGGTGGTTCTTCCCTCAACAGTAAAGTTTATGGAAATCATGATTAACATTTATTTTGTTTCATCCATGAGTTTCCTCTACTATCTTTTCACCATTAGGAAACATTTCTTGTATCAACTTTGCCAAACCTTTGATGTCTACTTTTAGATCCTTTTTCATGTTTTCCATGTTGTCTTTCATTTTTTTCATCGATCTTAGCTTCCATTTCATCGATATTAGCTTCTATGCCCCACTTCCATGCCATCCATATTAGCTTCCAAACCATTCATCTTAGCTTCCATGCCTTTCTTCAAACCATCCATCTTAGTTTCCATGCCTTTCTTCAAAACTTCCATTTCATTTTTGTTGTTCTTTGCGAGAAGCCGAAATTTGTTGCACTTGCTCTTGTAATTTTCATATGTCATGTTGCCAATTTCTTCGGTCTTCATGAGTCATAGTAGACCCTTCTAAAAGGCAATGGGTGTTAAATTATTTTAGGGGCCATTTTAAAATCCAATACTTGATATTTATTCTACATATTCCCTTGGAATCAATTCAAATTGATTCTTCAAGCAAGACTTATGCAATTGGAGAAAAAAATACACCTTTTACTTGCTTTTGAGGAGCTCGATATTGAAGTGGATATCTCTATAATTGTGGATCCTCAATATCGAAATTTAACCCTATAGTAGTCTCAAGCTTCTTTCAAATGCCATAGGATTGATGCGATTTGGTTCTTCAAGACAAATTTATATCGACCTCCCACAATGACCCAATTTTGGACTCATTGATGAGAGAAATTGTATGATTTTCCATGTGTCTTGTTTCCTCCTTTGGCTCAAAATTGATAGGATAGAAAACTACGGTTTATTGCCTACGGCCACTTTCACGAATTCCAATCGATGCTCGAGAGAGTGCTATGAATATTTTCCCATGCTCACTTCTTTGAGATGAAATTCGAAGCCTCAAGAGTCTGTACCTTCCTGAATCCATATCTCTAGAAAATATTGTGAACCTATATCTAAAATTTCGTAACATTGTTCCTCGGGATTTTGGCTTCGCAACCTAAAAATTTCAGCTTCTTGCCTTTGTGAAAAACGTTATTACAAAATTACCGCGATGACATGTCTAGGTTAAATTTAAGGCCTACCAAAATGACCTAACTTGCACAAATCATATTTTTGAAACTATTGTGAATTAAACTCACGAAAGTTTGCGGCGACTTTTCCTCAGATTTGTCGCACTCTAAAATTTTATATTTTGAACCTTTGTGAAAAAAATTTATAGCTAAAATGCCATGCTGACCTGTTTAGAACAATGAAACCTAGAATCTCAAGATCTGATACCAAATGTTGTGAAACTAGCTTAAAAATAAGAAGAAAGAATATAAACTTGCTTAGAAATAAGCCACTTAGAGGGAAACCTCCAATACATAAATTTAATGAACAATTCTTTGATGATTCAAATCACGGAAACCTCCTTTCCATATAGGATTCCATGGGGCCACGTAATCTAGGTAGGACCTGATGTAATCCTAGTCGACCTAACAATAATAATTTAAGGGCACAATAATAACAATATGGGGGTTACACGGGTACAATAATAACAATAAGGGGTTACACTAACAACAATAGAGGACTATACTAGTAATATGAGGACCTAATAACAATTTCCATGGAATGAAACTTCTCTGGGGAAAATTGAGCCCCCCATAATTTCTTCTATTTTCAAAGGAATGGTGTCCTTATACAAAAATAATTATTAAAGACTATTAATTTAATTATGGATATATGTTAGCTCTACCTACAATTCCTCAACACATTCTCAACCTCTCCATATGATATTGATATTTTCCTTGGCTTTGATGCAATGTAGCGATTTGAAGCTATAGTTCTTTCCAATACCTTTCTAGTTAATTTGACTTCCGGAACAACAAGTGTTTCAATGCATCATGATTTTGAATAATCCTTTTCCTTTAGCTACAACTAGGCTCATATTTTTTCTCGGGGGATGAATTTTCTCGGTGGTATCTTCTTTGGACCCACTTCAATGATTATTTAACTAACCAAGTTAGCTTCAACTCCTTGCAACCAAAGCTTCTCTCATAGCAACATCAAGAGGAAATTTAGTTTTCTCCTTCATAAAAGCATCACCAAATTGTGACCCGACTCTTCTACACATTTTTGGAACAAATCATTTTCTCAAGAGATGCCTTCAACTTCAAAATAATCAAGTGTGCATGAGTTTCTAGAGAATAAATTCTTTCGTAATACATCTCGATAAGATACCATTTCATCTTGATGACCTCTTTAATAACAATAAAAAACTTCTATAACATCACATCCAAGTGAAAATATGATTGAGAGTACATTTCAAAAGTGTCCCTCATCACTTCTTAGATCTAGATTTCCCTTTGAACATATTTGAGATTTGAACACAAGTTTCCTTTTGAAAAGTGATTAGACTAGTTAGGGAGACATTACTAGTACATTTCCCTTCAAATTGTACGTCATTTTCAATGCCCTTTTAGATAACTCCACATAATTGGTGTTAATATTTTGAATCAATTTCTTATTGGTAAATAAAGAAAACTCAAACTCACCCACTATGGTTTCAAAATGTGATCTTTATTTAATTATTTTCTACAACCATTCAGCAGTGCTCTAACTAGACACACATGATATCAAGAGATAGGATATATTATGGATATTTGTCCATATCCTTCAATTTATTTAGTTCAACATGGATGGAATAAATTATCTCCTAATTTTGCAATCATATTATGATGTGGTAGTCTAATCAAATTTCTTAGTCTTTTATGATCTTATTATTACTCTGGCATCGGTTTCTCTTTCTTGTGAGATGAGTTCCCACTTTAAGTGAGTTGTGAAAACAATATTTTTTATGTCTCCATACTCTTATAAAACACATTTCTATTTTATTTGAGGGCCCCTAAATTTGTTAAATTTTTTAATGGTAGCATTGATAATATCTCAAACAAGGTAGGGATCAACGGAGATCCTTGCCTGCTGAAATTTGATTCGAAAGGTAGTGGAAGAATCTTGTTGCATGGATTCCTCTATATTTTCTAAAGATTGAAGAATTGCAACAATACATTGACTTCTCTCATCCTCTAATGAAAGGTGTCTATGCAACAAGGTAACTCTAAATATCTAGTTGATTACTGCCCCGATTATCTTTTGAATTTTCAAAGGATGTGCTTCATACTTTATAATTGAGAGCGAAAATCAAAAATTTCAAAAGTATATCTCAATCTGTTTCCCTAATTCCTAATTGTTTTCTATCAATGTAACCAAATTCTCATCATTTGGTTCCTTTTCTTGCCCATCAATATCAACCTCTAAAATCACATGCAGTATGTAAATTCTTTATATTTCCTTTCTTCCATAAACTTCTTAATAAAGAATTAAATCCCTTTAAAGTTGTCTGTAGTATATTTAAAGCATCTATCTCACCATATTCATCAAGTAATATCTTGCCAAATAATGTTAAAGCATCATGTACAAAACATTTCAAGTATCCTAAGTCACCATATGCATCCGTAATATCTTATGACCAAATGTTAGAAACATGTACAAAACTAGGATCACGTGCTAGGTGATATTTCGCATTAGTACTCTTGAGATTGATACTCTATTTCTCACATAGGCCCTACTTCCAATATTACATCCTCATGTTAGGCCTTGAAATCAAAGCCTTTGAATTATTTTTACATGCCCAGGTACTAGAAAAACTCAAATTAATTTTACCACGCTAGAGGTATCCCTACCACTTCCCTTGCCAAAGTTGGTTGGATATGTAATCATTTCTAGACTACTTTACGAATCTTTCGAGAAGTTGATTGATCCTTATTCAAGTGAAATTTTAGAACTGAAATTTTATTAGCATGCTTAGAATCTTCCTTGGTGATGGGGGGTTGCTATAGGTCCTAACTTCAGTATAAAATGAAGATATATCCAACTTACCTGAAATGTCGAATTCCCCCTAAATTTATCACTCAGCAGACTGAAAATTTGTGGAAATTTGTGCCTTCTCTCTACTTCATTAGTGCTCTTTGAAGTGACTCACTAAATTTTGCAGATGAATATAGTTTATATTTTATTTGATGAATTTGAGAGTCAAAATTACTTCCCATTATCTAATGGAACTACGAAGACTTCTATCAAAAGTTATTTGCATTTTTTTAGCAAAAAACATTCTCTAATGTAATTCTTATAGCTAATTGTAATTTGGTTCAATTCAAAGAAAGAACATGGATGAAATCTTGATCTCTTTTCAATGGATGATTCGAGGTTGGTGTACAGCAGCCATGCTCGAGAGAAAGTTTGCCTTTTTTCCATGTTGGACATCTTGAAATCCAACTATATGTTGAAATATTTTTGATCATATTATTCCCTGTAGATCCTTTAGGGACATCATCATTCCATGACTCGCACAAGATTGGACAAGTTCCCATTCCCCATGTGTCTTTTTCCTTCAGAATTTTGACACAAGGACCTCTTTTAGAATAAACACCAATATACTCTTAAGCATGGGCCAACGTTTATCAATCTCCTCCGATTCTCATTCCAATTTAGGCATAATTATTTGTTTCTAAAATATCGGATGCCACTTTTCCTCCTTTAATGCCTCTTTTTAAGAGAAAGTTTTATTAAATTTATCCTCTCAATACCACTTGATCCCAGGGGTTAGTAGATTGGACTTTTAGAAGATGGACATAACTAATAACTATTAGATAAAGGTTAAACTATTTACTAAAGACAAACACATGGATCTTTGTTTACCAATATTCTTAACCTTGCTTATCATTCCAATTTAGGCCCAACCTATCATATGCGCAGCTAGGTTTCTTGACCCCTAGTTCTACCCTTTGACCTATTACAACTCTTGAGGGCTTTGATAATTATTTAATTTAAACTACCATATGCTACTTTTCTCCTTGACAAGACTAGAACTCAAATTTCTTTATTGAAAATATCTAGTTCCTCTCGTTCATTATAAATCACTTTCATTCTAGAATCCGGTGGAAGTGGGGGCGATGTGAATAAAGATTTTGTACAATCATGCATTGATTTTTGATGGAGGCGAGGGTCCCCTAGATCCAAATTTTGATATACTTTTGATATATTTTTGTAAATATTTTGTAAAAATTTTAGTCATGCGTAGGACAATTCCAGGGGCTTTGGGTGGATAAAGACCCTCATAGTTATGTGCGTGAGGTAGGGCTTAGGGATCGCAAATTATGGTTTTGAGACCTTAGATGAGTGTAGGTTAAAAAGTATAATTAGAGTCTAAGATCAAATTTGATTGAGATAGTTGTAATGTTGATGATAGAGATATGACTTTATTTTGGTATTTTAGTGAACTTGTCTCGGTTAGAAAACTAATGTTAGCTATGTGCCTGAAGACCTTATTCTTGCTATGTGAGGACCATTTGTTGGCATTTGTGTGTGCGGGTAAACTAAAGGTGTTATAAGGAATATATATTTGTTAATGAATGAAGAGTTGTTTCGATGATATATGAGCACAAAATGCATTTGTTGTGACATCATTTTTTTCATATTTATTTTTAGTTACTTTTTATCTGTGATGAGATAGATTGCACCAAAATTTTCTTCTAGTTTAGATGAATGATAATTGAATGGATATAGTATTCGACTTTAAGAATATGTGTTAGAAGAATAATTGCAAGGATTGTGAAGTATGTGTTAGAGCGCGCATAATGTATTACGTATTT
The DNA here is from genome assembly GCA_034641835.2 of Pinus albicaulis. Taxonomy (NCBI): domain Eukaryota; kingdom Viridiplantae; phylum Streptophyta; class Pinopsida; order Pinales; family Pinaceae; genus Pinus; species Pinus albicaulis. The sequence continues at coordinate 1,763,798,269 of CM076578.1, forward strand.
GAACTAAATCTATCTGGTAGGACTTCTTCTGCGAAGATCGATCACGGTTGTTTGAATGCGAAGACACCCACATCATTAAAATCTCTCACGGTGTGGAAACCTAGTTCTTGTTAGGGTCTTATAATAATAGGGTTCATAATTTTTGAATTTGATTAATTCTTGTAAATATGTACATACCTTGCATTACAAGTTGTTTTCCCATATTTGAAAATAATAAAAAATGAAAAGGGTAAAAGTCCTAAAATAAAAATCAAAGGACTTGAAAAGAAAGATAAAAAGAATAAAAAATGGACCCCAAAAAACAAAAAAGAGATAAAATAAGACATGAAAGTGATGCAAGTCAAAATGGCACTACTTTTACTTTTATTGCAAAAAATAAATGATTATGTGCATGTTGTTCAAATGCCATAATCCATGATGAGTTAAATAGTTTAATCTTAACTTTTTCATGCTTTTTTCAATTTCTTATTTATAGATAGAGAATAAAGATTTTTCAAACAATTTAGACTTGACAAATGAATGAGATAGTTAGAGAATAAATGAGGAGCTCAATAGTTTGTCTGAGCCCTTGGATTAAATAAGGTTAGAATTAGATAGTTTATGCTTTAAAAGAAATTTTATTTAGGGTTGCAAGCTCAAATGCCATGCAAATAATAGAAAAAAATGGTGAAACGAATGATGGGTAGGTAGAAAGCAATTACACAAGGAATGGATTAAAGCATCTTGGAAAATTGCTAATTTCCCTTCCCTTAAAGTATTCGATGACAAAAACCTTGAGTTATAAAGGCTCGGAGAATTTCTCGACTTTTGTTGGGACAGGACCCAAGGCATTGGCACTAAAAGTATTGGATTCTCTTCATTAAAACCCTTTTCCTCGTTATCACCATTTCCCTAAGATAAAATTCCTTTTCTAAGTTAAAACACCTTTTTTCTTAGGGAAAGTAAACTCAACAACTAATTTGTTTCATACAAAAACATTGGAAAATCCAAAAATATGTATTATCCTAAGTATTAAGTGTAAAGAAGTTGGCTTCATATTTATGAAAAATATGCCAAAACACTTAAAGACACTTTTACTTAGTGCATTTATATGTATTTCCGCTCATCACATTGAAATCATATTAACATTTAACTTATATTATTAATTACCTTATATTACCCCATCTAGTAATATAATTAATTCATTTATTAAAAATACCCAAACCCACATTTTAATGTTTATCTATCATTTATTTAACCCACATGACATATATAGCTCCCCCATAGTTTAAAAATATATGTTATATATATTATTCCTTTGCCCAAAGGTTTTAATACACATATGTGTCCACCTAATTTTCTATGTAAAAAACCTATCTACCTATCTAGTTAATACTTTATATTTTATGTTTAAACTATGTTTAAACGTATTATTAACCCGCCACATAAATCTCTGGGCTCCATGCCCATCCATGTGACTCCATAGATAGATCTCAACCGTTGCAAATCCTTTTGCAAGATCTAATGAACCTCAAGTAATATCGCATTTTCAAGAAGCTCGATCGTTAATCCATTTTTGATCTGCTGATATGGATGGTATTACTTCTCTCTCTCCTCCATTCTTCCTTTTCTCACTAGATTGCATTCGATTGTGAAATACCGACCTAGCACTTACCTTCATCTCATGCAATAACGTTCAGTGGTCTATTCAACCCCGGCGCCAAAACCACCTCCCATTCGACTTGACCACGTGCTTGAAAGCTCTTATTTAGCCAAATTTCTATAAAGCTGCATATTCACGCGATTTTAAACCTTTCTTGCATTTCTATTCGATAGCCTTTCAATCGAAGAAAATGTGGTTTCTTCCACAATACACAAAGAACTAGAATTTGGCCAAATTTATTGTTTGCCAAATTGCTCGGGAGGCTCTTGTTTTCATCCAAAAAGACTTCAAACTGACTTACGGAAGCTCACGACACCCCAAAAGCCCTTTCTCTAAGTCAAAATACCAACGATAACAAGTATTTTTCAAAAATACCTATTTCACATCGAAAGAGTTGTATTTATGATTTTAAGCCTCGTAAGCGTGTTTACCTACATAAAATACCTTTATTGCCTTCAAAAATTGTATTTGTTTTAGAAACCACGATAAAATCACGGTTTGGATACTATAACTTGTTTTAAAACAAAATTGAAGAAATTTTAGCCTTTGCGGACCTCTGAGAGCCCTCAGTGATTCAAAACCTTATTATAAATGCTCGGAAGGAACCTTTTTGCATGAATTAGAGGCTTTAGGTATGTTTATCCAAGAAGAGTAGTAAACCCTTGTCAAACTTTCCTAAAATTTGTAAAAAGAAGACCTAAGAGTGATTTTGGAGTAAATTGAAAATTTGAACCCGAAGAAACCATAATTGTACCTATTTATGTTCAAAAATACCTTCTCCAACACAAAAATTCTTTTTGTAAATAGTCTAAGCTTACAAAAGAGCATAAAAAAACTAAAAAATAGAGGTTAAGTTCCATAGGTCAAAATTGTCAAGAACAAATCCACTAAGGGCTTAAAAAACACCATTGTCATAAATACACTACAACCTCCTATTGTAGATGTTGAGCATATGGCTTTAGGCGATTTTGATTATGAATGGCTGATCTGGTAATTGAATTAAATCTTCTTGATATCCACTAAAGGTCTAGAAAAATCTTTGGATTAGGGAGATGAAGTTCAAATTTGTGAGTCCAGGTTGCCCAAATATGTAGTTCCACATAACCATTAGTGTCAGAAGTCATTAGACTATGTCAAGCCCACTATTTCCGCGACCTAGAGCTATTGTTAATCTTGAAAAATACGTATTGTTCACTATTCTGCGAGAATCTATAAACCCAATGCTTGAGTTGAATGTAGTCCCATTTTCTATAGAAGTATCACAAAGCTCTATATTGAGTTAGAATTTCCTAAAAGATTTAAGATCTTCCAAACATTCATGCTTGTATATGTTGAAATCCCAAAGATAAACACTCATATTCATCTTCAAAATTTCTAAAGGATCAAGATATGTTATTTCAATGTTATCCTTTATCCTTGGTTGCTTTCTTTGATGAACACTTGCTCGTGAGTCTATACTTGGTTTATCCCACTTTTGTGCTTGGTCAATTCCCCACATTCATTTTATAGCTATCTTTAGTATAAAGCTGATAGTATCCATGATCAGCTTGTAAAACTTACCACTAAGGAGTTTTGAGATATACCTCCATTTTCTTTCATATGTTCCTTTACTTCCAAGTAGATAAATTCCCAATAACCCTTGAGAAGTGGATGTAAAAGGTAATCCACTATGAGTCATTTCACGGACTTCTTTAATCAAAAAGAATCCAAGCGAGAATTCACTTACATGAATTCGCCAAGTACATTTTTGTTCACCCTTCGATAAATATCCTTACAAGCGGTGTACAACCAAGGATAAGTAATGAGATAAAGAAAGTGTTACATCTATCGAGCAAATAGGCTGGTAGTGGTACCTTTACCAAATCACACATAGATTAGAGTTTATGGAGTTAAACCACTATTGCCATATAAATTGAAAAAATACTTGCCAATGAGAGTTTTTCCTTAGAGTATATAAGACAAATTCTAAACTCAAACTCTATAAAATTCTTGGTTTCTAAAAAGAAGACTCAATTCAAATTGAAAAACCGGGTAAGGTCCTTTTCATTTGTAGTCATAGGGAAGCGAGTGTAGAGCGGGAAAATAGTTTACGAAATATAAATTTGATATGAAATTTTCTTATGGAACTATCATCCTCATGTAATACTCAGTAGAAATGAGGGTAAAATAAAAATTAACCCCTTATATCCATGATAAGAAGCACGGGATTGAACAATTTTTCCAACGATCTGAATGGTTGGAAAATACATTAATAGAAACATTCAAACAAGGCAGTACTAGTCGAGTTTGTGAGACGATAAATCGAGGAGGACAAAACCACAAAGATTAGAAGAAGGCACATATAAATCTCACTTGAGAAACAAAAAAAAATTTCAAGATCAGATACAAAATGAAACCTGAATTAATCAGTGGACAAAGAGAAGGAACAGTGAGGTTTTAGATATGAAGAAAATCTAGAAGAACATAGATACTACTACAATAATTGAAAATGAACGGGAAAATGTTACTTCCAAACACTCATATGATTGGAAAACAACAAAGCATGTAAGAATCTTCATCAAAGCTGAGAGAGGATACAACGATGATAACAATGAAAATTACAAACAAATCAAAGCTAAAAATGAGATCAAGAATGAGATCTATTCACGGTATTTAAAGCAGAGACTCTGAGAAATCAAAATGGCTAAACACTATCTTTTGATTATGCAAATAAAAAGTTGCTAATGGCGATTACTACGGTGATAACCGGTGCAAATAAATAACCACAGATTATAAGAAGGTTGAATTTGAAGTACGGAGAAAGCATTCATCCCTTAGGTCTAATTGAGTTTCATAAGCAAAGCTTAAAATGCTTTTTTATTATACTATAGAAAAAGGCAATGAGTGCTGAAATAGAACACTATAACAAATTTTGAGAGGTCAGTTAGGATTGAAAAATATTCTTCTTATACTTTAAAGACACTAGAATTAAGTATTTAAAAGAAATGGTGATTGAATGGTGTGGCCTTCAAATGTAAAAGTTAAGAGCGAATTGAGGAAAGCAAAAACAAAGCACATTCGTACTTAGAAATAAATTGAAACTTCCTCAGGCATCCACGGGCTAAAGCGATTGTGTAAGAGGAAAATCGAGAAATGAGATGATGAGTCTCATACTACAAATGATAACCTTGGTCAGGGAAATGGAGATTGAAATGGACAAACTTGTCGAAAAATAAGCTACCAAAACTCAAATGTTCTCCTATAGTCATTCACATGGCAACAACACAAGGTTGTACTCTAGCAAGAGTTAGCACCAAAATTCCCCACTTGCAGCTAGCAGTGCATCATATTCCCTTCCTTATTGCGGAATCATCACTTGATGGTGAAAAAGTAAGATGAGGTAAAAGCTAATAAAACCATGAAAGAGATGAATATCTAGAGAATAATGATATCAATAGATTGAAAGAATAAATTTAGAAATTCGGAATATTCCAAGAAATTAACACAAATAAATGCTAAAAAGGAGAAAAAGGACAAAAATGTTAGGTGAACATTTGAAAAGGTTGAAGCAAAGTTAACCTTGAAAAGAGCCCATAGCCCTACATAAAAAATAATCATGGTCGATATTATTGAGTCGATCAATTGTAGTTTTTAACCACAGTGAGTATCTGCACGAATCTTATAAACGAGAAAGAAACAATCTGAGAGCATAAAACATAGAGCAGATAAACACGAGAGATTTTCCCCTGGATCCCAAATCGGAGACTGACAGCTTGATTTTCATTATATTACTTTTAGTGTTTCAACACATATATATATAAAAGCATATAAACACGAATCCGTAACACAGTTAGAACATAATCGTAGTTCCCCTTGGCTTGGATCTACAAAATACCGGCGAGAAAACCATGGTAGCCCAAAACCATGTGCAAAATCATGCACAAAACATGGGTGGTGTGCCTATGAGTGGGTCCACACACCAAAACAATTTTGTTGGGGTCTTTACTGGACCCCACTTGATGAGAGCCTCCTCCCTTATGAACCTATTTGTGCACGGTGCAACGTACGGTCAGCTGGGAGCTAGTCATGGAAAAGAATATAACACATACTTAACATTCTCCCACTTGTTGTTTCTTTCCACGGGTCCTGAGGCTTTGAGAAAACTTAGTTATTGGGCTAATTCTTCAACACCCATTATTTCTCTACACGAGAGAACTTAGTGCTCCTGAGACTTTGTCAATGAATCTGCAACATTCTTCAAAGTGTCCACCTTTACACGACACGCCCTTTTAGCCTCAACCATATCTCTAACAAAGTGATATTGAACATCAATGTGCTTTGTCTTTGAATGGTAGAAGGGTTCTTAACAAGAAAATTTCACTTTGGCTATCTGATCCCATCCTTATAGCTTGTTGTACCAACCCCATACTTGAACACAATCTCTTACCAGCAAATTGCTTCCTTTGCTTGCATGAGTGGGCGCTATGTATTTTGCCTTTTTAGTTGGAAAAGAGCCACTACAGATTTGTCTTTTACTCATCAGATAAGCCTCCAAATAGGCTAAACACATACCCACTTGTAGATATTCTTTGGTCAGATCTCAACCCGATCTGCATCAACAAAAACATGAATGTTCAACATTCTTTTTAATCCACAGTCTTCCCTGGTAGCACAAGCCATAATCACTAGTGCCATGTAAATAATAAACCCTTCCTTTGTCCAATGTCCTTCTGGGTTTTACATAAGCTTGCTTTCAATAATCCCACTTTGCATGTGCAATGTCTAGTCTGAGGCTCTGGTCATTCATATCCCGGGCTACTACTTGCACTTGCATATGGAACCTGGGACATATCCTCTTGTTCTTCTTTTGTCTTGGGACAATTCATGAGATATCTTTACACCTACAGGAATAGGAACATTCTTTGTTTATATCTTGCACATATTGAATTCCTCTGCAATATAGTCTGAAATACTTCCTCTCTGGTTTAACTGAGCTTCCTCTTACCGATCTCTCTTAATTTCCATGCCCAAAATATAGTTTATGACTCCAAGATCCTTCATCCGAATTTGGAGAATAGTTGGGTCTTCAAATCTTGGATAATTTCTTTGTCATTTTTAAATTCAACAACATATCATCCACATATAATACAAAATAAATAACACGGTCACCAATAATTTAAAATAGCTCTTAGGTGATCCTCCTTGCTTAGGTGAAGCAAGTCCCCTTATAGGTATCAAATTTACGATACCACATCATATTATTTTAACCATATAAAGACTTCTTCAACACCGCATACCAATTCTTTCTTACACTTCACCATAAAGCCCCTTGAGGTTGCTTCATGTAGATCTCCTCTTCTAGATCCCCATGAATAAATTTTGTCTTCACATAATGTTGTTCTATCTCAAAATCAAATGCGGCAGATAAAAGTAATCTAATAGAAGTAACTTTGGCAAATAGGAGAGAAAATATCACCAAAATCAATTCCCGGCACTTAGGGGCTCTTGTAGCACGATACCAACTGAGCTTTTGTATTTCTCCACCTTGCCTTCTCATTCATCTTCTTCTTAAATACCCATTTTCTCCCAATGGGCTTCCTTCCGACCGGCAACTCCACGAGATCCATGCCTCATTTTTGTGCAAGGATGCCATTTCATCAACCATGGCATCCTTCGAGGGTTTTCCATCCTAGAAATCTTGCCTCACGACTATTCTAGGATCATCATCGGTTATAGTTAAATAAACATGAACATAAAGCGGATGGACCTATACCTTTTTGGTTGCCTTCTTTCCCGAACTGATCTTCTCAAAGCTGGAGTTTGTGGCTCTTCATCTTCTGAGTCTTCTTCTGTTGTAGAGTCTGATTCATCCTCCTTTAGCTCAAACTCTATCTTCTCAGGTTCCTTTGGTAGGACTTCATGTTTAACAACATCTTTCACTTCTCTAAACACCACATCTCGGCTGTACACAACCTTCCTTGTTTCTCGGGTTCCAAAGCTTGTAACCCTTTAAACCATCCTTATACCCAATAAAGATGCACCTTTCAGATTTATTATCCAACTTGGTCCTTTTCTCCTTTGGAATGTGTACATATGCATCACATCCAAATACCCTTAGATGTGAAATAGAGGGTTTCTTACCAGTCCATACCTCATGTGGGGTCTTATCCTCCAACGCTGATGAAGGTGATCTGTTAACTAAGTAACATGTAGTCTCCACTGCCTCTGCCTAGAATTCTTGTCCTAACCCGGTACCACTGAGCATGCTTCTTTCCTTTTCCATCAGTGTTCTATTCATTCTTTCTGCAACTCCATTTTGCTGAGGTGTGTATGGAGTAGTCTTCTGTTGTGCTATACCACACTTCTTACAGAACTCTTCAAATTCCTTCTTGCAGAACTCCCCACCATTATCTGTCCTCAGTGCCTTTATCTTCTTCTCTGTCTGGTTTTCCACCAGAGCCTTAAATTCTTTAAATTTGTCAAAGACTTCAGATTTCTTCCTCAAGAGATATATCCATGTATTCCTTGAGAAGTCATCTATGAATGAAACATAGTACACAGACTTTCCCAGTGATGGAACTGACACAGGCCCAAACACATCACTGTGCACAAGTTCTAATATCTTGTTTGCCCTCTTAGCACCAGAAGGAAAACTCACCTGATTTTGCTTCCCATATACACAATGTTCACAGAAATCGAAATCCAGAGAACAATTAGACATACCTTCTACCATACCATCTCTATGCAGTATCCGAAGGCCCTTCTCTCCAATATGTCAAAGCCTTTGATGCCATAGCATGGTCTTTTCTCCAGAGACAGCTAGGCTTTCCGTCCCACTTTCAGGAACCACAGAACTGTTACACCCATCAATAACAGTACTACCTTGTAGCTTGTACAAAGTTCCAGTCCGAACTCCCCGCATTAATACCAGTGCTCCCCGAACCATCTTGCAGGCATCTTTCTCGAACACTGTTTTTACACCTGCATCATCCATCTTGCTTACAGAAATCAGATTTCTGGCCAATGCAAGAATATGTAGAACACCAAGAAGTGTTCTAATCCTTCCACCTTGCAGCTTCAGCTTGACCTTTCCACGTCTAATGATTCTGGCCTTCCTATCATCCCCTAGGAAGACATCACCACCATCATATTTCTCATACTCGCAGAACCACTCCCTATGGGGAGTGAAGTGAAAGGATGCACCTCAGTCAATCAACCATGACTCATGATCTACATGTGTATTTGAAGAAGAAGCCAAATACACATCCCCACCTTCATCCGAGGTGGTTTTTGCCTCTGCAGAAGGAGCATCATCAGATCCCTTTCCTTTCTCAGGAGCTTTAGATCTGCACTCCTTTTTGTAGTGCCCTTCCTTTTCGCATTTCCAACATACCTTTACAAACTTTCCAGGAGATTTAGATCTCCCTCTAGATTTGGATCTCCCACTCGAAACCTTATTCTTGTTTCTGTTTTGGGACCTTCCTCGTACAGATAAGGCATCTCCATTCTGGCCCTCCATATTTTTCCGTCTCATTTCCTCCGACAGCAAGGCTGAGACAATGTCATCAAAATTCAAGGTAGTTGTATTGCTACCTATTGCAATAACCAGACTATCCCATGAGTCTGGTAGAGAACACAACAAACTGATGCACTTATCTTCATCTGAGATTTTAATATCAACATATGACAACTGACTTACCACAGTATTGAAGGTGTTCAGATGCTCTGTCACCGAGTCTCCATCCTTCATCCTCAGGTTATACAGCTTTTTCCGCAGGAAAAACTTATTCACCAGAGACTTAGATTGGTACAAAGTCCCAAGTTTTTCCCACAAATTCTTCGCCATAGCTTCCCCAGATACATTCAACAATATTGAATCTGAGACACACAACCGCATTGTGCTCTTAGCCTTCCGATCCAGTTTCTTCCAGTCTTCATCTGACATTCCCGTTGGTTTAGTACCTGGATCTACCGCGATCCACTGATCTTTATCCACCAGCAGATCCTCCATCTTGAGCTTCCACAACTCAAAACTCTGACCATTAAATTTCTCGATCTCTATCTTTCCGCCACTCGCCATCTTCTCTCACCGCAAGAATCGATCCCGCAGATCTCCCACTGAACAGGGTCTACCTCAGGCCCGAACAAAAAACCCTCAGCAGCAAAGGCGTCCCCTTGAAGCCGAAACAGCTCTGATACCAAATGTAGGTTTTAACCCTGAACAGAAATTATCTACACACGAATCTTATAACAGAAAATAAACAATAGAGAGAGCATAAAACATAAAATAGATAAACATAGAGATTTTCCCCTGGATCCCAAATCTGGACGACCAGCTTGATTTTTCATTATATTCCTTTTAGTGTTACAACACATATATATACATGCCGAAGCATACATAAACCCCAATCCATTAACCCTGGATTAGAACATAACTGTAGTTCCCTTGACCGGATCTACAAAATACCAGGGGCCAAAAACCATCGTACCCCAAAAACATGTGCAAACTCATTCACAAAACATGGGTGGGTGCGCCTATGAGTGTGTCCACACACCAAAACAATTTTCACTGGGCGCTGCCCCAGACCCCAACAGTGGGGGCTGCCTCCTCCCTTGTGACCCCCCTGCTGCGCCCAGCGCGACGTACAACGTGTGGGGCTAGTCATGGAAAGAATATAACACATTACCAACATCAATGATACCTGGCCATCAAGTCAAGTAATTTATGAGCAAAAGGACTTAATCAAAGTAGCCAAAGAAGAAATTTTGAAGGCAAAGGAAGAGCTAGGTTCTAAGCCTAAAGAGGTCCTAGAAATAATAACATTTCTGAACACTAAAAACAAGAAAGAGTTGGATGAGATAGGGATAACAGATAGATTTGAATCAATCCTTGAGGTGACAAAGGTAATTTCAAAGAAAAACTTGATGAAGAAGCTAGAAGAGAAGTGTCAAACATGGATTGGGCCATAACTAGATTCATGGTTAAATTTGACACCTTAAGAGAAAAACACTTTCTAAACATTCTTGTTATAAATGATAAACTAAATGAAGCAAGTAAGTTGCACCATTTTTGGTCATCTAATCCCCTTTTTATCATTAGATGGACCCAAGTATAACATAAAGACCGCTTAATTCCCAAGTAAACTGCCTTTCACTATGTTAATTAGAAACTCCTAAAAGGAATAATTAATTAAACCATAATTTAATTATTATTCCCAAATATGTTTAACTCCAAACAAAGAAATTAATGAGATAAACCCATAGTTATCTTATTATTTTCTAGAATAATTATTTTAAATAATATTCCTTGTTAAAGATGACCAACCAACCACCATTAATCAAATAAATCATTATTTATTTGATTATATCCCAACCACTTCAAAAAGATAAATAAATCATTTATTTATTTACTTTTCACTAATCAAGGGATTCGACCTGTCAAACACCCTTTCCTCCAACAAAATAATAATAAAATATTCACAGTAGGTGGATCTAGATGCAGGACACATTATTTTAATCTCATGCACCAAGATCTAGGAAGGACCCAATATTTTGTTATAAATAGGAGGGTTTTCCCATCATTCTTCACCTTTTGTTGCATACTAGATCACTCCGGATCTATACATGACCCTCGGTCTCCATTTTCCGTCATCAAGGTTCCCATTGAGCTCTACCTTCTCGCATTGGGTTTTCTACATCTACAAGAGAGAGAAAGCTAGATCCGTAAGGCCGAGGACTACAAAGAACCCATCCCATTGGAGTGAGATCCTCGGGATAAACCTTCTTGTTTCCTCCTGTGTGCCCCGTAATATAAAAATTCATTCAAAAATCGTGTTCTTGTCTTGTCTCAAGATGCATGGAGCAAACTCTTTACTTCACCGTTTAATATCTTTCCATTTATAGACCGTTTGTTGCGCACTTTAACTACTAATTGCAGATCCGAAGATGTTTTATGCCTATTATTATTAGGGCTATTAGTTATGCGTAGCGTGTTCTTTTCGTACGCTTCGACAAAGAATTCATACTAACAAGAAGAAGATCAAATATTTTTCCAAAGAAAAAAGTAAACAAGGCGTATCACAAGGAGTACCTACAAGAAAAGTGTTGAACAAAAGTGTTGAAGATTTGTTTTATTTACAACATGAGATAAAAACACTTTGGTGGTCAAGCCAACCTTGTTAGATACACAGAGGTCGATGACAATTTTAAAACTTAAAAACATAAAGTTACCCGATGAATAATTTTGGAAAAAGCTTACTCGACTTACTATAAAAGACAATTTACAAGGAAAGAGGATGAACATCGGTTGTTTTTGCTACGTTAAAACAAATTTTACAATGTAAAGAAAACAAATTTTTACAAATAGTGAAATAGTCCAATGCCAGTTAAAGAGTATCAATGGTTAAATTGAAGGAGATAAAGAGAATGATGAGAAGATACACTTTCAAAACCGGTTGAAGATCATACCATGATTGAAGACACCTCAAACCGCCGCCCACAAATTCTCAAGTCCAACAAGAAAGATATTTTATTTAATAAATAAGATAGCTTACAAGTTTGTTATGTAGCTTTCACTATCCTTTTTTAATATATATTTTATTTTCATTAGAAAATTCCTATGATTTTTGGAAGATATTTTGTATTATTTTTTGTATAAATACTTCATCCTTTGAAGTATTGGTGTGGAATAAATTACCGAAGATTTATATAGTCAATTTTATCCGTACCTCGAAGGGCTTTTGTTTCAAGTTTCAAGTCATCAGGCTAGATCAAATCAATAAAACATCATATTTCGTGATTCATAAAGGCTACCTACGTGAAGTAATTTCGTGTTATTTGTTAAATATTCTTATGTTTTCCATTCATACATAAATGTGTTCTAAAATTTAATGCAGAAATCAGGAAGTGATATCTCAGAATTTCTTAAAAGCACTTTGTTATTTACTAGTTTTAATTTTAATGTTTTTCACGATTTCTAGAGTAATGAACCCTTAATTTTCCCTCTTGAATGACCCTATCTTTTCATCCTTACTCCAGATCAAAGAATCCTTGAATGTTTTATCCCAATTAAACCACTTTACCTCAATCAACCTCCAATATCTTGAGTGACTCTCGCTTATCTTGGACTGAAAATATTTGACTTTAGACCTTGATCCCGACCGTTTTCTGAAACATCTACTCCATTTTCCCACGGAAAACCAAATCTACTACTATCCATATCATTAAGTGATTTTCCCACTTAAACCAAACCAAATATCAAAACCAAATTTCCCATATAACTAGCCTAAAATCAAACATAATAACAAAGTTAAATCTTATAGAGAGAGCCCTCATTGAGCCTTAGGAAGGCTAGATCCTAAAACTTGAAAGTAGGTCTATGGTTACCTCTAATATTCTTAAAACTATAACCAAAAAGCTCACAACTTTGGGAATTATTAGTGTACACATACTAGCGACTCAATGTAGTATTAACCAACCCTCATTTTTTAAATAGGTTTTCAAGGAAATATTTTCATTATCTTTTCACCTTAAAGACTATTTTAAAATGTTGTGAGTATATTTTCATTAAAAGTTGTAATTCTCGCTTTCCAGAAGAGTCTACTATACTAGGTCAAATGTAGATCTGCCAACCGTTGCTTCAGTAGATGATCCTCGACAGCACTGGGAAAAATATTGGCAAAGTAGGAGATTTAGGTAATACATTTTCCTTCGTTAGAGAAAATTCCTCTCCAAAATAGTTAGAAACCGTACAAGACATTGATTTTGACTTCTAAATTTTGGAATATTCTTTATCTCGTAGTCAAATCAAAAAAGTGATTTAAATAGAATCGTTATAGATACTTATTTTATTTCATCTCTTAAAATTAAATAGGAACCGTTTGAGTAGATTCTCAATCAAAATATCTTTGAAGCTTATGATAAAATTGATGAAATAAATGCTACTATACTTAAGGAAATAGATGAAGCTATTTTTCAAGACTCTCAATTAAATTAGTTGCTTTATTAGCTTATACCCTCTAAGCCTCTACCACTCATTTCGATACTAGCCTTTTAGAGTCTCAAGGTTCACTCCTATTTACCACCACATCATCCATTATCCCCACCAAAATTCATTCCATTGCATTCATTTATCCCTTAAACAACCATTCCAACCTAGAGTATTATTCCATCCTCCACAACCTCATCTCAATCCACCAGTTTTCCTTCCCATCTTCCAATACATCATTCTAATCTCCTAGTACTTCTTCATATTTTCCAATCATATTTTTATTTCTCAACCATATACTACTAGTAAATCTTTCCTATATCTTAGTTTGATATGAAATTTTGCAACTACATCACAAGTGTTTAGCTCTGCCCTGGCATTTCCAACTTACCCCAAGCTGCCAGAATTCAAGCCATGGTCGCTAGGATATGCTCCCTTGATCCTTCCACCCAACCACATGAAATGCCTTAGTACTATCAAAACAAAATACATCAATTTGATGCAACCACTCAATATACTACCCAAGAACATGTTAGTAAGATGACAGATTATTTTGAGTTTGCTTAAAATAGATGATTCTAATGTACAAATTAGAATTTTTTCTCAAACATTAACTCGGGGAGGTTAAAACAAAGTTTAAAGGCTTGAATCCTAGTAGTGTTTTTCTATTTAGAAGTGTTTCATATATTATTCATTAATAAATGGGAAAAGAAGGAAAATCCTCTTCAAATATTGTCTAAATTTGAAAGTATAAAAAGAGCACCCAATGAGACAAGCCTAGGATTATTGCACTAGATACAACAACATTTATAATTCAAGCCCTATTAATCTCAACCGACCTCAGACTTTTTCCTTCTCACCGATGGATTTGACACGTACATAGCTTATCAATTAAGAGATATAAATCCAGTGGACTTTAGAAGAAATGTGACAAAATGTTGTTAGTGTAGGCAATTTTTTTGGCTAGAAAAGCTATATTAAGAAATGAGAGGAGAGTATTATTAAAAGAAGAAGCATCTAATTTAGATTTAGAAATATATCAATTACCAAACTTTAGAGATAATGATGGGATAACCAATGTGAGATTAGGAATCCCAATTTCAGAAATACAAATACCGCAAAATCTAGAGAATCAAGACTCGACCAAACAATAAGACCACCTTTCCAAGAGAACTACAAGCAAATTTTTCATCAAAAAATGATGATGATGAAGAAACCATAAATCTAATGGGTATTAATGATGATAATGCTATACTTCTTACACAAGGAGATCAGGATTTATATGATTTACAAAAATGCAATTAGATTACGGTGAATCATTTGCTTAGAAACAAGGTTATGATTTTGTTGTCAATGAAGTACATAAGCAATATAACATTAGAAGCAAGAAAACATAGATCCTTCTACTAAGAAATATGTTCAAGCACAACCAAGAAATAGTAGAAGCTCTCACTACAAAAGTTCTACAAATTATCCCTAGGAAAAAAAAACAAAACTCAATTCATTCAAGAAAATTTCAAGCCCTAAAATTTCACCTAGTCCCAATATTGTTGACATAACAAAGATGAGGTTTTCCAAACATCAATAGATTCACAAAAATATGCTACCGTAAAGACAATTAATTATGCGAAATGACAATTTTATACTCCAAGACAATTCAATGTTGATCGAGAATTAGCCGATTCAAAATTTTCCACTATTAAAACAACTTCTCCGATAATTCAAAATCTCCAAAAACATCTACACGTCTTAAAACTATTCCGAAAAGAAAACTAAAAATGTTAAGACAATAGAAAACACAAACTGAAAATGAGAAAATAGTTGTAGAAAAAGAAGATAAACTTACTCAAACTACAATTACTAAAGAAGAGATAATTAAGCCATGTAAATCACAAGCTCCATTTAACATTCAAGTTGAGATTGTAAAATTAAAAATACCACCCCTTTAATAGAATTGGTAAAACATGATTTGTAATAAAACAACCAATAACGTAAAACCTTAAACATGAATGATGGAGAAGATTCAAAGAAATCTAAGTGATGATCAACTAGAGTTAATTTTTGGTCCCGATGTTAATGGAAAACACCAAGATGGAGTAGTTCCATCGTTTTTACATTAGCTTAATACCTGTTCATGATCAGCTGACATATACTGTAATGCTAGATTCGTGGGCTTCACACATTTTAATGCCAAAAGCAATAATGTAAACCCCGAATTTAGATATCAATAGACCTTAAAAATATCTTTTCATTTGATTCCGTAAAAGCCAAATGTTTAGGTTTGATTAAATATTTGTGTGTCACATTAGTACAATATCTCCGTAAAAGCATACTCATGGAGATTGTGTATCCTCGACATCCCTCCTAAGTATGGAATTCCTTATCTTGTTCATGGGGAGCTAAATTACAAGGATCTCTACAAATTGATATGTCATATGCAACAATATCTATTTTTGGACAACCAAAGAAACTTTATAGGGAAACACGATGAAATACATGGCAGTATCTTACAAAGACCAAGAAATTATCGAATTTACACTACACCCCACTGACATGATCATTCATTTTATGCACTCGAAACCGAAATTAAAATCAAAACTCGAACTAGAAGATAATGTTGATCAACAAGTTGTCATGGATGTCAACCCAAGTGGCACCTAGGGCTACCCCAATATTGCATGGAAAGTTTGACCTACCAAATTAATATATTCTAGGCCAATAATTCTTTTCATGGTTTCTACTTGTCGACATGTTCTGGATATATGGTACGCCATGTAATTCTATGGTTTGAGAGATATTCATGTTTGAAGTTTCTACCCATTTAGTGGGCTAAAAACCCATGGGGTTGGGGCATGGGTCATTGAAAATTCATAATTACTATTTCTCCTTTTTAAGCTCCTAAAATCTCTCCCATGTTAAATTCTGAATCCCCTCTCCTTTAACTTAAGCATTTATATAAATTGTGATCTTCTTTCCTCCTTAGGCAAGGGATTTCTCTCGCTTATCCGGAACAGTCATCGTGGAATTTGTGCTCTAAAGTTTTTTAGCAATGTATAGCTCAAAAGCTGAAATTTTTATGAGGTGAAGCGAAAAATCCCGAGGAAGCTTCGTAAAAATTTCAGATGAATATGAACAATATTTTTGAAGATATGATCTATGGAAGTCGGTTTTGCAGTTCCCTAAAATTCATCTAAAAAAGTGGACTTGGTAAATTCACTGCACTGTATCGAATTCTGAATTCGTAAAAATTGAAGGATAGTGAATAGTATGTACTTACCCCTATCAATTTCAAAGCCAAATGAAGAAATAGTGACATGTACGTCGCATAAGCAGCTCTCTCTCGAAACAATCCATAATTAAGGCATTGTGAGAGATTGGGCATAACTCTTCTTGAAGAATTCAAATTGGGTCGTACCCATGGCATTGAAGCATGACCTCGAGGAATACTACAAGACCGAAAATAAACATTTAGGATCTGAAATAATGGGGTAGATACACCAGATTCAATATCAAGCCTCCTAGAAGGAAAGAAAAAGCTAGATCATGTGCTGTCAAGGGTTGCAAGGACCATAATTTCTATGGCAGAAAAGCAAAGCAAGGTGCATCAAAGGGTAGAATTACAAGAGTAGCTAACCAAGGTGTATACCAAATAAAGAAGAAGTTCACTCCATATGAAGTCTTCAAGTGGGTAGCACCGCATACAATCATTGTACTTAGTCATTGTAAATACATTATTATACAAATTGCACTAGTATCTATCTCGCCAAGGGTTAAAGAGGAGTGTTGGGAGGTCTAGATCATCATTAGGTGGTTGTGTCAAACTTGGGGTTATGGTATATTATATCTTATTCTTCTACATCATTCTATATCTCTCGTAAAGTGGACCATTTTCCCTGTACGGGAGTCCATTCTTCTTTATTCTTCTATAGGGTGGTAGGGTGGTGCTAGGCGGAGCTTTAGCTCATTGGGTGTTGGGGCATCCGTTAAGTTGGCTGACTATTGAAGAATACCTGGCGTTGGAGCGTCCATCCATGGGACTTGCTAAGAATGCTTTTCTAGATTCTAGGCTGGAACTTTATTTTCAATTGAGTTTAATATTGAAGAATTAGAAAAGCATTAGGTATTTTTTGTTCCTGTGAGTGGTATTCATCTAAAAAACTGTGTACATTTAAAATTCTTTGTTTCTGTACTATAATTGTACAAACACCGATAATAATTGAAGATTAACTAATTCTCTAATTGAAAGGAATACCGATTCACCCTCCCCCTACCCTCACAAGAGTCAACAACCGGCATTTGTTTGTTCCTTCAATAACAGCTTTTTAACAAACGGAAGGAGGTCATGGAGCATACCAAGAATGTACCTCTATTCAATTAAAATAATTATGCACTTTGGAAAGGAAGAATGGAGTTCTATCTCTTCGCACAAGTTACAAAGTATGGGACACTGCTCAAAATGGATGTACATCAACCGCAGATGAACAAGGTAAGAATAATTTGGTAAATGATGCAAAAGAAAAGAATATTATTATCATTGGACTTATTGAATCACAATACATGTACAATAGAACTTCCAAAAATGTATGGGAATAATCTGAGAATATATATGTGTGACTCAAATGTCAAGCAAGGATTCAAATCTATAGAGAAAAAATTTGAGCAACTCGTAACGAAAGAATATTGCAAACATTCTGACACTTCCAATATGTTGATGAAATAACCAATACTCTAGAAGGATTGGGAGAATTAGTTGACGAGAATAATATTATACAAGTAAGATTCTTATAACTTCTTACCAGGAGATTCAACCTAAAGGTATTTGTCTTAGAATACACAACCTGACAAAATCTCAGCAAGGAAGAATTACATGGAGTTCTCATAGCATTTGAAATGAGACTTGATGAAGAAAAGGGTACTTCAAATATAGGAAACCGTGTTTGTTGCATCTAAGCAAGCTAATAAGGACAAACAAACTTCACTGAAATGACATGCACTTTGCAAGTGTGAAGAAAAGGGAGATGATGGAGAAGGTCTTTCGTGATGAAGAATATTCTTACTTTACAAGAAAGCTAAAACATGGTAAGGGAAAATTCAAACGTAAACTTCCATTGATATGTTTCATTTGTGGTGAGGTTGGGAATTTCATAGCAAAATGTCTAAACAAAAGTGATAGCACCTCAAAAGGAAAGAAAGGCTTTCTTATTAAATTCAACAAGAAAGGCAAAAGAAAGGATCCAAAAGGAACTTTCTCTAAAGAATATAGCTCATCATCTCGATGAAGAAAGAAAGAAAGAAGAAGCCAATGAGAAAGTATTGTTTATGGCCAAGCACAATAAATAAGAAGTATCAAAAAATGAAGAAAAAGGGTTGACCATAGAAGAATTTATGGAGAGCAATCAAAAACTATAAAATATCTCAATGCTAAGAATATCCCTGCTCTTTAATACTTGAAGAACAAGTTCAAGGTCTCAAAATTGAGGTTGAACACAAATGGATTTGAAGAGTCACTTCAAAGAAGCTGGAAGAAAGCAACCAAGAAAGGAAGCATTAGAAGTCAAGCATGGTCTCACCGCATAAGGAAGTGAAGAAGTGAAATCCGTCCAAAACTATGCTAATAGCCAAGGGTATTGGAAGAACTCATATCAACAATCAACGAGAGATCTTACAATGAGTTAACCGGCCCCGCTACAAAGAAGAAGAAGAAGGACCTTCTACAACAAAATACAATGAAACTATGAGATCTCATATACATGAAGACTTCATTGGACAATATTTGTAAGCACATCCTTGGAATATGATTCTCATCAATATTTTCATCCAAGTACCAACATATTTTTCATGGCTATTGTTATTCCGTGTGGGAAAATTTGGTCATAAAGTCAGAATGTCGCATATACCCTAGTAACCAATACAATTCCAAGAGATTCTTCAAAGACAAGAACCTCCCACTACTAACGCAACATCAATAGATTGAACATTCAATAATTAATATAGAAATGTTTATGAAATGTCGAACTTTGGACACATAGCCAAAGACTCGTAGACTGAAAATCCTCCAGACACCCCGGCCACAGAATGAACGAACATGGAAGAAGAAGAAGACCGAAAATTGTGCTCTCACTCTCAAGGCCTCAAAAATAAAAGATGTGTGGTATGTGTTGGATAAAGTGTGCTTGCTCAACGCATATGATTGGAGATAGAAGGAAATTTTTTATCTATGAAAAGAGAAGAAGGATGGAACCATATCCTTTGGAAATGATGGATCTTCAAATGTTATAGGATCGTGTACCATCACTCTCTTTTAAGAAAATATGTTATTTCCAAGAATGTTCTATTGGTCAAAAACATGAATCACAATCTTCTTAGTGTTGGGATGATGTGATCAAGGACACACAATTCTATTCAACTCACAAATTTTGATATCGTAGCAAGGTATGGTAAAATTGTGGCTACATCAAGTCGTAGCTCCAAATGACATATATGTTCTGGACGAAGTAACTAAACTGCGTTCACTAGCTAAAGAAGATGAATGCTGGTTATGGAAAAAATGAATGTATCACAAATCCCTTGACAATCTTGCCAGGATAAGAAAAAGGAATCAAAAGACGAGAAATGCCTAAAAATCCAAAACCTTCCAACATACTACGTGAGGCATGTCGCATGGAAAGCGTAATAAAATTCCAATTTAAAACAAAAGAACACTTTGCATCACATCCATTGGAATTGATACATACCGATCATGGTCATGTGAGAAAAAAAGCTTAGACAAAGAATTATATTTCATGTTAATGATAGATGACTATACCATGATGACAACCGCCGCTTCTAAAGAAAAATCTAAAGCATTTGAGTTCTTTAAGATCTACAAGGAGTTGTATGAAAATGAAATTCTGATTCGAAAATAAAGTGTTTAAGATCAGATTATGGTGAGAATTCACTTCCAAATTATTTCAAAGAATACTGTGACAAAAATGGAATAAAAAAGGAAATTCTCAACAAAGACAATACCCCAACAAAATGGAGTTGTTGAAAGAAAGAATAGAATCAGATAGGAAATGGGCAGAACAATATTGAAGGACTCAACTGGATGAAAAATTCTAGGTTCAAGCAATTGATACCAGAGTCTTCATTATCAACCAAAGTCTTCTCATAAATAATTGCAACAAGACTCCATGTGAATTATGGAAAGGAAAACCACCAATGTAAAATATTTTAGAATCTTGAAGCAAATGCTATATCAAAAGAGAAGATCAAAATTTAAAAGTTTGAATCATAATGTTGATGAAGGTATCTTCGTTGGTTACCTTAACAAGAAAAGGCCTATAAATGCTATAATCTAAGAAGAAAACATATAGTGGAGAGCATAAATTTTACATTTGAAGAATGTAGTGTTCTAGCGAGTAATGATGAGGATCTAGAATATTCGAAACTTGAGATAGAGGTTGAAAAAAGACAGAGATAAAACTGTAATAAGAAGAAACTAATGAACGCAGGAAGAAGTAAACAATGATCATCAAGATATACTAGAACAACAACAAGAAGCTCCTCCAAGGAGAAAAAGAGTGATTCAAAACAACCATCCATCAAATCAAATCATTGGTGACAAAAGAAGGTCAATAGCTTCGTTCATCACAACAAGCTCATGTTTTTCTAGCAACCTTTGAGCCTTAGTAGTTTTGAGGAAGTCACCGTAATGAACATTGCAGGAAGCTATGAATGAAGAATTGATCAAATTGAGAAGAATAACACCGGGAATTATCTCATGGCCAAAAGATAAAAATGTCATTGGGACTAAATGGGTGTCTGTGAACAAATTGAATGAAGATGAAGTGTGTTACCAAGAACAAAGCAAGATTGGTTTACAAAGGCTATGCACAAGTGGAAGGGGACTGATTTTGATGAAACATTTAGAATTGCCTACCGTAATGTAAATATCCGAATGTTTTTATTTACATGTTCAAGAAAAATAAAAATCTACCAAATGGATGTTAAGTCGCATTTCTCCGAATGGAGAATTACAGTGCAAATAAGTTTACATTGAACAATCCTAGTTGCTTTTAATATCACAAAAAGAAGATCATGTTCCATATGCTAAGAAGGCTACATGATCTCAAGTAGGCTCCAAGAGCATGGCATGTTCGTCTTGATGGATATCTACCATCATGGGTTCAAGAAAGGTACCGTTGATACCAATATTTATGTGAAAATAGATAAAGATATAATTTAACAATCATTGAGGTATATGTGGATGATATAATATTTGGTAGAACCGATGATCGACTAATTAAGAACTTTTCACAAAGATGAAAAAGTGGTTTTTGATATGTCTTTACCTTGGTGAACTAACATACTTATTAGGGTCAAATATCTTACAAGGGAAAGGAATATTTATAAGTGTCGTCAAGTACATCAAGGAAATGCTCAAGAAATTCAAAATGGTGATTACAAACCCATCCATACTTCTATAATGGTGCTGAAAATTCTTCGGAAAGCATAGGATACTCATCTAAGGATGTGGATCGCAGGTTGCAAAGAGATCTATGATTGGTAGTCTTTATATGTAATAGCCTCTCCTCGCCAGCCGTATGTTATGCAAGAAGTTGGACAAGTAGCAAGATTCCAAGTAGCACCAAAATAATCACATATTATTACCGCCAAAATAATTCTTCGATATCTAAAGGCACAAAAGAATATGGCTTGGTGTATCCTTAAGGGAAAAATCTCATTATTCAAGCCTTTACAAATGCAAACATTGGGTAGAAAGCGTTGATTATCATAAGAGTACTAGTGGAGTTAAAAGATTCTATCTAGGTGTTTGTCTCATATCATGGTTGAGAAAAGTAAATCAATCTCATGGTCATAATGTAGCTGCACACATTGCGTAGCATCATGTTGTACTCAATTCCTTTTGATGAAACAAACTTTGCAAGATCTTCAAGTACATTTCGCTAGAGCCTATTCCCATATTCTCAGGATAACACTAGCAATATCAACATTTCCAAGAATCCTCGTCATGCATTAAAAACAAACACATTCCGATCAAATATCATTTTGTTATAGACCAAGTCAATGAAAATAATATAAAACTTGAGTATGTTTGTACAAAAGAACAAATTGCTGATATATTCAAGCAACCTTTACTCGTGAAGCATTTGAATATCTTCTATCAAAAAGCTTGGGATTATCCCAAGTTCTCATTAGATTACATCTTCATAGGACGGTTGTGTGTCGCAGAGGGAAGCAACACAAGATGGTTGTACTAGGGGAGTTACCTTGCCATTGATGTAAAAGGGGGAGATAATGCTGTAGGAATAGGTGTCGTTAGACTGCTGTGAGTACTGTGGTGTTGCCATAAATTCCAAAGGGGGATATTGTTGATCAGCCTAGTTGTCATTGATGTCAACCCAAGTACACTGTGGGCTAACCCAATATTGCATGGGAATTTTGACTCACAAAATTAATATATTTTGGGTCAATAATTATTTTGGAGGGTTTCTATCATTAACATAAGTTTCCGTTGATATATGGCATGCCATGTAATTTTTCACGGTTCGAGAGATATTCATGTTTGAAGTTTGTACCTCAGCTAGTGGGCTAAAACACCATGGGGTTGGGGCATGGGTCATTGAAAAGTCATAATTAATATTTTTTAAGCTCCCAAAATCCCTCCCATAAGTCTGCTGATTTGCTGAAGCCCTCTCAACTTAAGCATTTATATAAATTGTGATCTTCTTTTCTCCTTGTGTTGCTGGATTTTGCTTGCATATGAAATAGGTCATCGTGGGAATTGCGCTTCTAAATTTTTTTCTACGAAGGTTGGAAGAAGTCAATTCTGAGGAGGTAGTTGAAATCTTGAGGAATATCCACTAAAAATTTTAGTTCAAGGTGCTAACATTTTTGGAAACATGATTCTAAGGAATTCAGGATTTTTGCAGCATCTCGAAATTCATCCTTGTGCTAGAAGTGACCTTGATAAATTCATCATAACTTTCCTCTCGAGTATCGATTGGAATTTCGTAAAAAGTGACGAATAGTGCATATAATTTTATTTTTTTTCTCATCAATTTCAGAGCCAAATGAAGAAATGTTGACACGTGGCATTTCGACAAGTGCGCTCTTTATGAAACAATCCATAATTAGGTACTGTGAGAGATTGGGTATAACTCTCTTGAAGAATCAAAATTGATTCGTACCTATGCCATTGGAAATATGACTTATAGAATATTACAGACTGAAAATCAGATATTGAGGATCTAAAATAACAAAGATACCCGATTCAATATCGAGTTCTAGAAGGAGAGGAAAAGCTAGATCATGTGTTGTCAAGGGTTGCAAAGGACCAAACTTTCTATGACAAAGAAAAGAAAAAAAAGGTGCGCAGAGGGTGGCATGACAAGAGCAGCAACTAAGGTGCATAATACTGCCAAGAAGTTCATCATATGAAGTGTTCAAGTGGGCATCACCGCATACAATCATTGCAAAGGCATTGTACTTAGTCATTGTAAATACATTATTATACAAATTGTACTAATATCTCTTTACAAGGGTTGAAGAGGCGTTGTTGGGAGGTCTAGGATCATCATTAGGTGGTTGTGTCAAATTTGGGGTTATGGTGTAGTATATCTTCTTCTTCTACATCATTCTATATCATTGTAAAGTGGACAATTTTCTCTCGGTAGGGGAGTCCATTCTTCTTGTATTCTTCTATAGGGTGGTAGGGTGGTGCTAGGGTGAGTTGTAGCTCATCGGGTGTTGGGGCATCCATTCGGGGGCCCATTAATGAAGAATATTGGGCTTTTTGGAGCATCCATCCGCTGGGAGTCAGATAAGACCATTTTCTAGATTCTAGAAAGTTGGAGATTTATTTTCAATTGGAGTTGAATATTAAAGAATTATTAGAAAAACATTAGGTGGTTTTTGTCCCGAGTGGGTTTCCACCTTTAAAACTATGTGAATTTGTGTTCCTCTTGTTTTCTACTATCATCGTAAAAACACCGATAATAATTGAAGATTAACTAATGCTCTAATTGAAAGGAATATTGATTCACCAAACTTCTCTCAAAGATTTCCAAGCAGATAAACAAAAACACCGGATAGTGAAAACATCTTTCATGAATCTTTATGGTACCTAGATTTTGATGGTTCAATTAGTAAATTAGAGCAAAGAGCAGACTTTGGATAACTAATATGGAAAAAAATAATGCAAATAAGGCGATTCTTTCGTATCAAATTTTAAATGTACCAAGAACATGGCTAAATATGAAGCTCTTATTTTAGGGACTCGCATATTGTTAGAATTTAGGAGGTAAAATACTATCAATTATGGAGATCGCAGTTAATTGTAAAATAAATAAATGGAGAATATTATGTTTATAATCCAAGTTAAGCTGATATAGAGAAATCTTTTTAGATTTGATCAAAGAATTGTTAGGAATGTCATTTTTCTCGCAATACCAAGAAAACAGTAACATACAAGCTTAATGCTTAGCAAGCTTTGCTAGTACCTATAATCTTCCATTCCAACCAAATCATAGATATACTATAGAAGTAAAAGACAGACTAAATAATTATTGATAATCTGAAATATTGGAAAATTTTCTCACAAGATGAACAAATTTATCATTTTAGTGAAAAATGAAGGTGAATTTCAGATTTGTAATATAGATACAAACTCGTAGATTGGATCGTAACTTAGATAGTGAAGACGATTTAAATAACATAGATATAAATAATTTAATTTTTACTAAACCTACTAAATTTAGCTAATTAGATATAGATAATTTAGAAAAAAACAGATTGAAGAGTTAGCAAATATTTAACTGACATTTTGAACCTCAAAGATAACTTTTTACCAAAAGGTTTAACTCCTTAGAAGATTTATTTGAATCTAATGATGTTGCAAGAAAACCTAAAATGGAGCCACCAGATTTGATATCGAGTAATGTATATTGGTATAGAGTTAAAACTTAAGATGATTAAACATTCTAAAGCTTTACCTCAAGAAGAAAAGAAAACATATATCTCTTTTTAAGGAATTTCAGGATGTTTTTGCTTGGAGTTATGAGAACCTTAAATCCTATGACAAGAAAGTATAATATAGCATAAATACCTATAAAAGAGGACCAAAACCTTTAAACAAAAGTTAAGAAGGATAAATCATGTTTTGATGCCTTTAATTGAGAAAGAGATAAATAATGTATGATGCCAAAATAATTGCACCAATCGATATTCTCGATTGGGTTTCTAATCTAGTTCCCACTAGGGAAAAATATGGGAGAAATAGATTATGTGTTGATTTCAAACACTTAAACAAGGTGTTCTTAAAAGATAATTACCCTTTACCAAAGATGGATCACATTGTACAAAGGGTAGTTGGTTCTTCTTAATTTCATTTGCTAGATGGATTTTTAGGATATAACCAAGTTCTAGTCCAACCAAGACTCAAGCCAAAACTTCTTTCACCACTCCATGGGGCACTTTTATGTATGTAAAAATGCCTTTTTTGGGTTAATGGAACATGAGCTACTTTCAAAGAGCCATGCATATAGCCTTGCAAAGGAGATTCATGAATTCCTAATGATCTATTTATATTACATTATTGTATTTTCAAATATTGATTATGAACATTCAGATCATCTCGTGCAAGTCTTTCTTAAATGCGTAAAATTTGGCAACTCTCTAAACCCCTAAGAAAATTTATTCGATTGGAAGAAGGTAAACCGCTAGGACATATTATATCTAAAGAGGGAATTAGGATAGACCCAACTAGAATAGAAGCAATTCTAAACATTATTCCTCCCAGGAACATTAAAGAGTTACAAGCTTTTCTACATAAAATTAACTTCGTTAGAAGATTCATCTCAAATCTAGCTAAAATAATCGCAGAAATTAACAATATGCTTAAAAATACCGCACTTCAATGGATTATTGAAGCTAAACAATATTTTGCAGAATCAATTAGGACAAGCTTTAACAAAAACATCACTCCTTATAAGTCCTAACTTCAAGAAGGATTTCGTTATTTTCTCCTTTATTTCATAACACACTATTGTTGCAAACTTACTACAAAATGACTGTGGCTATGAGAAACCCATTACTTTCTTTAGAAAATCACTCGAGATCCCAGCTTAAAGTATATTATAATGGAAAATAAAAAATGCCCTAGATTTAGTAAAGGCCATAAAATACGAGAGTGTACATTCTTTATTCACATATCATTGCCTATGTTCCAAATGAAGTTTTTTAAAGGAAATTCTAACACATAATGGCCCCGATGGTAAAAGAGGCAAGTGGATTGCCACAATTCCTAGAATATGGTATAGAAATCAAACCCACCAAAACTCATAAAAGGTCAAGGTTTAGCCAAACTCATGGCCGAATCAAATTTTCATTCTTTATAAATTTAATTGTATTGCCTAAGTAAATGATCATGAAGATATGGGGGACTCAGAGATCAATGAAGCCATTTCGTACCTCCATGGCATGCGTACATTGTATTTGTATTACCAAATTTACAAGGTCCTCCCGGGATTATCAAGAAGAAAAGCTATATTCTTAAAATTAAAGATGTGAATATTTTGTATCATAAACAATGTACTATTTTGGAAAGATCATGGTGGAATTTTTACTAAATTTTTTGCTTTCAAAGAAGAATTTGACAAAGTTTTAGAATAATTTCATGTAGGTGATTGTGGAGGACATCTATACTCACACCAAATTTAAAAAATCCTAAGAGTTGGTTTTTACCGGCCTACTTTTTTCAGATGTAAAAAATTGTTTGACCTCTTGCCACAAGTGTCAAATTATCTGAAGCAAAGAAAATATGCTGATTCTACCCTTAAAAACCCACCCCAACATAAATTAATTTTCAATAATGGGGTCTTGACTTCATTGGTGAAATTCACCCTCCATCCTCAACCCAACATAAGTGGATTCTCAATGTACCACCGACTATTTTACTAAGTGGATAGAATCCATACCCTCCGTGCAAGCCACTAACACCGTCATAATCTCCTTTTTAGAAAATAACATGCTCTCAAGATTTGGATACCCCAAAATTTTATCACTAACAATGAAGCCGTAGTCAAATCCAAAAATATGATTGATTTATTCCATAAATACCTCATTACCCTTGGCCATTCTTAACGCATACCTCAAGGTAATGGACTTTTCGAATCTTCCAATAAAATCCTTGTGAACATCATCAAGAAATTACTAGAAGATAACAAGAAAATTTGGAACAAGAGATTAGTTAATGCCTTATCGGCATATAGACTTACCACCAAAAATCTATTAAAGCATCCTTACTAGCTTGTTTATGGAATGGATTTTTTTTTTTCCATCTTACTTAGGAGTACCAAACTTAATGAAGATAATCCAACAATTACGGTGCTGAGACCAATGAAATTCATAAGAATTAACCAAACCATTCACTACAACAAACAAGAGAAGAGGCTTATCTTAAGGCTCAAGTTATCCAAGATAAGATTAAGAAAAGTTTTGAAAAAAAGAGTAAAGAAGATGATTTCTACATTGGTGATGTTGTCGAAAGATATTGTCACTCCTGAGACAAATTTTCAGAGTTGCCATAGACCAAAGGTTTCCAGGGACATATTATCATAGCAAGGAGCACATAATATAACTTGGGTGTCAATCCAAAAGGCTCTCCCGTTATCTCCTCGTGAAACAAGGAAATGGATTTAATGGACTTAACTTACGTAAACTGCCATGGAAAGCACTCACAGACAAGATGCAAAGCTCTAACACAAAAGCATCGTACGCTAAGAGACAATTTACCTGTAGAGAGAGGCTGCCCAAGTAATATTCCAAGCGTAAATCAAATATCGTAAGGTGGTACGCAAAGTGAAAAAAATATGAAAAGATATTAGTTAACTTTGGTTTGATACCCAGATACACACCGTAACCATATGGGCTTATCATTCTAAGAATCCATACATGAAAATGGCGTTTAAAAGCACCCCCCTAAAGAAACTAATATAGCAAGTAAAAGATGGATGAAAATGAATCTTTGAAACAACATATCATGCTCCGAGCCATACGAAAGCTCTTGACCTAATTCAAGTATGGTATCGTTCAGGATAAATCCTTACCTAAAATCGTTGAGCTACTCGTATTCCAAAGGTATGACAAGAAGATGGATAAAATGAAATGTTGCATTAAACACATAAAAGGAAGTTACATACCGTGGGATACCAAAGACCAGAATCCTCTAATACGTATAGAACTCCTCCTCACCGAGACCCCATGTGCCTCTAAGCCTCTTACACAAGAGCTTATACAAAATGTATACAACAATGCCTTTCACCGCACAATTTCCTTCCATAAAAATCAGAACCTTACAATGTCCTTCTTCCTCCTTTTTATAGAGGAAGGAGAAGAGAAACTAATAAAAGATGTAGGTGAAACAATTAATTGTCATTAGAAAACAAATGATGGAAACATTCGCGCCCATACTATTGACTGCCATGAAATATCAGCATGTACTGGCTACCAAACTTCCATGAAGTAAATTCACTAGGTAGAAAATCTCTTTAGGGTAAGGTATGAAGAATAAAATATGTACCACTTTGTACCTTCCCGAGAGAAAAATCAAGGAAGTAAACCCGGAGGATATGATTTTTAAGGGCACTTGCACTCTTTGCCTTCTAATGTGGTATTACTATTTAAAATCTTTGGCTCCGTACATTGAATCCTTTGTCGAATCGATACTTTTTTCTCGTATGATTAATAACCCCGTCCGTGGAAAATCTATGTTTTTAAATTTCGTTTCCGGAGGGTTTGGCAGACTTACCATGGCTTTTAATGCAAGCCATACCACGAAACTATCCGGGATCTTCTTCACGAACATGGTACTTGAACACCCGCATTGCAACGCGTTCTTCGCTTGAGCAATGGATGCCTCGACCAGATAGTTTCTTTCTTCTTCACCATAAACCTGCAAAACCCACAAACACATAAAATAAAACCCGACATAGTGGTGGAAATGCGATCGCACCATGTGAATGGTGATGTAGACTCGGGAGAAATGATGAGAAGATGTAGGTGGTGAACAATGCGTATAAATAGTGGAGGAACGAAGGTGGAAATGAGATACATAGCAGAACGACGCATAAATGAACACTTCGTGGAGACACGTGACTTAAACACTGAAATATGACACAAGGTAGTATATGAATGGTCGAGGATAACGCAAATGCCACATGGGCGTACGAAAGGATAAGCGGAAGGGACAACGTAGTGGCGACTCTATCGGGCCGGTGTGTAAATATTCCGGGTCATACGATCCAAAAATGAAATCAATGGTCGAAACTTAATCGGCAGGGCAATGGAACGGTGGGTTTCGGAGTGCCGTATACTTAAATTAAAACTTGTAGCTTTCCGGTAAAAAACCGTCGTTGGATGAAGGCTTGTAGATCCGACGCTAACATAAATTTCGCCTGGTGGAGTCTTGGATCGAACGTTAACACGCGAAATACGGCGGTATTGAAACAAGGACTCCGGGGACGCGTGGTGCCTGCTGAATGGAATTGATGATTTAACAATACCGCATATCCTTAAAATCGGTGCGGGGAAAAAATGTGCCGGTTTTTGAACAAGTGCAAGTGCGGGGGCGGGGGTCCACAAAGGCGATGAGCTGTGGTGCATTGATTTGCGATTGATCGGGCGGCCGAGAGCACGTCCGACGCGCTCACGAAGGTAAGCGTTTTCATTTGGCTCATGGTCTAGCTCCCGCACTACATGGAGAACAATAATGAAGAGTGGATGAGGCCGAGTGGAGCTAGGACCCCCAATATATTTCCAAATATGGACCTTAGCCATTAAAAATGCGATTTGAAGCCAAGAGAAAACAACGATAGAAAGCCAAGGGTCTTTGCGTTGTATGTGGCAATGGAATTAGAGGATTTAAACCATATGGTCCATGGAAATTCTATCGGGAGATGATCATGATCAACAGTGACAAAGTTATAATGTGGGATTCAAGGAGATAAGAGAAAGGTAAACATGGGAAATTTGATTTCCTATGAAAAGGACCTTATGTTATTTATGGTTACGTAGGTAACAATGCTTTCCTTTTGAAAGAGATGGATGGATCAGATCTTCTAGGTGGACTCAATAATGGTAGAATGCCAGCGAGCCATCGCCTTTAGAAATAACCAATAGTTAACTTTTTTATTGTATCCACTATAGCATAACATTGTAGAGTTTAGATAGGATTGGATGTTTTACTAACAAAGAAGCCTGCGTAGAGAAGGCCCTAAGCTTTTAAAGGTAAAATATCATAAGTATGATTAATTGCAGTAGCCTGCCAACATTTACAAGGTCAAAGATGTCAAAATTCAAAGGCTACTAGTCTCAAATTTCTTGACATTTCACCAGGGAATGCCATCCTTATGTGCAACCACTATTAGGGTCCTATACAATAGGTTCATAATTTTTTAAATTGACTTTGATTAATCTTGTAAATATGTACATACCTTTCTTTCTCGCAAGTTGTATTCCCATATTTGAAAATAATAAAAAATGAAAAGAGGGTAAAAGTCCTAAAATAAAATGAAAGGACTTGAAAATAAAAGATCAAAAAGAATAAAAATTGAATTTCAAAAAAAAAATTAAGAGATAAGAATACAGACATGAAACTGATGTAAGTCAAAATGCCACTACTTTTACTTTTTATTACAAAATAAATGATTATGTACAAATTTGTTCAAAAATCTCCATAATTCATGATGAGTTAAATAGTTTAATCTTAACTTTCCGTGCTTTGAATTTCATGTTTATGTATAAACAATAAAGATTTGTTAAAATGTATTTTTAAACTTGACAAATTAGTAGATAGTTAGAGAATAAATGAGGAGTTCAAAAGCTTAATCTAAGCCCTCACATGAAATGAGTGCTAGAATTACATAGTTTATGCTTAAATAAAATGGATTTAGGATTGGAAGCTCAAATGCACCCATGCAAATAATGAAAAAAATGGTAGAATAAATGATGGGTATGAAGAAAGCAACATGCACAAGGAATGAAACATTGTCTAAAAATTACTAATTTCCCTTCCCTCAAAGTATTACAAGATTAAACCTTCGCTTATAAAGGCTCATATTTCTCCGACTTTTTTGGGACCCGTACCCAAGGCTTGATAACTGATACACAAATTATTAGATTCCCCTTCATTAAAACTCCTTTCCTCATTATCACCCATTTCTCCTAAGATAAAAGCCCTTTTTCTTGTTATCACCCATTTCCTAAGATAAAATCCCTTTCCTAAGTTAAAACACCTTTTTTATTAGGAAAATTAAAAACCCCCTAACTAATTTCATTTCATACAAAAAAACATTCAAAAAAATCCAAAAAATATGTATTATCCTAAGTATTAAGTGCAAAAATTTAAGTATGGCACCACCATTATGAAAACATGCCAAACCACTTAAAACATACTTTTACTTACTACATTTATATGTATTTCTCGCTTTCATCACATTCAAACGTATTAAAATTTAACTTACTATTAATTCCCTCTTATAATACCCCATCCCATAATATAATTAATTCATTTATTAAAATACCCAAACCCACATTTTAATGTTTATACTATGGTTTATTTAACCCCACATGACATATACCGCTCCCCATAGTTTAAAAATATATGCTATATATATTATTCCTCGCCTAAAGGTTGTAATACATTTGTGTATCACTCATTTTCTATGTAAATCACTTATCCGCCTATCCCGTTAGTACATTATATTTTATGTTTAAATTATTTAAACGTATTATATTAACCCTACCACATAAAAATGTCTAGGACTCCAAGCCCATCCACCGAGCAGCTCCATTGATAGATCTCGACCATTCACAATCCTTCTACTAGATCTCACGAACCTCGTTAATATGATTTTTCAAGAGTGCAATCATTAATCCATTTTGTGGATTTTCGATATGGGCGATATTTCCCTCCTCTCTCTCCTCCATGTGTCCTTTTCACTCGGATCGCATTCGATTGTGAACAATTATTTACTTCCTTCATCTCATTCGATAATCCGCCTGCTATATTCAACCCCCCAACACCAAATCCACTCTCCCATTCGACTTGACCCGATTAACCGCAACATTGTTTAACCTAAATTTTCTATAAAACTACATATATGCGTTTAAAGCTTTTTTTGTTGTGTTTTCTATTTGATAACCCTTTCATTGAAGAAAAGGCGTGATTGTTTCGTTAATACACAAAGAACCATAATTTTTCCAAATTCATTGCTACAAATTGCTCAAAGTCTCTTTTGCATCCAAAAAGATCAGTCATTTCTAAAAGCTCCCCGACACCCCACAAACACATTTCTCCAGTCAAAAAATACCGTAACAATGGTGTATTTTTCAAGAAAAATACCTATTTCAAGACCGAAATATCGTATTTGTGAATTTAAGCCTCGTAAAGCCCGTTTACCTATAGAAAATACCTTTATTGCCTTCAAAGATTTGGCCATCAGAAATCCCGGTAAAATCACAGCTTTGAATACTAT
This sequence comes from Pinus albicaulis, assembly GCA_034641835.2. Lineage (NCBI taxonomy): Eukaryota > Viridiplantae > Streptophyta > Pinopsida > Pinales > Pinaceae > Pinus > Pinus albicaulis. The sequence goes on from CM076578.1 coordinate 1,763,831,414, forward strand.
AACCTCGTTTTAAAACAAAATTGAAGAAAGTTTAGCCTTTTGCGGGCTTGTAGTAAATCCCCTCCGAATGATTCAAAACCTTCTTATAAATGCTCAACCTTTATTATGAAATAAGGCTTTAGGTATGTTTTATCCAAAGAAGAGTAGTAAACCCTGTCAAAACTTTCCCGCAGACTCGTAAAAAGGTTCAAAGAGTGATTTTATTAATTGAAAAAAAAAAAAAAAGTTTGAACCAAAAGAAAACCAATTCATCACTATTCAATAATACCGCTAAACAAAAACACTTCGAAACAAGATGTTTACAAAAGATACAGTGCTTCTGTAAAACAGAGTTTTGCTCCATAGGTCAAAATTGTTAAGAACAAATCCAAAATGGCTTTAAAAGCACCATTGTCATATAAATCCATCATATCCTCCCATGTAGATACGAGCATACACCTTTAGATGATGTTGATTACAAGATAACCGATCCAGTAATGGGTGAAAATGTGAAGTTGGGAAACACTTTTTGCCCTTTTTTGACGTTGAAAATTGTAATTTTCTATGTTTTTCAACTTCAACTCCACTAAACTAATATTTTTATTGCAAATTATGCTTTGACATAAAAACAAGAATTGTAGAGAATTGTCTTACCTCCATACCCATATTTTTTTTTTTTTAAAATATTGACATATAGAGGGGTAAATTTCTTGTTTACTAACTGCATATACTTGAAATTTTCAGGCAAACATAAATAGTCACTTTATAATCCTTTACTTTTTTTAGGGAAGGTTATTCATTTTTTGGAAAAAAACCATAGCATCATAATCTGCATATATTGCACTAGTGCACAGACTATTTTTCTGTAATTTTCGGATTAAATCACTATTTTTTATTATTTTTTGAAATGGACAAAGAAAAAAAACAGTGATGTTTCAATACATTTTATAATCCTTTTATTTTCTTTTCAATGTGACCGTCAATAAGAAAAATGAGAGTACCCTTTTGAAGTAGACAGGGAGAGGAAGTGCAGCATGATTTTTTTGAATTTTTTGGTGTCCTCATTAGAAATTTTTTGAATTTTCATTCAGTGCAATTTTTCGAAAAATGAAATTCCATAGTGACACAGTTTAGTAAAAAATTAATAAAAAATTGAATTTTTTAATGAAACTCCACAAATCTCATATAATCAGAAACTAGATTCAGAGATGAATCTAATGATACTTGGTCTGACATATAAAATTTTGTTTTTGTAGGTGTTCTGCCCCTCCAAAGTTGCAGGTTTCTGAAAAATGCAGAATTTTCTGTGTTTTTCGTTGACCAGAAACTCTCGGCCGAGATAATGTCTCGGACGAGAAATTTATAAAACTCTCGACCGAGAGTTTAACCCACCTAAAGTTACATTTAAATGCATGGCCAAACTCTCGGCCGAAAGTTTAAAAAACTCTCGGACGAGAGTTTGCACCCGAGAGTTTACCCAATGAAACTCTCATATGAGAGTTTAGAAAACTCTCGTATGAAAGTTTTAAAAACTCTCGTATGAGAGTTTTGAAAACTCTCGTATGAGAGTTTTAAAAACTCTCATCCTAGAGTTTTTTCAACTCGAGTTTTATTCCTATAATAAAACACAACAATTATTAAGTTTTTAGAATTGGTACTTTATATAATTTAGATAGTACTTTATTAAAATTAAAAAATGATAAAAAAAATAAAATTATAATTTTATTTTAAATTATTTTATTATTATTAATGATAAAAAATACATGAATATTTAATTAAATAAAATTTGTTACAATATTTTGTAATATCAATGTTATATAAAAAAAAAAAATATTTTATATAAAACTAATTGATATATTAATATAAATAAAATAAAATTCTAAAACATAAATCAAAATAAAAACAACTATATATAATTTATATAATACTTTTTTTGAAATTAATGAATAAATTTAAATTTAAAAAACAATTGACTAAATGCAATGAGGTGATAAAGAAGACAATGCTAGCACCTTAATATCGTTATAAATTCTTGGAAATCTTGAGAAATTTTTGAAGTGAGATGAGCTTCTTGGAATGGGTCACTTTATCTTCCACTTCAGTTTCACACAATTAACTTGAAAGGAAGTCTATTTTCCTAGGTATGGATGTAAGGGAATGGACAATATTATTTGAACATTGAGTGAGATGCCCTTTCGGAATGGGTCCTCATATCTCCACTAGTTTCTACAAGATTAAATTGAAATGAAGTTTATTTTCCTAGTATGGATGTTTCGTTAACATTTCTTTATTTCCGTTTGAATTTAGTTTTTTAAAAAACGAAAAATACGAAAATTTGCTTGCTGTTATTGTTCTCTAATCTAACAACACTTCCGCTATTCCTTTTTCTCAATGTAACAAAATAGTCATAGTGTTTTTGCTGTTCCTTTCAAATGGAACAAGATGTCTCCAGAGTACTTCTCTTTGTCAGCCTTTCTAATGGAACAAGCCAAGCGTAGTGTTTTTGATGTTCCTTTCAAATGGAACAAAGAGATGTTCCATAGTAGTATTTTGCCGTTCCTATGAACAATATAGTTCGTTAGACATTTTTGTTGTTCCTTTTAAAGGAACATCACTTTTTGAATGATTGTTTTAAGTTTGTATTTTGAATTTGTGAGCATTTTTTTTTTATGGACACCTGTGGGCAACATAGCTCTGTTAATAGTATTGAAGTCATACTTATACAAATCAATAGTTATTTAACCCTCTTTCCTATAATTTTTATTGAATATCAAACGAAATGCATAAAATTCCTTAAGTTCTATCCCCGAACCATCACACATGAAAAATATTATTAATCGGTCATATTACTTTAATGTGGTAAATAGCGCAATAACATTAATATTTTGCTGTCCTTTCACCTCATACTTGAATTATTACAACGCGATTCCCTCATTGTTACCGATTTATCTTACGCATTGATTTCAGTAATTACTTAATTTGATTGAATTTATCATGATTGCGCCTGTTTTTTCACTGCCGTCCTATTGCTGTTCCACACATGCCACCTTAATCGACGATCGAGGTCGACCTTTCATTCGTTTGGGGGGCGGAAATATCTGCATGCAGATCAGATACCCAAAATTTCTTCACCTGTATCTTTGCAATAGATTTTTATGAATTAAAACCCTTGCATTTTCAGAAAATAACGAATTTTAGCGAACTGTGTTGTGCTGTTCCATTAAGGTTACCGTGTGTTGAGAACAATTAATGAAGAACAGAAATGGGAGGACGTCCAATTCGCACCGAACCTCAGACGTTGGTTGTCTCTGATGCTGCACGGGCAATATTAGACAAACTGGGATGGATTACATACTTTATGAGAATGCAGCAACCCCATGAAGCAGTGGCTACTGAATTCTTGCTAAATCTGCAGGAAGGTTCCTCCATAGTCAGAGGAAGGCAGATAGCGGTGACCGATGAGATAATTGCAGAAGTATCCAGCATCCCCGCACAAGGAACTGTCTGGACTCAGAAGAAAATTAGAATTCGAGAGGCCATGCAAATCTTTCAAGATGAAGGACAGAGGCTAATAGTCAAAGGGAGAGGAGTACACCCGGCGTCGCTGGGCGAACCATGGACAGAATTAGCCAGGATTGTGCAGGCTTACATAACATGCGACGGTAGAAAAGACGTGGTAAGACCTCGCCATCTTAAGCTGTTAGCTGTGCTAAAACAAAAATGCACTATCAATTTACCTGCATTCTTAAACTCTTTATTGCATGATATTGCTTGTGTAATTAGAAAAGCACAGCATACAGACATGGTGGTCAGCCACCATTGCTTGATTCAGCTAATAGTAAGTTACAGCCTCGCCCAGCAGCAAACCAGCTGGGAAGAGCTAATTTTTTCTATTGAAGGAGGGATGGCTTTACCCGCTCTGAGACGGAAAAGGATGGCCGGCTCAATAGCCGGGTCCTGAACTTACAGACAATCCTTCCGAGGGGTTACAGGTTTAGAGGTTAATGGGTTACAGGTTTAGAGGTTTAGGGGGTTAGGGGATTTATCAGTGGAGGATTTAGGGGTTATGGGTTAGGGTTTTGGGGGTTAAATGGAATCCACACTTAAATGGGTTAGGTTTTTAGGGGTTTAGGGTGTTGAATTGGCTAGGGGTTGGGAATTAGGGTTTAAGGGGTTAGGGGTTAAGGTTTTAGAGGTTTAGGGTTTAGGGGGTTAAATGGGTTACACGTTTAGAGGTTTAGGGGGTTAGGGGATTTAGCAATGAAGGATTTTAGGGGTTAGGGGTTAGGGTTTTGGGGGTTAAATTGAATCCACACTTAAATGGGTTAGGTTTTTAGGGGTTTAGGGTGTTTAATTGGTTAGGGGTTGGGAATTAGGGGTTAAGGGTTCAGGGGTAAGGAATTAGGGTTTAAGGGGTCAAGGGTTATGGGTTGGGAATTAGGGTTTAAGGGGTTAGGGGTTTTGGCGTTTAGGGGCTTAAATGGGTTAAGGGTTAACGAGTTAGGGGTAGGGGTTAAGGGTTCAGAGGTTTAGGGTTTAGGGGTTAAATGGGTTAGGGGTTTATAGGTTTAGTAGGGGTAAATGGTTTCGGGGTTAAGGGTTTAGAGGTTTAGGTTTTAGGGGGTTAAGAGTTTAGGGTTTAGGAATTAGGGTTTAAGGGGTCAAGGGTTGTGGGTTGGGAATTATGGTTTAAGGGGATAGGGGTTAAGGGTTTAAAAGTTTAGGGTTTAGGGGGTTAAATGGGGTATAGGTTTAGAGGTTTAGGGGGTTACAAGATTTAGCAGCGAAGGATTTTAGGGGTTAGGGGTTAGGGTTTTGGGGGTTAAATGGAATCCACACTTAAATGGGTTAGGTTTTTAGGGGTTTAGGGTGTTGAATTGGTTAGGGGCTTAAATGGGTTACAGGTTTAGAGGTTTAGGCGGTTAGGGGATTTAGCAGTGAGGGATTTTAGGGGTTAGGGGTTAGGGTTTTGGAGGTTAAATGGAATCCATACTTAAATGGGTTAGGTTTTTAGGGGTTTGGGGTGTTGAATTGGTTAGGGGTTTTGGGGTTTAGGGGCTTAAATGGGTTAGGCATTAACGGGTTAGGGGTAGGGGTTAAGGGTTTAGAGGTTTAGGGTTTAGGGGTTAAATGGGTTAGGAGTTTAGAGGTTTAGTGGGGGTAAATGGGTTATGGGTTAAGGGTTTAAAGGTTTAGGGTTTAGGGGTTATGAATTAGGGTTTAAGGTGTCAAGAGTTATGGGTTGGGAATTAAGGTTTAAGGGGTTAGGGGTTAAGGGTTTATAGGTTTAGGTTTTAGGGGGTTATATGGGTTACATGTTTAGAGGTTTAGGGGGTTAGGGGATTTAGCAGTGAAGGATTTTAGGGGTTGGGGGTTAAATGGAGCCACTCTTAAATGGGTTAGGCTTTTAGGGGTTTAGGGTGTTGAAGTGGTTAGGGGTTTTGGGGTTTAGGGGCTTAAATCGGTTAGGGGTATGGGTTAAGGGTTTAGAGGTTTATGGTTTAGGGGTTAAATAGGTTAGGGGTTTAGAGGTTTAGTGGGGGTAAATGGGTTAGGTGTTAAAGGATTAGAGGTTTAGGGTTTAGGGGGTTAAATGGGTTAGCCCGGTTAGGAATTAGGGTTTAAGGGGTCAAGGGTTAAGGGGTTAGAGGTTTAGGTGTTTAAGGGGTTGAATGGGTTATGGGTCTGGAATTAGGGTTTAAGGGGTTATAGGTTTTGGGTTTAGGGGTTTAAATGGGTTAGGGTTGGTTTAGAGGTTTAGGGGGTTAGGGGATTTAGCGGTTAAGTATTTTAGGGGTTAGAATTTAGTGGTTAATGGGGTTAAATGGGTTAGGTTTTTAGGGGTTTAGGGTGTCTAATTGGTTAGGCATTGAGAATTAGGGTTTTAGGGGTTAGGGGTTAAGGGTTTAGAGATTTAGGGTTTAGGGGGTTAAATGGGTTACAGGTTTAGAGGTTTAGGGGGTTAGGGGATTTAGTAGTGAAGGATTTTAAGGGTTAGGGGTTAGGGTTTTGGGGGTTAAATGGAATCCACACTTAAATGGGTTAGGTTTTTAGGGGTTTACGGTGTTGAATTGGTTAGGGGTTGGGAATTAGGGTTTAAGGGTTTAGGGGTTAGGAATTAGGGTTTAAGGGTTTAGGGGTTAGGAATTAGGGTTTAAGGGGTCAAGGGTTAGGGGTTGGGAATTAGGGTTTAAGGGGTTAGGGTTTTTGGGGTTTTAGGGCTTAAATGGGTTAGGGGTTAACGAGTTAGGGGTAGGGGTTAAGGGTTTAGAGGTTTAGCGTTTAGGGGTTAAATGGGTTAGGGGTTTAGAGGTTTAGCGTTTAGGGGTTAAATGGGTTAGGGGTTTAGAGGTTTAGCGTTTAGGGGTTAAATGGGTTAGGGGTTTAGAGGTTTAGTGGGGGTAAATGGGTTAGGGGTTAAGGGTTTAGAGGTTTAGGGTTTAGGGGGTTAAATGGGTTAGGGGTTAGGAATTAGTGTTTAACGGGTCAAGGGTTAATGGGTTAGAGGTTTAGGTGTTTAAGGGGTTGAATGGGTTATGGGTTGGGAATTAGGGTTTAAGGGGTTACAGGTTTAGGGTTTAGGGGGTTAAATGGGTTATCGTTGGTTTAGAGGTTTACGGGGTTAGGGGATTTAGCAGTTAAGAATTTTAGGGGTTAGAAGTTAGGGGTTAATGGGGTTAAATGGGTTAGGTTTTTAGGGGTTTAGGGTGTTGAATTGGTTAGGGGTTGGGAATTAGGGTTTAAGGGGTTAAGGGTTAACGGTTTAGAGGTTTAGGGTTTAGGGGGTTAAATGGGTTATAGGTTTAGAGGTTTAGGGGGTTAGGGGATTTAGCAGTGAAGGATTTTAGGGGTTAAGGGTTAGGGTTTTGGGGTTTAAATGGAATAAACACTTAAATGGGTTAGGTTTTTAGGGGTTTAGGGTGTTGAATTGGTTAGGGGTTGGGAATTAGGGTTTAAGGGGTCAAGGGTTATGGGTTGGGAATTAGGGTTTAAGGGGTTAGGGGTTTTGATGTTTAGGGGGTTAAATGGGTTAGGATTGGTTTAGCGGTTTAGGGGGTTAGGGGATTTAGCAGTTAAGGATTTTAGGGGTTAGGAGTTAGGGGGTTTGGGGTTTAGGTGCTTAAATGGGTTAGGGGTTAACGTGTTAGGGGTACGGGTTAAGGGTTTAGGGGTTAAATGGGTTAGGGATTTATAGGTTTAGTGGGGGTAAATGGGTTAGGGATTTAGAGGTTTAGTGGGGGTAAATGGGTTAGGGGTTAAGGGTTTAGAGGTTTAAGGTTTAGGGGGTTAAGGGTTTATGGGTTAGGGGTTAGGAATTAGGGTTTAAGGGGTCAAGGGTTAAGGGGTCAAGGTTTAGTTTTCTGCAATAACATAATTCTCCAATACCATACACTTATGCTTGGAATGTCACACTTAACATTCATTTCCTTTTCGGATAATATTCTTTATCCCCTTACGTCCATACCTAGGAAAATAAACTTCATTTCAATTTAATCTTGTGAAACTAAAGTGGAATATAGGAGGACCCATTCCAAGAAGGGCATCTCAATCAATGTTCAGATAATATTGTTCATTCCCTTACATCCATACCTAGGAAAATAGACTTGCTTTCAAGTTAATCGTGTGAAACTGAAGTGGAAGATAAAGTGACCCATTCCAAGAAGCTCATCTCACTTCAAAAATTTCTCGAGATTTCCAAGAATTTATAACAATATTAAGGTGCTATGCATTGTCTCCTTTATCACCTCATTGCATTTAGTCAATTGTTTTTTAAATTTAAATTTATTCATTAATTTCAAAAAAAATATTATATAAATTATATATAGTTGTTTTTATTTTGATTTATATTTTAGAATTTTATTTTATTTATATTAATATATCAATTAGTTTTATATAAAAATATTTTTAGTTTTTTATATAACATTGATATTACAAAATATTGTAACAAATTTTATTTAATTAAATCTTCATGTATTTTTTATCATTAATAATAATAAAATAATTTAAAGTAAAATTATAATTTTATTATTTTTTATCATTTTTTAATTTTAATAAAGTACTATTTAAATTATATAAAGTACCAATTCTAAAAACTTAATAATTAATTGTTGTGTTTTATTATAGGAATAAAACTCTCGAATGAGAGTTGAAAAAACCTTGTGATGAGAGTTTTCAAAACTCTCATACGAGAGTTTTCAAAACTCTCATACGAGAGTTTTCAAAACTCTCATACGAGAGTTTTCAAAACTCTCATACGAGAGTTTTCAAAACTCTCATACGAGAGTTTTCAAAACTCTCATACGAGAGTTTTCAAAACTCTCATACGAGAGTTTTCTAAACTCTCGGCCGAGAGTTTTCTAAACTCTCGTATGAAAGTCTTCCCGAGAGTTTCCGTCAATAAAACTCTCGGACGAGAAAATGCATAACTCTCGTTCGAGAGATTTTTAACTCCGGTTAAACCCAATAAAACTCTCGGACGAGAGTTTTTAAAACTCTCGGTCGAGAAATAGAGTTGACTATTTTCTCGGACGAGAAATTAAAAATTTCTCTCAAATTCTAGCTGTCCGCCAAAAAGTGTTTCCCAACTTCGCGATTTCACCCTA